>JAOXJJ010000001.1:22999920-23022672 GCA_025769935.1 Phoenix roebelenii | reverse complement strand
GGTATATACAGGGTCGACTTTGGAGATAGCTCTATTTATCTCTAATTAAGAAAAAGTTAACCATTATTCATTTATTGCAAGTTATCCAACCAAACAATATTTGATTTTGTTTATTCAAGTTCAAGAATTTGACATGTTTAACATATTTAATAATTTCACATAAAAAACTTGTTTAATAATTAAGTTAAATTATGTTGGCCCTTTGATGACCCATTTTACAAGTCATTACTCGTGCCAAATTGCTTTGATAGGTCGCTGCAAAATAGACTCGGTCTAACTGGTTTCTTAAATAGATTACATGGGCTAGAGGAGGTGTATGTTACATAGACCCATTTTACAAGTCATTACTCGTGAGGTCGCTCAAAATAGACTTGGTCTGACTTGTTTATTAAATAGATTACATGGACAAGAGAAGGTATTATCTATCTGTCAAATAAGTTTAATTCAGTTTTTAATTTTTGATTACATGTTGTTATCTATTTTTGAGAAAAATCACATTGCTTTTCCGAGGAGAAAAGTGGAAGAGAAACAACAAGAAATTATCGAACAAGAGAATGAGTAAGGCTTTATCGAGAAGCAGGTTTATGCACACCAAAAAATCTTCTAAAGATCAGTAAGTACTATTTCTTAGATAATCACGCCGTCCACCTACTGGTGCGGTGAATCGAAATTAGAAAGATAAACATATGATATTTGGATTGGCACTTCTTTTATTTTTGCTAGTATTTGTTCCCAAATCCAACCCACTGCAACTCCCAATCTATTGCCCAAGTTGGCGCCTTCATGCCCCATTCCATGCAGTAGCTAAAAGCAATCAATTAGTTTACCAAAAATAAAACATATATAAAAAGCAATCATTTAAGTGTTTTAACTGGCACGGTGAGAAACTGGAAAGCATCATTCATCGAATCTCCATCATATTTTTTAGGAAAGGGAGAACTGGCAACAAAAAAAGATGATAACACCGTCGCCGTTGGTGAATTTACCGTTGATGATGAACCCAATGCCCAAGGGCTCAACGCTGCATGTGGCTGCCACTTGGCTCTACCTTAACGGCTCTATCTCTCTTCCCCTCTGTTTTTGTCCGGAGCAATTATTTCGTGCACTGCATCCACCACGTCATGCAACCAATCACAACCTGTCGTTTCTATGGGCCCTACTCATCAGCACTAATCTCGATGCATCGTTGCATAAACAAACGGCTGTGGAATAATTTCTCCATCACAAGGCCCTCCCTATAAAAGGCCCCCACCCCACCCCCCTTAGAGCTGCAGAAAGAGAGAGGTGGGTGAATGAACCGAGAACGAGAGGCCAGCATTGAAGAGAAATCCGCAAGAAGGGTCTCTTATCCTATCCTCCGAAGGACCTTGTCTCTCTCTCTCTCTCTCTCCCCCCTCCCATCCTCCTCATAAGCTCTCCTTCTCTTTCATTTGTTCTCTTTAGATAGCTGCAAGAGTTCATCTTGAACAAAGGGAGGTTGGTGCTGAAAAGTATCCACAAAATATTGTCGTTCTGAGGCTCTCCCATGGCCCCCAAAGCTGGCCGGGGCAGGGGAAATAAAAGCAAAGGTGAAAAGAAGAAGAAGGAAGAGAAAGGTTTGTTCTGCCAATCTACACTCTTTCTCTCTCCACGCACATATGCAAGTATGGAGTAATAGTTGTTGTTTTCTTCCTTTTTGTTCTCTGTTTAATTTTATTTTCAATATGATTCATCTATTCTGGGCTTGAGGATGGTGGCAAGGAGCAACTACACCATTTTTTGATTCTCTGTTTACATATTGCCAACCTTTTATATTTCCTATTTGATTTAATACACATGATGATCCTTTTGAAAATAAATAAGCCCGTTTCCCCTTATTGTTTTATGTTCTCTGTGGAGTTATAGTTGTTGTTACAGTCAATGCTTCGTCATTTCCTATTGATTCTTTTGTTTGGGTTCAGGAGTACTGTTAAGAAAATCTTATTTTCCTTTGCTCTAGATATAAAAGAGATGGCTTTTCCTTTTTCCTTTTTGTCATTTTATAGCTGCACTAATGATAGCATTCTTCTTTTACTTTCTTTTTCTTTTTGATACAAATTTATCAATTTAGGAGTGCTAATAAAAACTATCAATTTAGGAGTGCTAATAAAAACTTACTCTCCTAACAGTTGTGCCTAGTGTTGTTCATATCACTGTGGACACACCAATGATAGCATTCATTTTCTACTTTCCTTTTCTTTTTCATACAAATTTATCAGTTTAGAACTGCTAATAAAAACTCACTCTCTTTACCTAGTGTTGTTGATATTCCTGTGGACACACCATTGATAGCATTCTTTTTCTACTTTCCTTTTCTTTTTCATACAAATTTATCAATTTATGAGTGCTAATAAAAACTCATTCTCTTTACAGTTGTGCCTAATGTTGTTCATATCACTGTGGATACACCCTATGAATCCCAAGTGACACTCAAGGTACTTCTCCGTTTTCTGCTTTAGAAAAAAAAAAACAGATACAATCATTTAAATAATCCCCTAAAAATTACAGTAATAAATTTTCTTTATTAATAATCTAATAAACGCACTCTCTTAAGTAATTTCCTAAAACTTGCAGTCTTAATTTTCTCTATTAATTTTTTTTTCTTGTTGCTATTTTTAGGGAATATCCACAGACAGGGTACTGGATGTGAGGAAACTCTTGGGCTCTCATGTGGAAACGTGCCACCTCACCAATTATTCACTGATCCACGTGGTAATATAATGGCGAGAGAAACAGAGAGAAAGAGAAAAAAGAAGGCTTCTTATTCTATCTATATTTTTGATTCATATTTCTTTTAATTTTGGAATACGAAACAGAGGCAGTTCCGGTTGCTTGGAATTTTACTTTGGTTTCTTGGGCTAATAAATGACCATGGCAGGCTCGTGGGCAGCGGTTGAACGATGGCGTGGAAATCTTGTCACTGAAACCATGCGTACTAAGGATCTTGGAAGGTGAGTGGGGATGCTGCCAAAGTTGCAACTTAAGATAATAAATATTTTAATTTCTTGGTAGAGATGATAAATAGCTTCATTAATGTCTCTCATGTTCGTGGTAGCTTCATTCCTTGACTTTTCAACTCTTTTTGAACTATGACTTGAAACTCTTGGCAGTGCTTTTAAAGAGAGATGGAGGAGTGTAAAATAGAATTGCTAGTTGAATATTTCTCAAAAATTTTAAGATTTTTAACAAAAGTTGGGTGCATTTTTTTCCCCCAAAACTTAAGGCCTTTTTTAATATTATTCTAGCTGGAATATCTAAATGCAGTTAATTTTTTTTATTTTTTTTACTTTTTTTTTTCGGTGCATTACTATAGGCATGCAATTGCCAACAAAGTTTGCCGCATTTGGATATTAATTGTGCACATATTTGAACATTTTATGGGCCTCACTTGTTAGTGAGATAGGACCACAAATTAACAAAGAAAACTAATGTGACGAATTCATGGTCCACTAATCTTTTTTACTCAAGATTCATTTTGTTTATCGGATCGTTGAATAAGAAAGATCGATGACATTCCATGAAAATAGCTGCCACTAGAAGAGGCAGCTTAAACGGCTGTAAAATTCCCCCACCTTAATTTCTTGTCCTTTGCCTTGTCGCTGTCCGTTCTGAATCCAATGGTTTCGGCTCTGCAGTATCTTTCCAATTGATTCCATTCAAACTTAGTCATAATAATGCTTTGTCACATATTCCATGTAAGTAAATTATTGTCTCGTATGAGACAAACCAGAGCGCTAAGAGGATCAAGTTAGGAAGGTATTGTATTGGCCGCCAGGGCTTTCGTCCTCTCCTAACATCCTCATAAGATAATTAGGCATTTGATTAGCTCTCCTGTTTGGTTGCGAGCAGTATATTTGCTGCTCGGCCCAATCATTCTTTTGTTGAATCTAGGGTTAGGTGCTGAGTATAAGGATCTAAAGAAGGAAGTTAGATCCAATGCTTATTGGACTATCTGATGCAAAATGACTAAAATGTAAGAAATTTGAAGAAGATACCAACCATGTGGGGTGAGCCATAAATTCGATGCACAATGTATGGTCAATTCGTTTGATGATCGATAGGTCTAATTATTTGTTGGTCGGGTCAAACCACTCCCTATGCACGCACATGTGCTCTACATTTATTTTTTCAGTACAGTAAGAAATGGCTCAATTAGTACAGATGAGATGTGTCGCTTCGTAGGCTCAAACAATATTTAAACGCATGCTTTTCTAACTTGAACTAATATAACTCATTGATGACTTAGGATCACTATTATCCTAAGTCTCAACTGAATAAGGTTGTACCCCATTTTACCGGAGCTAAATCTTAGATGGTTGTATCCCATTTGAAATCTTGATGGATACAATAAATTCGAGATTAAAAATTATTTTATTTTTTTAACTTTAAAAAGTATTAATTATAAATTTATTTAAAATATAATATCATATAAAAATATCAATCAATATAAATATTTTGAATTTTGTTGATTTATATCTATTGGGAAAAGAGGGCCAAGATGTTTATGTATCATTTTTTTTTTAATTTTCCCATATACTTTGCTTATTATATGTGGTTCTGTACTTTAGCTTAAAGATACTTTGAGGGGACACACGAGATATTGTGTACCCCACGTGATTTGACCCATGATCGACGGCCATTTTTTGTGAGGAACGATGCAAATTGTAAGCCTTTGTCTGCATCTGTCCTCGTGTCATTGCTCTCTATTTCACCAGTCCTTCAACCTGGGGCGTGGAACATATGGAGTTGAAAATAAGCAGCAAATGCAAACATTGCTATGGCCTTCGAGTCAAGTTATTCAGCTCTCCTTTTTGAATTCTGTTGGATATCTTGGTAAATAAAAGCAAAATAGTTTTTTTTTAAAATTTTGGGTAAGGTAAAAACACAATAGTTTCAATGTGTCCCTTGGGAGATGAAAGCTTTTTCTTTAAAAAATAAATATTGGTGACCTTTAATTTTAGTAAGTGTTGGTTTTTGGGCTTAGTTGGGCAGTTTCTTCCTCTCTTCCTCGTTTATCTGCACACTATTCACAGCAAGACTTTTCTCCAAAAAAAAACAAAAAAGGTTTCAATATTTTAGAGAGAGAAACATGAAGTAACAACTTTCTTTCATCTTTTTTTCTTGCCTCACAAGCATTTGAATGATGATTTTTGTATTCTTTTCATTATGATTGAAAACTCAGTCTTCTGATGTTGAAAATTTTATTTTGGCACCTTTTTAAAATAATTCACGAAACTTGAAGTTTTATTTAATATATATATTTTTTGTATGTTATTGGTGAGAGTTTCAGTATTTGTCCATGCAGGGAAAAAGAAAGCCTCTTGGTGTGTCTTATTATAGTTAAGATAGTCTTGCATGCCATCCGTCCAATCAAAAAAACAAAGAAAGTCTTGCGTGCGAGTCACACTCAGTTACATTATTCTCAAGCTATGATAGATAATTTGGGGCCACGCCGATCAGAGGATGACAGTTTTTTGACTAAATAGAATGAGTCAATGGATATCGCATTTTCTTCTTCCTTTCTCTACTTATATTTAGTTTTCGCAACGCACGAGCTTGGAGCACTTTAGAAAAGTCATCACCCCTTTGCCACTCCATTTGAAAGGAAGCACTTAGAGAATTAGAAAGTCCATCACGTCACTTTTACGAGGCATGTGTTGTCGATAGTTCTTATGGATAAAATCAATTGATACACTTGGCTTCTAACTTCTTGAATTCAAACTCTTGCAATGACCATCTTGTATCAATCCACTTTCATTTTTTTTTTTAGTAGTAGAATTGTTTTAGTGCCCATTAGATGATCCAATTATTTATTCAAAGCAGCGCATGTAGTGTGACTTCAGTCAAAACCATGCTAACACAGCGTTGTGGAAAAACTCAATCTCATGGATGCATTTTCTTTAAGAAAAACAAGATTCATGCTAGTAATTATTCCATTAAAATTTTCAATCATGTGTCGGCATCAGAGTTTTTGGTTTTTGTGATATTATGCACTTTTTAAAAAGATTTAATTGATGAACAATACCATACATGCGAAACACATGATTGTTGGCTTTGCAACAATGAAAATAGCTCAGTCCAATATTAGCAATGTTACATGAGATTCAAAATGAAACTCCAAGCAGCAACTCTGGTCGATATTAATTGACCTATGCTTAATGTAATATGATGGCAAAAAATAATAATAAGTTATTTTAATATTTACATAAAAAATATCACTATTTAGATTGGCCAGATTTTTTTTTTTTTTAAACAAACATCTTAATTTGACAACGGTTACAAGGTAGATTGATGCTTGTTAGTGCAAGAGATATTATCATAAACTAATGGCTTATCAAACTGATTGTATACTTATAGTTATATTAAAGATTGTTATGTACATCTTTAATGAAACAAAAAGGTGTTATGATATTTTAATGAATACATGTTCAATTTTTGTAATTCTCCACACGTGCAGACGACTACACGACGGAGGAGCAGGCGGTTGCGCACGTGCGAAGGCTGTTGGACATCATCGCCTGCACCACCGTCTTCGGCAAGCACAAGGACGGCGGCGGCAAGCCCAAGAAGCAGCAGACCTCCGCCGCCTCTCCCTCAGCCGCCGCCGGAGCGAATGGCAGACCCTCTTCCGGGCCATCCTCGTCGCCCACCGCCGGCGCCTCCACGGCGGCCGCCGACGCGAAGCTCCCGTCGGCGCCGTCGCCGGACGCCTCGATTCCTGCGATCTCGGAGAAGTTCGACATGGCGGCGATCCAACCGCCTCCGAAGCTCGGCGATTTCTATGATTTCTTCTCCTTCTCCCACCTTTCCTCTCCCATTCTTTGTGCGTATATCTTTATCGTCATTCTTCTAAAGATGCTATCTTTTCGGTTCTTTTGGCCGGCGCGAGTCTAAAGATCGTTCTTTTATTTGTAGCTGTGAAGAAACGTGAACCGGGGATCGTTGGGGAGCGGGGGGAAGGCGATTACTTTGAATTAGAGGTGATTCCTTTTTATATCGGCTTCTTCATGTCATACTAGTTGATGATTTTATCCATGTTAAATTGCTACCTGAATTGAGGCGATGCCGTTTCTTGTTTTTAACATGCATGATCATTGCTTGTTGAAATTCTTGAGAGAAGGAATGGAGAAAGGAAAAGAATGGAGGCCATTTTGATAGCCTTTTCCATGTAATAAATGTTACATGCTTTTTTTTTCTTTGTCCAACTTTAATGTTGATCTCATCATAAAATAAGTTTTTCTTATCTGCTGTCATTACCAAGAATCGATCAAAATATTGCATGATCTTTTTTCTTGCTGAGATTCTCTGAAAAAAGAGAGCAAAGAAAGGAAAAGAATGGAGCCCAAGTCCATAGTCTTGCCATGTAATAAATTCTCTGTTTTCTAATTTTCTTGTTATATTGTGATGGTGATCACTTTACAAAACAAGTTTATCTTAATGGTCATAGCTACTGATAAATGATCAAAAAATTATGTTGAAGTGTCTTAGTACTAGTCATAATTATTTCAGACGTTTCTATATCAAGCTGTCAATGCAATTGTGAATCGCTCATCATGCATCACTTAAAGAGGCGTCCTAGCGCTGAGGCTCCTACAACTATGGGGTCTAAGGAGGGTTAGAAATAAGCAGCCTTACCCTCACGTATGTAGAGGTTGTTTCCGTGTTTCAAACTTATGACACTCAAGTAGAACTGATCATGGGCTGGGCCTCGGGCCTAAACCCTATTTATTTTCAATTGGGCTTCGGGTCGGGCCTGTGTAAAATTTGACATTTTCTATGCCCAAGCGCGACTCCTGATCAGCTTTATATGTAGGTCATAATAGAGCAATCTTACCATTGCGCCAATGTCTGTCTTCTTCATCATGCATCAGTTGTGCTTATAAGTTTGGATTCTTAGTTATAGTGTGATGTTTCACCAGTATGTGGTGCCATGCTTAATATCTTTGATCAGTGACACAGTTTGATGGGACCCATTGATGATTGTACTATTTCTAATTCTTTCCTTTTAACGTAACCCAAGACCTCATATTATAGTGTACTAAGGAATTGCAGGGATGTGTGCAGGTTAAAGTTTGTAATGGGAAGTTTCTAAATGTGGTTTCTTCGGTCAAGGGGTTTTATGCAACTGGGAAACACAATATTCTGTGCCACTCTCTAGTGGATCTATTGCAGCAGCTTAGCAGAGCATTTGCAAATGTAGGTGACTTAAATTTTCTTTCGTGTTTTGCTTGAATCCCATATTCCTTTTGAAAATCTTGTTGCTTCCCATTTGCTGTATTAGTTTCCCATCTCAATTGTAGTTCTTGTCATAAATGATGCATAGCAAACTTTCTTGCTCACTTTTCATGCTGTTCCCAAACTTGCTTCATGTTATGGAAAATATGCACACTTTCAGCAATTCGAATCTAATTATTTAGCGTGATGTTACATGCCTTGACCAACAAATATGATTTCATGATTATGTGCAGGCGTATGAGTCCCTGATGAAAGCCTTTATAGACCATAACAAGGTGTTAACTGCAAAATTAACTCTATTTAATTTTTATGTTGGAAATTGTTAATGATACTTGCAGTTATAGAACTATCCACTAAAGTCTATACTTCTCCAAAAATTTCAGTTTGGTAATCTGCCGTATGGATTCCGTGCAAATACATGGCTTCTCCCTCCTGTTTGTGTTGAGTCACATTCAAAATGCCTCTTGCTGCCAACAGAAGACGAGAACTGGGGAGGGAATGGAGGTGGGCATGGACGAGTTGGTAAATATGTTGATAGGCGATGGGCAACGGATTTCTCAGTTTTGGCAAAGATTCCATGCAAAACTGAAGATGAGAGGCTGATACGAGATCGGAAGGCCTTTTTACTTCACAGTCTATTTGTTGACACAGCAATTCTTAAAGCTGTTTCAGCAATTCGTCATCTCATGGACTCCAACATAAACTTGACTGCTTCAAACGGGGTTCTGCACGGTTCAGTCATGCATGAAGAGCATATAGGAGACCTGAGTATAATTGTAAAAAGGGATATGCCAGATGCTAGCGTGAAGCTTGAGGAGAAAGTTGATGGGAGCCAATTACTTCAGATGTGCACCAAGGAGGTTTCCTCAAGGAATCTTCTGAAAGGCTTAACTGCTGATGAGAGTGTGGTTGTTAAAGTAAGAAAGTGATACTCATTATCTGTTTTATTAAATAACTCCACTTTAGGAGTAAAATTTAGGAGTATCAAGTCATGAGAGAACTTGATTACTTTGCAGGATACCGCCACTCTAGGAGTTGTCATTGTTAAACAATGTGGCTATACTGCTACTGTTAAAGTCTCGGGGCATGTGAAGGACAAATATTGTGCAATGGAGAGTATTTATGTAGATGACCAGCCAGATGGAGGTTCTAATGCCTTAAACATTAACAGGTTTGCAAATTCCATGTCTTAGCTGACATACTGATTTAGAACCATCTATTTTTTCTCAATAAATCTTCTCATCCTCAACTACTGAACCAAGTTTTTAGAACCATGCCTACCATACAATGTTAGACAGTAGACGTCCTTATCAAAACTGCTGAACCAATGCTTTATACTGCCAGAATTCTTGAAACATATATCTGGCCTGCTGCGATAAATATGTATAGGAATTACCAAATCTCAAACAAGTCAATATTTTTGTAAATACACACCCAATGTCTAGAATGTTGAAAGAAGTAACTTTGCTAAACTTCATGCAACACAGTCTATCTTCTATTTGCATGCAGTACTGTTCCAATCACAAAATATCATTTTAGTTTTTCATTCATAATAAGAAATCCTACACATGCGCACGCACTCAGTCTTCAGAAATTCTTTCTGCAGCTTAAGAATGTTGGTTCCCAAGTTAAGCAACATGGATCCATCAGTGGGGAATCAATATTCTTCTAGTTCTGATGATGCGGACGCAAGGATTTTAGCAAGAAGGGTACTAAGAAATAGCCTGATCAAGTTAGAGAAAATGTCTGCCACTACTGAGGGACCCATCAGATGGGAACTTGGTGCTTGCTGGTTAGAACATTTGCAGAAAAAGGAGACTTCAACAGTTGAGGAACCAAAGGGCAATAAGGAAGACAGCTTGGCTGAACCAATTGTTAAAGGACTTGGAAGGCAGTTTGAACAGTTAAAGAAACTTAAAAAGAATGCAGATCCAGTTGGCAAGTCTGAGAAGGAAGATTTTATTACCGGCAGCACGATTGTAACAGATTTGGAGAAATTAGCACAGAGTGAACTGAATGAGGAAGTTGAGATCAGGAAACTGCTTTCTGAAGAAGCCTTCATGCGTTTGAAAGATTCAGGAACTGGTCTTCATCAGAAGGTCTGTAAGCAACTTATTCTGGCTTACTTGCATCCATATCTTTTGAGATGATATTCTGTTTAAATGTAGCTCTTCTGAAGTCACATGGGGAAAAGTAGCTTTGATATTAACACTTTTAATAATCAGAAATAACTGAAAGGTAGATTAACTATCATATGATAAACCAACATATGTTAATGAGAAAAAGACTGCCATTTGCATGTAAGTTTGGAGAAACTAAAAATATGTAGAAACGGTGAAAAACACCCCCTATGGAGGGCAATAGCCATTAACTATAAAACCGATACATTATAGACCAGAAATGGTGCAGATACATGCAGTGCTGAACCATTTACCTCAATTCTCTACAGACCAATTTGCAGGATATCTGCTAGAGGTCTTTGCTTTTCTTGTATACATCTGCTACACTGATTTTCTTTTTTGTCAGGTTTTGCCCCAATATATTTACTGCTTACATGGGCATTTTGTGATTAGTTTCACATTGTCATTTAAAGTCTAACATCATGTCCTATTGACTCAATTTGCTGCTTGAAATAGTCAATGGATGAAATCACCAAGATGGCACAAAAATACTATGATGATGTTGCGCTTCCGAAGCTGGTAATCTTTTATCTGATCAATGTACTTCATAAATTATGTATTTAATTGTAATTGCATTCACACTCGAAGCTTTTGGATTTGGTCTAAAACAACTATCACAGGTGGCAGATTTTGCGTCACTTGAGCTTTCTCCAGTTGATGGGCGAACTCTTACTGACTTCATGCATACAAGGGGACTTAAAATACGTTCCTTAGGACGTGTGGTGCGTACAGAAAAAATTGACTTGATGAATTTCTGTCAACATTTTGTATTGCCCTTGCATCCAAAACAAATGCAGTTATTTTTCTTTATCTCTTCAAACAAATCAGGTTGAACTTGCTGAGAAGCTACCACATATACAGTCAATTTGTATTCATGAGATGGTTACTCGTTCCTTCAAGTACATTCTACGAGCTGTTATTGCTGCAGTGGACAATATGTCTGATTTATCTTCTGCAATTGCTGCAACTTTGAACATCTTGCTAGGGCCCTCAAAATTAGAAAATGGTGATCAGGATCTGATTAGTGAGCATAATCTCAAAATGAAGTGGGTGGAGACATTTATTCTAAAAAGATTCTATTGGAGGCTAAAAGATGAATTTCAACATTTAAGAAAGTTTGTGATTCTCAGAGGACTTTGCCATAAGGTACTTTTGTTAAATTTGAGATTATGAATTTCTGGAGTTCTCTGGTTAAAACTTTTGTGTTCACGCCCTGATGCAGGTTGGGTTGGAGTTGGTAGCTAGAGACTATGACATGGATAGTCCAAACCCATTTGAGAAATCTGATATTATCAGCGTAGTTCCTGTGTACAAAGTACGGTGCAACATATTTTAGTACTGAAAACTTTTTTTTGTGTTAAAAGCATTTACTGATTGAGTTAACTCGCATGCTGGAATTCTGTTCTGCAGCATGTGGCCTGCTCATCTGCAGATGGTCGGAACTTATTGGAATCATCAAAGACAGCATTGGATAAAGGAAAGTTAGAAGATGCTGTTAGTTATGGCATAAAGGTGGTCAAGTTAATTTTCTGTTTGATATACATGCGTATATATGTGTTTTGATGCTCAAGCTTATCTTGATCACCTTACCGCTGCCGAATCAATTGATAGCTTCTCTGCACTTTTTTCATGTGAAGGCATTATCAAAAATGATAGCAGTTTGTGGTCCATACCATCGGATGACTGCTACTGCATATAGTCTACTTGCAGTAGTTCTTTATCACACTGGAGATTTTAATCAGGTTAGAACATCTGGGGTACATATATTCTAATACTTTGAGATGCCTGCATGAAGGCCATGTATTTTTCTAAGTTCTGGAACCTGGCCACAATGTTATATATGTTGATATATAACATTGTGGTGATACATATATGGTGATATCTTTTAATGTTATGACACTCTTGAATCTTGATTTTGCTTTGGTAATTTTTGCACACTTTTCCCTATGTAGCATTAGAGAGCATGTTCATATCTAAGGAAATTATGCATCATTCAGTCTTTTATGATTAACACAATAGATTATATTAAACATTTTCTTGGGTTTTATAGGCAGCCATATATCAGCAGAAGGCTCTAGATATTAACGAGAGGGAGCTTGGTCTTGACCATGCTGAGACGATGAAAAGTTATGGGGATCTTTCTGTTTTCTACTACCGACTCCAACACATTGAATTGGCGTTGAAGTAAGTCCCACAATGTTTGATATTTTTTTCATTCTCAAGCTTATATTTTTCAGGGATCTTGTTCTTTTTCTTGTCTAACTGGAAGCTAACTTCTATATTGGTTTGTAATGTATAAACAAAGGCATTTGTTTTGGTAGATTATACCTGGACATGTCAGATATTTATTATTGCTTCTGTCAGTATCATTTTTTCGTAACTTTTTCTTTATAACTTAGAATGCTGAAACAAGTATTCAACACTTTTTAACATGCTGATGTGGTGCTTTGCTTGGCATATTTATAATGGCTTGGAGGGGCTTTCTTCCTTTTCTTTTTTAGAAACTTAAATTATACAACTATACATCCATTCTTAACCAGGGGGAAACTTCAGCTCATTCTTCTAAAGATAAAACAAATTCTGCAAACACTATGTTGCTGATGTAACCATATGAATGATGTGAGATGTTACAAACAGGATATGCAGTTTGTATACATTATTTGCTTTGTCTTATAATCCTTTCTTTTAATACTGAATGTCATGTTTGCATTTGTAAGAACAACTCATGTGTCTTTTTATTTCTTTTTATTTTTATTTTTTGTTAAGGGCAAGCTAAGAAGTATTGAACTATAATTAATGGGGTGGAGGTCAGATCACAGTGAAAGCAATTGCATGGAAACTAAAGTGACCCTCAGACTTCCCAGTATATCCTATAGTGGCAATATTTTGGGTGAATAGGTGAGGGTTCACTAGAATTTAGTTATTTCAAGAGGTAATCTCTCTTCATCTTCAGCAATAAGATGTGGCTTTGGGGAAAGACCAAGCCAAAGGAAGGGAATAGTGTCGATAAGGGAGGCAGCTGCAAAATGTTGCAAATTATGTGAGCTAGTTTTGGGTCAAAAAGGTTTAGCTCATAGAAGGCAGTGCCATCCTAAACTGCTCAGTTTGGGGCATACCAAATCATACTGGGGGCGGACCAGAATGGTTTCGCCCCTCGGTTCAAGAAATCCGGCAAGGGTGAGGGAGAGAGAAGGAAAGAGAGAAAAAGAGAGGGAGAGAGGAAGAGAGAGAGGGAGGGGGAGAAAGAGACCGAAAGTGAGAGAGAAAGGGCTTTCGAGCCCCCATCTTCTCTGACCACATGAAAATAGGGGCGGGGCCCCTATTTCGAAACAGAGGCTCCACCCCTTTTTTTTGATTTTTTTTCAAATGAATTAGGAGGAGATGGGGACACGAAAGCCCTCTCTCTCTCTCTCTCTCGGCTGCTCTCTCCCCCCTTGCCTTTCCGTCACTCTCCCTCTCCCTCCCACCCTTTCTCCAAACAAAAATTTCAAAAATAAAAGGGCCAAAACCCTTGTTTTGTTTTGAAATAGGGACTCCGCCCTTGTTTTCGTGTGGCTAATGGAGATGAGGGCTCGAAAGCCCTCTCTCGGTCTCTCTCTCCCCCTCCGTCTCCCTCTTTCTCCCTTCCTCCCTCTTCTTCTCCTCCCTCCCTCTCTCTCTTTTCCTCTCTTTCCTTCTTCCTCTCCCCCTCCCTCGCTAGCTCTGGCTATGTCGGTACTGGCCCAGAATAGTGCAGCATGGTACCATACCATACCGTACCGCCAAACAACTGGTATAGATCCCAATATCGTCATAGCATACCTTGGTTTAGCTATAATTTTGGCTTTGATATTCGTGATGAAAGTGGGCAGTTATAATTACTATAGAACTGCTGCTAAAATTGCAGCTTTTAATAACCTTGAACATCATTATGTCTCATTTTCCTAATTTCTACTCGTCAAGTATATTATAGTGACTCATTTCCCTAGCTGTGTGTCATTCGAAAATGATACCATGTGGGCCGCAACTTTATAATGTAATTACTTTTTTCTTGCTGGAAGTTTTAGTTAAGGTGCAATGTAATGAATGAGGAATCAAGAGCATAAATAGGAAAAAAATGCAACAATAAATTTTCTAGACAAAATATAAAGGATATTTTTTTAATTCAGAAAAGGATATAAAGGAAATAATTATGGTTTTTACAGAACGAAGTGGTAACTCAGTTTCTTAATATGATAACACGAAGTTTAAAATGTGGTGTAAAGAGTTTTCAATATTGCATGCTTTTGATGATCAATAATTTTTCTAGACAAAGTATAAAGGATATTTTTTTTATAGTTCAAAAAAGGATATGGTTTGTGGGGATCTCTAAAGGAAATAATTATGGTTTTTAAGGAACAAAGATGTAACTCAGTTTCTTAATATGATAGCATGAGGTATAAAATGTGGTGTAAAGAGTTTGCAATATTGCATGCTTTTGCATTATAATCATTGCCTTCATATGTGGTTATCTTAAAGTATATGTGTGTTGGTTTAAGTGTCATAAACAAAGTCAAATTTAGCAAAAGTCAAATACTAAAAGTTGGCCTTGTGTGGGACATTTCAGTAAGTCGCTACCATGTTGGGCAGGTTAATAAGAAACTATACATTTGGTGTTCTAAAATGATCAAGAGTGCATTCAAAAAATGGAGTTTCCTTCTTTGAAATATTGTAAGTTGTAATATCAAAGTCTTAATTAACGATCATTATTCCTATTGGTCTTGCTACCATAGTTGCTACCATAGTATTTAAGACATTGTTGCTTGGACGCGAGTCCATCCCAAAATGTCATGCTACATATCAGACACATTATACAGAAGATGCGGGACTTACCAGCTTTTTAGGGTTAGTGAAGAGTCAAGACTCTTGGGGTGAGGGCATAGACCTCCCCTTGATCCGCGACATCGTGGTGATGATGAGAGATGGGATGACCATCCAGGCCAAACATGTATTCAGGGAGGCCAATGGGGCAGTCGATTGGGTGGCTGCCTACGTGGCCCACCACTCGGGGTATGCCCTTTGGTCGGGGGAGGGAGAATTACCATTGGCACTCCGTGAGTTATTGTATTTTAATCTTATTGGGTGTATTCGTACACGCACTGTATGAAGCACCTGTTTTCAGCAAAAAAAAAAAAGAGTCAAGACTCTTCAAGAGGTGAGTCCAGCATAGCTCTTTGCCATATCCAAGCACAAAGAAAGGATCACAGGCTTAGAAAAAGAGAAGAGGGAGGGAAAAGAGAGAGCACAAGATGCAGGAACCTGAAAATGCTACGAATAAATCCCTTTGCTTCCGCCTGGACTGCTTGTTGCCTTCTTCTCCATTGTTTGTTGCATTGCTTTTACCCTATGGAAAGGGAAGCATGTAGCATCATGGAGATAAATGATGGAATGATTAACATTAATAAATCATAAATCATATCTTGAGTCGCAATATCCATCTGGATTAAACTTTGGGATGCGTGCGCAGCCCCGATTAACCGAAAATGCTCTGATCTAGATAGAGATTAGCGAGAGATCTTCTGGAAAGAGAGCTCTTAATGCGTGTATTAGAGAAGGGGTCTGACAGGCTATTTATAGCCCTATCCAGGGACCAAACGCCGTGATTAGTTACACCCGTGAAGAGTCACCCCCATCAAGGCAACCTTTCACTGTCGTGCAATTACCTCAATGCCCTTGTGATTATCAGGATTTACAAGTGACACTTGTCAAGATGTGGGTTCTAATTAAACGGAATCAGAGTTTAATTAAACGGGATCCAACATTCTCCCACTTGGACCATATTGACGCCATTTGTCAATGTGGGCCACAACTTAACGGGATCCCAACATTCTCCCACTTGGACCATATTGACGCCATTTGTCAATGTGGGCCACAACTTAACGGGATCCCAACAGTAAAAAGCATAGCTAGACTTTCCCTTTTGCAAATTCGATTTAGATCCTCTATTTCATGGAGGATTGTAATTCTTCAGGGCCGAAATACCTACTTTGCCCTCAGCTGTAGTAGTTTACATCTCATTTAGGAATAACTTTTTGAGAATTCTCTATTATAATAAGCTATTGTTACCCCCTCCATCAAAAAAAAAAAAGCTATTGTTACCCATTCACTTGGTCTCCAGTGCTAAACTGGGAGTGGCCATACAAAAAAAAAAAAAAAAAAGTACACAGCTGGTGCTAGCTACCAAAGAAGCAATAAAAGCATGAGAAATCTGCAGTTTTTTTTTTGTGATTCTTTGTTTAATTAATAAAACAAAAAATCTCATACAAACAAATTTTGTAGCAAATTCTGAAACAAAGGTTACAACTTACAAGAATTATTCTGTCACTCTCATTGCTTCCAATCAAATAATATTTGCTATCTATTTTTATCTTTTAATAAATATGTTGATTAATATTTTTTATTCTATACTGCTATGAATTTAATTTATTTTATAAAAGTAATTTCTCTGTATCCCCATATCTTAGTATCTCCCATTTGAAGAATCAAACGCCTGGATATGTGTCTACATGTGATTCTTGTATTGCTGTTCATGTGATGCTGTGTATAGAATGTACGAGACTGGTGATATTCATGCTCTCCATTTTGGTATCCTACACAGCTAGCATGGCGCTTTAATAACCCATATTCTTATGTTCTAGATCCTAAAAATGTGATAGAAAGCCATAGCATTCGGACAGACTGTAATTATCAAATCTCCCAGCCCCATCATTTGATGAACTCCTAGAAATTGAAGCATTATTTAATATGCACTTATTCATCTTTTTTTTTCTGGAGGGGGGAGAGGGCAACCTTGTTTGAAAAAATTTGAAAACTTTATATACAAAACCATTTTGCATGTTGTATGATCTGATTTCTAATAAAGACAACCATTCAAAGAACCATTTGGTTCTATTCTTGTAACTTATGTTCTCATCATGATTAAAGTTTTCATACATAAGAAGAAAATGCACAAATTAAAGGTGATGATAATGGTATGTTATGATATAAATGTTTAGTAATGTGTAAATTGATCATCACCCATAAAGATGACATCCTTGGTAAAGGGACATTTGACTATCATACCGCTTCCAGAGATTTTCTTTAAAGAAGAAGGACAAATCTTCTCGAATATATTGGCTTTGACTAGGACCATCAACTAACATACATAATACATGTACATATGTATATGTATATATAGCTATTAATGATATTTTTGTCCAGAAAAATCACAACTCTTAGTTTAATCCTGAACATCATATTCATTCATCCTAAATCTTAAATAAGATAGCTAGTCGTACAAAGGTTTAAAGCAAGATTTGCCGTGCCGGTCAGTACCGTACTATACCAGATGTACAGTATCATATTAGTATAGAACCGGTATGCAATCTTGTACTGTACTAACATTTGGTACACCTCGCCATCTCATACCATACCGCATACCGATACTATAAAAAATAGTACCAGTATAAGGTCCAATACCGAAACAACGAACTTTGGTTTAAAGTTTAGCTTCTAGAATTTTCATCGGACTCTAAGTCTTGTGCTGATCCTTGTTCACTGCATAATAGGGTGCTCCCCCACCTCCTTGACATATGACTACTAAATTCCAAGAGCATTGTCCATGGCCAATTTGCTTTGCGATCAAGGGTATGGACATTCACCAAGGGTTTTTGACTTCGCTCTTCATGATGGCCTTTTCTATCGTGGTATTTGAACTAGAGAAATGTAAAGAAGATATATTTGAAGGCCATTCAGCAAGGAATATTTTAAGGGATATCTTAAAAAAGAGTATGGAATCTGGATCCTCTTTGTGGCCAAAACCCTATGTCCATGAAGTAATTGGCTCACATAAGGGGGGCCATAGAGCATCCAGGGTAGAGGAAGTCAAATTGTGGTATGGCGTAGGCTGTATGTATGGCAATGTAGTTCCCAATCTCCTACGGTCCCACCTTTCTCAGGCCATTTGGAAAATTGTACTGTCCATTTTGTTTGGTTAGAATTTTTTGAAAGGTAGATTAGAAATTTTTACAAGGAAAAAGTTTGGCAATTTTTCAAGAGATGGTGCAATGAGATTTCTAATTTTCTACCTCGTTCAATTGCCAATCCACCATTTTTGGTATATACATGGGATCACAACTATCCTTTAGTTGTTTTAGATATATGAGTTAATAAATCAGAAAATACCCTATTAAAGAGTTATCTTTGACTCATGAATCATACTGGAGGTTAAGTGGGGATCAAGAAATTGGATTTTTATTTTTACTTAATTAAAAGAAAAAAATATTATCAAAATACTTAATAATTTAGACGATTTGATATGTTTGATCTTGCTTTGAATGTCATGTTTATATAGGGTGTTACAATGATTGACTTGAATTTAGTCCTAGTTAAGATTAGATGCAAAACATAGACAATAGAATCTGGATACTATTCTTAATTTTGAATATCTATAGCTGGTTGAAATAGTTAATATTTTATTGATGAAAAAAGACTTGAGCAAATAGTTGTGCTATTTTGTATTATTATTCATTATTTTTTATTATAACTGCTAATAACAACATATATATTAGCTGTCTTAAACAATTCCCTACAAGGCTAAACTGCTCCAAAGAAAATAAAAGTTATGTCCGTTTATAACAATAAATAATACTATCAGAAAAGTGCTTTATCCTTGCCTTGAGTCTCAAGTCATCATTGCGAAAGAAAAAGTGCAGATACATCATAACACCAACTTGCCAGGAAATTTGAAATTCTATTTTTTAAATTTTCACCATGACAAAAATTCCAAAAAAATAATATATAATTTTGAAGGCACCTCATGGTGTTGAGTAGGAATTTTCTAAATATATTGGGGTTTGGTCATTTAAAATCACGGCTTGGTAGCCTCAAGACTTTTCCTAGTTGGATGGGCTAGAGGGCTCCATTGACTTGAGAGACATTTGTTCAATTTGGCTAACAAGAGAGTCATGCGAATTATGGAACATACTAATGTATAGGAGACATACTATATCAAATTGTGAGCTTGTTGAGTGGACATTGAAAAGTCTACATAGATTGATTTCATCTTGTAAATAGGCTAATCGAGCATAGCAATGTGTAAGGACTAGGTGATGCCACATGGCCACCTTGGACTACCTTGGATGCGGCCAAAATAACAAATATGCTGGGAGGCACATCTGTATCAGTATTAACAACATGCATGGTCCTCAAAGAACAAGTTTGCCTGAGCAACGACAGTTAACAGAACGATGACAGACGGACAATAGCGAGGCATGTATGGCTTTTAAAGTGATGAGCTCGCTGGAGCAATGGTAATTAACAGAACTGGAGACATCGGAAACAGTTAGCCCGAGGAGCCATGTCCTTTTCCCAATCACTAGCAGGGGCATGTTCTATTTAATAGGCCGAGAAGAAGAGTCAGGTCATCTTCATCAGCAACTCCAGCAACAACACAACTCAATTACCATGGAGTTTCAGTTCTTATCTCTATAGCCTTAGGAACTAGTGTAATCCTATAGCATCATCAACACGCTAGCAATCAGGGGTGATGAAGGTACTTGCTTTAGTTGCATCATTATCTCTTTCTTGTTATCTTAGGACTAGTGTTTAACTTAATTACCTAGTACCTTAGGAATCTAAAGTCCTCTTCATTAGGCAATCCAATGATATCCACAGCCGCCTACCTATAAATCCATTTTTGTT
The DNA here is from genome assembly GCA_025769935.1 of Phoenix roebelenii. Lineage (NCBI taxonomy): Eukaryota > Viridiplantae > Streptophyta > Magnoliopsida > Arecales > Arecaceae > Phoenix > Phoenix roebelenii. The sequence continues at coordinate 23,002,540 of JAOXJJ010000001.1, read as the reverse complement.
CACTAGCCTAAGCCATCAAACGGCCTCCTTTGTTCTAGGAAAACGGATAGTGGCCTTGTTGAGCGGTTGATTGCTGACAATGATCAGAGGGCCAACACATCCATAAGAATTTGAGATTAATTGAGCATTCTAGTTTAGGAAGAGAAAGTCAAGTATAGATGAGAATAATAAGATAAATTTGAAGAAAAATATTCAAGAGAATAAGACTTGAAAGTATTTTCGTGTTTTTTAGAATAAAAGTGCAAAAGTTGTAAAACATTCCCATTTTTGTACAGTTGTTAAGATTGCAAAAATTATATCACCATTTTCACTTTTTTTGAGAAATCTATTTATATTGAGATGAGAAAAATAATGCAATCGAACTTCATTTGTCTTCTTAGGATACTAGCGTTTATAATTGTTATGTTATAGATAGATTTTTAAATTCATTTGGAATAGGAAATGATAGTAGTTTTTAGTTTCCATTCTTGGGTTATTGAAATGATCCCAATTTTGATCAAAGTTTTGTTACTTGAATAACTTTCAAGAATGAATTAATCTGAAAAAAAGATTTTATTTTCATTCCATTAATTGTCGGGCATAATAGACTAATCAACCCATGATGTAGACCATTTTCAAGATAGCACAAAAAATGTCTAAAATTCCTATGGTCATTAAAATTGAAATTATTTGATATAAGTATTTAATTTAACATGCACAAAATTTCTGTCCAAAAATGATCATGATGTCTAACTCTAAATAAAGAAATCCTCCATCTAAACAACTCTCTAAATAGTCCTCATATGACTAAAATTCCAAAAAAGGAAGAAAGTCATCGTAAAATAAAGTCAGCTTCAATTCACTTTTTGATCCAAAAAGATATTAAAATTTCACCAAGGGCTGTGAGATATCCATTGCAGATCTCAGGAGTCCTTTCAGTGAGTCTAGGATCATAGGAATTTAATACTTCTAAAAGCCTTTTCTGAAATTGGAAGAAACTCATAACTGAATTACAGCCATAGCTTGGCCACTATTTTACCAAAAACCATTGAAATTTTGTCGAGAGCTGCGAGATAGCCTAACTTTGCAAGAAACTAATTCTTGAACTTCTACCAAGAGTTGAGTTCTTGTTATTGTAGATATGATCGAACTTTGAATCATAGGACATCTTATTGCAATACCCTGCACTATATTATTCATGATAGACTTGCAGAGGTGAGTTTAAATATAAGAATCAAGGAAGCCCAACGACTGTGATCAAAACCTAGCCACTACTGAACCCCAGTGATTAGTCCTTTCCATTGAGTCTGAGATCATCAAAGTTGTTATTTCTGCAAGAAGTTATGTGCTTCCAAAATTTGGAAGAAAATTGTTAATTGTAATTTGTAACTATAGCTTTTCGCCATGTTTTGATCCCGAAATCATTGGAATTTTTCTGAGGGCCACGATATATTAATTGTACATCTTAAAGAGACCTTTTCAAGAAGTTCATGGTCATTGAAATTTGATATTTCTGCAAACTGTTATAGCTTCTGAAAAATTATTGGTTCCATATATCATGGCAAAGACAAATGTTTAATCTAACATATCGTCAAACTACAATTCTAACATTTGCATAATTCTAATATAATTATATAATTATATTAGATGACAATTATGAAATAGTTGTAACATAATAATGGTGTAGCTCGATAGTATTCAAATTTCAAACATTTTTATCTTCAAAACTACAATTTTAATATGAATGTATCTCGTAATATTCTAATATAAATTTGTGAATTTTCATAATTAAGTTGTGATTGATTTTGACTTTTGATTTTATTTTTCCTTCTGCACTTGCATTTACACATATATTTTACAAGTGCACACGCGCGTAAGCATTTGTGAGATCACTTATTTGGTAAGCCTATGAGATAATTTTTTGCTATGATTTTCATCCATGTATTGGTGTAAGATCATAAAACATTCAACTGGGTATTTACTGCAGTAATGCTATTTCTACTACAATATCTTAAATTTTCATTTGCTACTTGATCTTGCCCCTTATATTGTGACCTTTCACTCCTTGTGAGGTCAATGTGGGGGAAAATGACGGAATCTAAAGGTCAGAATCTCAATTGATTTTACTGCTTTAGCTAAAGCTGAACCCCTAATTAAAAAGTTGCGCACTCCTGGTCACCACCACTATGCACAATTGAGCCAATGACTCTTTACTGTGGTTATAATGATATAGAAGTGTCAAGTGTTATTGTAGTATCTAAAGGTGGAATTCCAAAAGTATATGCATATAATCTCGGTACCAGACCCGTAAAGGTACCATTATATGGGGTGGTACACACCAGTACTGCAAATCTTCTTCATATCTATGTATTTGCTTATTCTGAATTAAATGCTATTGTTTTAACAATTGTTCCTTCTCTCAGGTATGTCAATCGTGCACTCTATCTTCTGCACTTCTCATGTGGACTCTCTCATCCAAATTCTGCTGCAACATATATCAATGTGGCAATGATGGAAGAGGGCATGGGAAATGTTCATGTTGCACTTCGCTACCTGCATGAGGCCCTTAACTGCAATAAAAGATTGTTAGGAGCTGATCACATTCAGGTCTCATCTCTCTCTCTCTCTCTCTCTCCCCCCT
>JAOXJJ010000001.1:22922183-22993551 GCA_025769935.1 Phoenix roebelenii | reverse complement strand
TGTTGTATAATACTATGCAATGTCCTTTATGGTAATTTTGTCATACAAAAGTACTTTCTCGGTTTGTTTACCAAACACATGTTAAAGTGCTACAATAGTTTAAAAATATAGTTACCAAACAGCAAACAACTTTTTATAAAAACTTTACTTTAGAAAACTCTACTTTCAACAACTCTATTTCCAAAAGTTCTACTGCCAACAACTCCCCCAAACAGAGCCTAAGAAAGCTTGTCTGTCTCATGTCTTAAAAAAAAAAAAAGACATATGTGAAGTGTTGCGTGTGACATATCTCTTTCTTTTTTCTCTTCAAGTCATTATTCTCTCTCCATCCATTCACGAGGCATTCTTCTTCCTCCTTGAGTCTCTTTCTCCTTCAAAATACGAAGTCCCTTCCTTCTTGTGGTCATGGACTATATTCGCTAGCATATAGTATATGGCCAGACGATATGCATTTAAAAAATTAATCATCCAACAACATATACACATCTTCAAGCAAATTATTATATAATTTTCAGAACACTATATTTACCGCTACATAGTATATATCCTGGTGATACATATTTGATGAATTTCCGATACATATTATAAACTTCTTTGATGCATACCCAACAGTGACCCAAAATAAGCCGTAAGGTAAAATATTGATATACATTCAGACAAATAGATACACAATTTTTAACATATCATATTCACTAATATTATATATTCAAGTGATACACACTCAATGGATTTCTAATATATACTTTAAGCTTTTTTGATATATATACCAAGTAATGACCCAGTATATTTGTCCCAACAAATCGATATATATCTAAAAAAAAATGAATGTATAATTTTAAAAACATTATGTTCATCATTACACAATAAATATCTACGTGATACAAACTTAATAGATCTCTGATGCATATTTTAAGTTTTTTTTTTTTTTGACATATTTTTAGCAACAATCTTCTACATATCCCCATGCAAATTTTATACTATTTTTAAAATATAATATTTATCCATATTTGGGATAGATGGCTTCCCAATGAAAAAGATTCGGAGGGGAAAACCTAAAAATAGAGAGAAAAACGACTGGGAAAGCAACAAAAGAAGAATACGGACAGATGGCCTCACGGATTCATATATTTTATTTTTTTATTTTTTTATTTTTTTAGGTCACGAAATAAGTGGATCCTAATAGGAGGATGAATGTGATAGGATATATATATTTTAAAAAAGTTCGCTCCGTAAGGCCTCTTGGTACTCCCGCCAAAGGGGCCCTCGCCAGCTACGCTAACCAAAGTCAACCCAGGAAGAAACAGGGAGCAAGATGTGACCACTATGCTGATCTGCAGGAATACCATACCTAACCTTTTGTTCTCGGTCGAAAAAATATGTTTCCGGCCGGTACCCGGGACCCGTTCGATGTAACGTGCAGCCATCAATGGATCTTTCTTTATTGAGTCATTATTACCTCTCATTACTTTTGTTTCGCTTTACCTTAACTCCGAATCCTGTACGGCCCATACTCATATAAATAATTCCGAAAGTCCACTTCAACAACTAAAATTATACCAAAACATTAAGGATGGCAGAGCAAAATGCCTCTACTTTTCCTTAATACAACACAAAGAAGAAAGAAGAAGAGAATGCCTAAACACATCGTAGCCTCTACACGCTCAGGCAGTAGCATTAATAATAGCTAATCTTAGAGGAGAACATGACCGCATAAAGAGAACATAGCGCCCGCATAGTTCCTCATAGAAAGAGGTAATAATAAAAGTAATCTTATAATTACATTTTCCTACTTCTCTAAGAAAAAGATCGCAGGGCGTAACACACACACCCACTTAGAGAGAGAGAGAGAGAGAGATCTAAGGAGGAGAGGAGTCTCGGTGGCAATGGAGGGGGAACAAAGCCAAAAGCTTGGGCGGCTCTCCGCCACTCCTCGGCGAAGGATGGAGGTAGAAGAAGCCCTTCTCCACTGTCGCTCTCTCCTCCTCCTCCTCCTCTTTCTCCTTCTTCAACGAAGAAGGGGACGGCGTCGTAGGACTCGGAGAAGAGACGTTAAAGAAGAAGGGATCCATAGGAGAGACCGGAGAAGAGAAGCCGGCCGCCACCTCGGGTTTACTACAAAGCTGGCGATGATGAGGTTTACTGCAGCGAGCCGAGGAAGGGCCCAGTTCGATCTCCAGCTTGGCTGGGGCCCGTCGCCTTTCCTGGAGCTTCTGCCGCTTCAGCAAGCTCGCCGGCGGGGGTGGAGGAGCTGGGGCCCGGCTACTTCGAGGGGTCCCACTGACGGGGAGCTTGTGAGGGGAGTCCTCGGGGACGCCGGTGAGCTTCTGGACCACCGCCCGGAACGCCCACGGCTCCGCCTGCACGTACGTCGTCTTATTTGTAGCAATCCACGTCGCCTGCGGCGGCGGCGGCGTTGGAGGAGAAGAAGAGGAGGAGGGGTTGGACTCCAGGTCTTTGGTGTTGGTGGGTGTGGAACAAGCCATCAATAGGTGGCTTAGAATAAGGAAGTGGGGAAGGAAAGAAGAGAGGGGAACCAAAGCATGAGATGATAGTGGGGTTGCTTTATACTACTGTTACCATGCTCTCTCTCTCTCTCTCTCTCTGTCTCTCTTCTTTCTTTACTTCTCTCTCTGTCTCTCTTCTTTCTGTGCTCCTTTCTCTATCTTCTCTCTTTCCTTCCTCGCTTCTGCCCCTGATGTACGGGCATTAAGGCGTATGGTAAATGGTAATGAGGGAGAGAGAGAGGTGGAGGGGTGATTTATTAATAGAGAGGGATGGGGGTGGCAGAGGGGCTCAAGGCCTTCTCTTCCCTAATGGGACGTGAAACGAGGAGACATATGAGTCTCTGGCTCGCTGCTCTCTTCTCTCTTCTCTCTTCTCTCTTCTCTCTCTTCTGTCTGTGTCTCTCTCTCTCTCTCTTCTTTGGTGTGGTGGCTGGTTTGCGTGAGGGAAAGAAGAGGGGCAAGAGTTTTGTTGTTTTATCAGGATCTGCTGCATTTAGGACAACTCCGAACACCTTTATGAGGCATTTGGGTGACATCCTACATTCCTACGTAGAAACTGTTCGGCTGGATGTTACATTTCGGACGTTTCTAGCAAGTTGGTGTTCTGCATCGCATGCATTGCATCTTACTGGCTTCATGCTTTCTTTTTTCTTTTTTCTTTTTTTTTGGGGGGTACCAGTTTCATGCTGTTTTTGTCATTGCCTCATGTGGTATCATTTCGCCGGCAGCTAAGATGCTGTTTTATGACGTGTCTCCTTCTTATTGGTTCATTGGGTTAGTCTAGCGTGTGTCCCAGCAGCAACTTGGTTGGACACCAAACGCGTCTTCCAGTCTTGTACGTAGAGCAGCTGTTCAGTCCCAAACGGCAAACAAAAATTCTAGGAGGCGCCACATACTTCAAATCTTCCTTCTAGTGCTTACGTAGGACTCCATGACTGGCTTGATGCATGAACTAGACAAATCCTCACTTGCCACGTTGGACAGGTAATGTACTGGTGTTCTGTAGCATCAGAAGGGATATGAATGCTTTTAAAAAGCTCATTTGCGAGAGTCTCAAACATTTTTGCACCAAAAAAAAGAGTCTCAAACATTTAGCTCTCCAATTAAAGCATCTGTTCTTCTATAGGTACAGGACTTCCCCCTCCATGGCTATCTCAGAGAGGAAGAGAGAGAGAGAGAGAGAGGGAAAAAACAAAAAGGCTTGCGCCTGTGCCTTTCTCGGGTTTTGGGGCAAACAACTATACCTTTGCGATGATCATTTTCGTACGACGTTAGGCAAATTAAAATGTTAAGTCAAATCAAGTATGATCGTCTTTCAATACTTTTTCCAACTCTCTGGTGCAAAATGGTAGCAAGTGTGTCAGGTTTCATATTCAAATTTATTAATAAATGTTTAGAACTTGGTCTTGGCAAAAAAAACAAAAGCAAAAAAAAGGAGATCATTTCAGTAACATATGTACTTTGACTGTGTTGTATCTAGTGACATTGCATTTAAGCAGATGCATTAAGATGCAAACTCGAATTCATTATAGAGCTTGTTTGCCGAGTTTTGTTTTTTTCTTTTGTTGTTGTTCAGTTTAATATTTATTGTTGATTTTTTTTCTACCAGCTTAATTTTTTTGAAATAAATTGATTATTTACTACATTAATCAGAGCTCGCGTAAAGGAGATAAAGGATGGAGATGGGTTGTCTCGTAGCGCCTCACACACTCCTTCCCCCCCCAACCCTCCAACCCAAGCCAAAAGTTACACACAATATAGCACCCAAGTGAGCTATTGAAAAGAGGTAGTAGCCTCTACCCACTCATCCATTTCTCCTCAAATGGTAAATCATGGGGATGCCCCCCTTCAATATGGTCCATGGTGGCTCCTTGGAAGGTTTGGAGTTAGGGCAACGACAAGACCAATCACACAGGGTCGCGAGCAATTTGTGGAGGACCCATCATGTCAAGTAGGTTCCAAAAAATCACGACATACAAAAATTAAAATTAAAATTAAAATTGAATCGGATACTAATATATTTATATTTTTATTTATGTTATTTGATAAATACAGAAATAAATATTAGTTGAATGTAAAAATATTATATTCATATTTATTTTAAATATATAGGAATACAAATCGAATACTAAAAATATGAATAGAAAATAGATATAAATCAGATAATTAAATTTTATGACCATAAAATCAAAGATATTACTAAATAAATGATAAACTAAATTAATAGTATGTTAATATCATTATTTATTTTTTTCTTAAAATCTCATGAGTACTATATAAAATTAAACAGGGTTATAAATGAAATCTGATATTCGGATACGGATCGGATAGTTGTCTATCCATATTCATATTTTTTTTTTTAGATGGATACAAATACGGATATACATCGAATGCTCAAATGTCTAGTAATATTCAAATAGATTTGAATATAAAAATGGATTTGGATAGATACTATCCAATCCACTTCCACCCCTAGTAAAAACATGTGCCTTATTTTTTAAAATAATATGATTTCATTCCTTTTTTTTTTAAGTACACTACAACAAAATTAATTATTAACAATATTTTTTAAAAATTGTAAATATCGCTACTATCATTTTTAGGGTATTTTCTTATGTACCGTCTTAAGATGGTATTGAAAATTAATTGTTGGTATTTTCAAAAAAATATCGATAAAAATTTCTAATTAAGTGGCACAAATAAATACCCTTAACATTTCAGTCCATATATTTTATATATGCCAATAATAAATTTCTCAAAAATAAACAATATAATTCAAAACTCAAACCAATGTCCCGTGTTTGAATAGCAAGCTCTAATCCACCAAGCTACAATTTATATTATTTATTTAACTTATAAATATATATTAATATCATTAAATAATTATTTAATATACATTTTAATATTCCATATTTTAATCATTATTTTTTAAAAAATATTTTGCAAAAACAAAAATAAACCTACTTTATTTTATTCTTTATGTTATTTTCAAAGTTTTGCTGTTAAAAATATTTAAAATTAATTTTGTGTGTCACTATATTCATATATATTTCAAACTCTTTAAGAATATCTAATTTATGATTATTTTTATTTATGCTATGATAAAATAATAATAATAATTTTGATGCAAAAATATTAATATTCTTATATTATACTTTTATCTTAAATAATTTTTGATATTTTAATACAAGCTTGATTGAACTAGTGATCTATATAGAGTAATGCTAAGAAAGTATATTAACTAGTTGTAAAAATTTTCACTACAAAAGATTCCAATCATGAGAAATTCAATTACTACCATAATATATATGATAATATATTTGATGGCCTCATTATGACCAAATCCAAGCTTTGTATAAAAATAAACAATTTAAGATTTAGCGACAATCTTCCTAAATACCACAAATAATATTATTACTAGCATATTAATTAAATGCCATAATAGCAGTTTCAATTTTCGGTGCGTCAAATTATATTGCTAGAATACAAATTTATAGCAATATTTACAATAAAATATCAATAATAAAAAACTAATTTTGAAAGTTAATAACATTTGTACTATAATGCAACAAAAAATATTTGTAATGATATAAAAAAGGAGTTCACGAAATTGTTTTAGTATGATTAACCATATATGTCGCCATTCTATCAAAAGCACTATTAGCTTCTCTATAAATATTTATCCCCTCATAAAAAAGTAGAGTAGAAGCTATTTTTCTAACAATCTAGTACCAATGGATGGAATGTTAGTTTTAGTAATTTGCAGATTTGACAACCACCAAATTACGATCAACGAGTCACCTTCAAAAATAATGTGGGTTGCCTTCAGATGCTTCATCGCATGCAACTTAGCCATTGAAATATTGTCTCAAAAACTCTTACAACACTTGCTACCACTAGCGCACCGCTTGTACTTCTGATAACAAAGTTAGACCCACCAAAATCATCTTTATTTAAAGTACTGCTATCAAAGTTAATCTTAAAGAAACATGAGGATGGAATAAATCATTAGAGGGAACGCAGAATTTGCGTTATAGGAACCATAAAATTTGCCTTATTATTTCCTTCATAGATTGAAATAAACACTAGACAAATGTCTCATAATGTGTCAGCTTGTAAATTAGAGAATGACTTGATGTTTGTGGGGCTGTATTTCGATTGACAACCAATGGTGTGTGTGAGTATGTCTATATTAATCCTTCTAATTATAAAACAAAAACATTTTCTACTATCGCATTCATCACTCTTTGGTTAGAGCTTGTCTGATCTTATTACTCTCTCCAGCAGTCCAACCCTCTCCCCCACCACAAAAAAAAAACAAAGGTTTCAGTGGGCAAAAATTTTAACCATATCTCCATTTGCAAACCAAAATCCACAATTGATATTGTTGATGTTGCAGCCCTGCAAAATTACTTGATGTGCAGATCAATGGCTTCATTATCCAAGATTATCCACCTTCACTTGCCTCTAGAAGAATATGAACTGCTCGAACAGGTAACGAGAAAAGAGTTGCTTTTCCAAGGAAAAGAGAAAAGAGGAGTTGGAAAGCCATTATCGACACAAAACTCTGCATCCTGCAATACCTCCCAATGATGCCTGCAAGTGTAAAGCCTATCGGAAGCATCCCACAACTTTTGAAGTGCAATATTTTGTGTTGGGTTTTATCCACAAATTAAATGAAAAATGTTTCTTTAGCCCATTTACCGATTAGAAGATTTAGCTTATATGAATCACTATTGGTTTAATACAAATAATGGCAATCATTTTAGTATGCCGAGGTCAGAATCAGATTGGGATATTTCTGGAGCTTCCGGGTCTCTGAACCGTTACCTATCGGTGTCATAACTCATCCTAGATTCTGTGTAATGGTAATTTAATGTCATGATTTTTTTCCCGTACAAATGGATGGACTTGGTATTAGTAGATTACAAAGTCGCGGCATGGTAATTTATGAGAATAGAATAGGAATTGTAAGCTGTTTGCTTCTTCATTTGCCTATGTTCAGCAGGGTGCAAGGAATTTTGGAATAGCATAACATAAAAAGAGTTTTATGTTATATAATGGTGTAAAAAAGCTAATTGTATCATATTAGAAACACAAGCAGATATCCTGAAGCTATTAAAATTAACTATGAATGGAACAAGATGGGATGCCTACAGTAATAAAAATGCCCTTTAAGGACTTGAGACAAGAATTCAGTAAGTTATCTTGTTACCACTTTTTAATTAATCAGATCTTGATAAGGACAGCAAGCAATGTCAGGGCATGGGCCTTTTACTCAAGGACTAATGCCATGGGGCTCTTCTTATGTGCCTAGAGATAGTTCTCTTGCCATGTGGTAGAAGGGAATTGGTGCAACTCATGAATTTTGTTTCAGTACTAGAGGGTTGGTTGATTATTAAATTACCAAATCAGCATCTTGTGGGTCTAATTAACTTTTTCTGTGCATAAAAGAGGCAGCCCAAAACATTTCCACACCCAAGTATATACAATTTTATGCTTAGGCTTTTAGGCCAATTTGTACTACAAGTCATAGGTGAATTTTTTTAGTACCATGTTACTGTCTTAGTTGGAAACTTCTTTTATTAGCTCAATTTATGCACTTAATTAATGTAGTTTCATCCCTAAAATATAGAGAATGGAGTTTCATCCATAAATTATAGAACCCTTTTCAGGTAACCTAAATCTAATGAAATTAACATGTTTTCAATTGCCTATGGCACCAATTGGCAGAGGTGCTGTGCTTCTACTTTTAGATCCATCATACAGAAGATTGGGTCCATAAATTATGCAAGACAGAGTGGGCTCTGGTCATTCATATGAGCTAGCTCATATCCATCAGTTTTTAACCTATACGTGAACACTTGCTTAGTGTGTTGGGTCCAATTGGATCCTTTCAAAGGGACATGGGCTTTGTTCCATGAAGTGCTAAAAGCTATTCAAGCTCAAAGTTATTGGTTGTATCATCCTAGTAATGGACAAAGAATTCTGAAGCGTTATTTTTTTTTTTCTTAATGAAAACGTAGGTATTCCCTCGTTATTATCGTATTTAATATGCAGGAGCTTTGAGCTCTTTATTTATGAGAACTATGGGGACCTACCTCAACAAGGTGGGGTAGTGCATGACTACATCTTGAAGCAATTTACCATAGAGGAGAAACCTCTGTTCTCCAATTGAACTTTCTATTCACCGCATTTTGCTTTGATGAGCTCCACCTTTCGGTCACTTTGGTCTTGTTTTGAAGAATACTATCCAAGCACGTGTTTAGAGAAACTAATGGAGCTGTATATTGAATGATCTTGTATATGACTAGTCACTTCGGAACTTGTTGTTTTCCGATTTTATTAGATGTATTCATACTAGAATTATATGAATCATCCGTTTTAGCCAAAAAAAAAAAAAAAAAATCTGTTTCATGATTTCCTGATAGGAGTATACCTGGAACCAGAACACCGTTGCCGTTCTAACCAAACTCACCAGGTGGTGATAGCGAGTATAAATCCGTTGTCTGATTCATTATATTCTTTGGGAGGGATGCTCTCCATTCTCTCTGGTGTCTTTTTCGATACTGATTGAGAATGTTGTTACTATCTGCTTGGTAGTAACAATCCCGAAGAATTATTGGATGGTATGTTTGCCGGTTGCTTTCCCAAATGCGTGAGTAATGGGGCTCTTTCCTGCCCTTTTATATCCATCATCATCACAATCTTAACATCACCCTCCGAATGTCATAATAATTAGCTGGCAAAGATAGAGGCTGGGGACCTTCTCCTGTAGTTGGAGGAGACCAAACATCGCCATCCAAAAGCTTTATTTGACCATAAAGAAACAGTATTATGATAACAGAGAGAGGTCCTATCCCCTTATTGAAAGAATCAATTGGGCAGTACCAGACAAGCAGGCAAATTTTCAAAGATGGTTTAGGTTAACCTACCAAAAAATGACAAACTAATATCGGTCTGGTTAAACCTATTTCTATTCTACAGTAAAAAAAGACAAATTTTGATTCTTTTGTCGGAGAAAGATAGAGATGGATATAAACTTTTATAGTGAAAGTGATAAATCGCATATGGAAATGATATGCATCAAGCATCTCAACATACAAGTAGATAAAGTCAAAGAGCCTTCCGCTTGGCCATTCTCAAACTATCTATTAACATCTTAGATAATATCATCCTCGGAAGCACGCAATCGTTTATATTTCTCTTTGAAATATTTTCGATTCAATTTATTTTAAGAAAAATTTACAAGAAAGGCAATTGCCAAATTTCTTGTTGAACTTGTTCTTTCTTTTTTCAGATTGTCTTCTTTCTTTAAGTTTTAGCATGATCGTACTAAAAAGACTAAGATAGAGTTTTTAAGGGGGAAAAAGAAGAAAGAAATAAATTGAAATATTGTTTTATATTTTTCTCAAATGTTTATTGTATGTTTCCATTTGCCAGACTAAGCTTGAGAAAAATAGAAATAGTTTTTTGTTTGCATGCTCATGTTATGATTTTTTCTTATAATGAATAATTCCGACTCTCTATTCTGATTTTTCATATTATTTGTTTGAGTTGACGCTAAGTTAGCACCATGTTATCTCCTAAGTGTCTTCAAAGTATGGCTAATGCTTCAGGGTTCCCATCATGCACATATAAAAAAAATAAAATTAGATCCATCTTGGCAATGTTATGTTTAACAATCCAATGTATCAACCCGAATTTTGGATTCATAACAATCTCATTTCAACTCGTGATAGGAGACAATATTTTGTGCATACAAATTGAACCAAGAATTGTTCTTGAAGCATAAGCTTATCATGCAGTCCAAGCAACAAGTTTGAGCGTCCCTTAAAATAGTAGGACGTTACATGTGATAGAATTCATCAGGATCATCGGATTGGCTTCATTAACTCTTTCTATTTGCAATTTATGTATTTATTTATTTTTGTCACATGAAAGGTAAGCTACGGTTAAAAATGTCTTTAAATAGGTAAAGAAGAATGAAGAAAAGGTGCCAACTCTTTGACTGGGCCGGTCTAATAATGAATGGACGCATTCTTCTTTCGTTTTATGACGCCTCAACCCCACCACCTAAAAATTCCAAGTAGAAGAAGAGACTAATAAGAGGGGGCGAAGCGAAGAAAGATTTTGTCCCAGATCTGACATTAACGAAACAACCGCTATTTTTTCAGATGCCGCAATAAAATCCGAACCGGTCTTTTAGCTTTGCCTTGCTTTCGGATCCTGTTACCGACTCCGCCTCCTCTCTTCGGTCTTCTCCTGCCGACAAAGAAAAGGAGAAGAAAAGAGGGGCTCCAAACGAGAGGAAGAAGGGAACCGACGCAATTCCATCTCTGCCTCTCGATAGCTGAGCTTTCGCCGTTCGCAATGGGGCCTGGCGGGGCCGGATCGCGGGATTCTCGTAGGCGAGGAGGCTTGGTGTGGATTGGCGTTGACTGGCCGGCGCCTAGATCTTCGTGACCTTTGAGCTTCTTCGTTCTTCGAGAGGAGCTCGGATTTTGATTGTTTCTTCTTCTTCTTCTTCTTCTTCTTGTGTGTTGCTGGATCGGAGGAGGAGAAAGAGGTATGGGTTGGAGATACAACGCTGGGTTGCTTCTCATCGGGGCGGTTGTTATTATATGGGTCACCTCCGCGGAAGTCACGCAGGTCGGGATCCCTTTCTAAAAATTTCATTTTTTTTTGCTGTGTTTTATCTTTTTATTTCAGTTTGTTTGCTATCTACTGTTGCATGTCTTTCGTGCTTTGAATTGTGGGTTTTTATGGAAACCTTTTTCAAAAAATTTAGTTTTTTTGTTCCTTTTGTGAGTACCTAATTTTGTTGGTCTGAATTGGTGGAGATGTCATCCAAAGGTGTTTTTTTTTTGTAAGGGACAGAGTGTGGTTTAGCTAAAGTTAAAAATTTGGACTTTCTATATTTTCGGTTAAGAACTCTGTGAAATTTCATAACTTGGAATTCTATGCCTCTTCTATGGCAGAATAAAAGTAAAAAAAAAATCTGGAGAACTCCATGAAGTTGCTAAGGACAGGAACAAAATTATAAAGATGATGTGATGCCCCGAACCCGGAGCGTAATAGACATGGCATATCTGTACGACGGACCATACAGACATACAAGGCTACAAATCATATCAAAGCAATAATAATTTCTAAAAATTTATTTAATCAATAACTTAATCAAATAGTTCTTACAATAGTTTCAAAATGCCATAAGCCAACATACACTAACTATTAACATAAATCAAATTTAATACTCTAACTAATCTGACTAAAATGCCATCAACTGAACTTATCTTCAGAAGATCTAATGCACTTTCTAGTCTTGTACGATCATGCATCTGAATCTAAAAAATAGAAAAAACATGATAATGAGCTTCACTAGCCCAGTAAGCAACACAATACCTCAAGTGGGGTCAAAGCATGCCAAATATTTAATTAAAGCACGCCAAATATTTAATTAAAGCACAAAATATTGGCTATGAAATAAATCATCAATAATACACATTTCTCTTTTGGAATTTATTATTATTTTCATAAACTCATACCAGAAATCTAACATCAGGCTATGGCTACGTAATCAGTAGCATGGGTTGCAAAAAGTTCCAAAAATCATTGTTATTAATTATTGGTGGCACAGTGTTTACCACTATTTTAATCACCGATGATACAATGTTGAAATCAGTTTTTCATAGATTACAAGTCGATAAGGCCAACAAATAATCTCCATTGGCAGGGCCAGATTATAGCCATGCTGAGAATGCATATATACAAAACAGATTTTTCATAATTTGTCCAGTCGTATTTTTTAGATTTTATAACATATAACATAATTTTAAAATGATTATTATCATAACATTAACATGCCTGACCCGTTTAACTAGTACAAAACAGATATCATAATTTATCAGCTAATAAATATTTTACGAAGTAATTTGAAAAACACATTTTGAAGCATTAGGCCACTTACCTCTTCTCGCTTTAAATCCCACTTTAAACAAACGAATCAGGTGCACCTGTTTAATATCATTAAAATATTATTAATTTTAACAATATTTCAGAAGTCAAAATTAAACACTATTGGAGAACGATCTTATGTCCCCAGATTAGTTCGGTCAGGTGATTATGCCCGACTGCCCAGGTCGGTCCAAGTAAAGAGGATTCAATGGCGAAGATCAAAAATAGTCAAATCTAGCTGGGGTTGAAGTAATGGCCGGTCTACCGCCCGGGGATCGAGGTGGTACAGGGCGTCCACCCAGGAGTCAACTTGGATCCGAGCAAAAAAAAGCTAGGGCTTTGAACTAATATCTCTAGATCTTGTTTAGCAAGAGAAAGAGGCTTAGAGAGAGAATCTCAATCCAAGTCTTGGTCTAATCCTGATCACGGGCCCGGTCCAAGTGGTCCGGGTCAACTATTAGGGGAAAGATCTAGATCTACTCGATTAAGGAGAGTCGGAGTATTTTCTTTTCTCTTGGCCCAAAATGGGGATGAACACGGTTCAAAATGGACACAACCAACAATGGATGAACAGAGCCCAAAATGAATGAACACAACTCAATAGGGTTCTTCATCCCATTGACTAACAAAACAAGGAGGAAGGGGGAAGAGAAGAAAGAGAGGGAGGAGAGGCTGGAAGGGGTGGTCGATGGCCTCGCGGTGGGCCTGGCCAGCACAGCCGAAGGTGAGTGCCACGGTGGTTCGGCCGGTCAAGAGAAAATAGAGAGGGGAAAAAGTTAAAGGGGCAAAGCCCCTAGCTACCTTAGGTGGCAGCTCCTTCGGCCAAGGAGGAAGCAAGAGGACTCATCGGGGTGTGGCGGAGTTGAGGGGTCTCCCGATGACGACAGCACCTGACGGGAAGATGGATCTCGGAATAGGGAAAGCAGGGGCAACCAAAGAAAATCGAAAGAAAGGAAGGAGATCCGAGGTGGCGGAGCTCGGTTACGACAGTATATTAGTTGTCGGAGGGAGGAAAGAACTCGTCAGGGGTGGATTGATTAGAGGGTCGAGGGGGTTTTATAGGAGGATTTTCAAAGGGGTCGTGGCTCATTCACTGCTGTGATTCTCGCAATGGTTGAGCGTGATCGGTGGCCACGGAGCTACTGCGGGGCTGCTGTGGATCCGGCCTCTGTCATGCCAAGGAAGACGGAGCAGAGGATCGCGTTCGCGATCCTCTGTTTTGGCTTCTCCTCAGGCCACGGGCTGAAGTCGGCTGGACCTACTGACTTCAGCCCAATATGGCCCATTCAAGACCTGTTCTTATAGATGAAAATCATTATCCAACATGGAGTCAATTATTGAGCAATTGGAATTTAGAAGGGTTGATGGAATGAATCATCATGGTTTTTATGAGTTATTGCCAGTAATAGTTATTTAAACGATGATATGATGAGAATAATGCTTGAAGGATAAAAATGAGATTGCAACATGTCCATTGGCAAATGTTGGATGGAAGCTTAGCTACCTGAGGCACGGAAGAGGACTTCGGTGCAGTTGTGTAGGTGTCGAGAAGCAACTCTCTCTCTCTCTTTCTCTCTCTGAGTGGGAGAGCAAGAGGGAGAGAGAAACTGTTAAGGAAGCAAGTATTGGAGTGATTTTCTTGAGAGATTCAAAAGCAGTGCAACACCCTGAATAGAATCTTTTTACTGCTAAGACTGCGGTGGGATCTTGGGCTAGAATCTAAGTGGAACTGAGTATTGGCTATGGGAGAAGAAAAAGGTAAGGAGGAGAAGTAGATGTATAAGCTATGAACTACAGGTAACAAGTGATTTTTTTGGGTTAAGTAGATAGCTTGTTGGTCTAAAATTTGGAGGTCCAATAGAGGTGGATTGGAATTCAGTTCTTATATTTAAAATAAGGGTCAAAGACATTTGCCCAGGAATTTCTGGAATGCAGACCTTTGACCAAGAATTGCTGGAATGTAGACCTCTGACTTCACTGGTGGTTGGGAGTCCACACTTCTATAAGGAGGTGTTGTCTAGCTTTATGAAAGCTTAAATCAGGAAATGAATTCCAAGATCCTTGGTTTTCTACACAAGGAATTAAGATTTTAATATCAATAGTTGGCATACTAAGGAGCTTAAGGATGCTAGGCTCAACCTTAGTTCCCAGAATTGAGCGTGGGTGGGGGAGTGACTGCAAGTCCTAATGAAAGGTTTTGAAGTGACCATGGAGCATCTTAATGGATAATATGAAATATAATATATTAATATCAAGTAAAATCAAGGTTCACTGTACCAGTGCATATCTCCCCACAGTGGACGTACTTTATCGTAACTCAACATGGGGACTCAGTATGCCGAACTAGATCCTGTATCAGGCGTATTGATACTATACCGACATGGTACCTATATGGGATTTAGAACCGAGATTGCGACTTCAGTAAAATACTTTTTGTTTGTTTCCTTTTTACTAAGTGGATGCAGAATTTGTGTTTAAGAAAACAAAATCAAAGGTAGTAAGTAGCAATATGGAAATCATGCAAGGTTGGTATTATTAGTTAGCAGTAGCAATATTAGAAGTTTGGCTAGAAAGGTTGTTCAAAAGTGCAAAAAGCGAAAGCCATACTCTATAGTAGGTGCTTAGTGCTCCATAGTGGGAGCTAGTTCTTCATCATTTTTATGCCGTAACTTCTTAAACCTTCCCCTTTTCTTTGGTCTATTTTTGAATTGGATATTGGTGAACATGTATGTGGCCTAAGTTTGTTCCTTCTCTATATGGTTGAGAATTACATTTTCATTGCATCTTGTTATTCACTTTATATGAAGCATGAATCACTCGATTGTCAGATGATGTCAAACATCATAAATGGTTGTTAGTATCGTGGCATCAATGAGGAACTAATTCTATGAAAAGTGTAAGCTGTCAAGGTGATCCAGTCAATTAGATACTTGTTGGAAGAAGCATATCCTAGGATCAACTTAGTTACATTTCTTCAATTAATTTAGTCATAATGGCTTAAGGCCTTAAACAACATGCTTTTTTTATTTATATAAAAAGAATTATTTCTACGTTTTGTTCATGATGTATCTTGGTGGCCGGTTAACAATTATTTTTAAATGATTAATGAGACTTTGGTACATTTGTAGCTATTTGGAAAGCTAAATGATTCAAGGGGGGTTATTGAAAGATAACCTAGTATGTTCTGTTGATTTTTTGATGAAATCATGTGGTATTAAACCCCTTCCTGAAAATTCAACCTGATAAGAACGCAGAAACTAACTTCTTTTGGTATTTGGCTTGTAAGGCTGGTCTACTCTTTGAGCTGATTCATTGACTTTGGGATATCTGTAGCATAATTGCCTTTAATTTGTAAATTCTGAATATCCTTACCACTGTCCTGCAGGGCATATTCACAGACTACAAACAGCCATTTGCAGTTACTTATTTGGGGGCCTCTCTCATGGTTGTTTATCTACCAATAGCATTTATCAAAGATTGGTTATGTAATTTTTTAAAAAGGCATTCTTCTAAAAGAGGTAGAATTTCAGAAATCATCATCAAGTCTCCATCTGGACTGGATTCTTCTCTTAAAATTGGTGGGATGCAGAAAATCTTGGAAATGGAATCACAAGCCCCTTTAACTAAGAAAGACAGTGAACTAGAACATTCCGTACAAGAAGAGGAAAATCCATTAATTGTCAAACTTGATGAAGTTGAAGTTGAAGTTGAGGTGCTGAAAGAGAATAGAACGTTAACCACTAGGGAAATTGCAATGTATGCATGCTATCTTGCCCCTCTTTGGTTTGTCACAGAGGTAAGATTTTACTATCATTGCAGTATTTATTTTGTTACCATTTGTTGTTTTTATTTATGTTTTGGGCTGGTGTAAGGAATTGTTGATTATAACCCTATCCTGTCTCTTTTTTTCCCTGCTAGATTTGTAAAACTTAGTTTTGATGTAAGTGCAAAGATGAATCTTTGTTAGTTTATTTTTATTTTGTTTTATTTATTTTTATCTTTTGATATATTTGAAAAATGTTTGCCGCTTCCTTTATTGAAATAACAAAATACTTTATCAAATTTCTGCTTGAAAGATTCTTATCTATTTTTCTCATTTATCTTCTTATTTCAACAATTTATTCTTTTTGATGAATGAATGAGTTTTACTCATAAATCTACTTATTAAACTAGCAACAGATACTAAAATATTTCTCATGTTGGATGAATACAGTATTTGTCAAATGCAGCACTTGCACGAACTAGTGTTGCAAGTACTACTGTACTATCTTCAACTTCAGGACTCTTTACTCTTTTCATCGGTGTAATTCTGGGCCAAGATTCCCTAAACATAGCAAAAGTAGTTGCTGTTTTTGTTAGTATGGCTGGTGTTGCTATGACAACTCTGGGTAAGACATGGGCAGCGGATGAGTCACAGTTGATCTCCTCTGGGTAAGCTCTTCTATATGCGTGTTATATGTGGTTGGTTTACTTTGGGATGAAAAGTTTTCTGCCATGCTTTTTTAAAGGATTCATTTGTTTATTTTTTCTTTTGCCAAGAGTGCTTTCTTGAATTTATATTAAATGAACTTAAGCTAAGCTACTTGTGAATATGCTTTCTACAACTTCCATAAAAATTTTAGTTTAGTCATTTTCATGTCCAAAGAATTTCTTAGCTTTATGTTTGTAATGGGCAAACTTTGAGCTTCAGCATTCTATGATGCGCAGGAATGGGCAAAGGTCTCTTGTAGGGGATCTTTTTGGGCTTCTTTCAGCTTTGACATATGGTCTATTTACTGGTTGGATATTATCCTTTGCATTCTTCTAATCACTAATCGGTTAAATGGATTATTGGGCTACCACTAATCTCAGGAACATTATTTTTGCAGTTCTGCTCAAAAAGTTTGCAGGAGAGGAAGGACAAGGAATCGATGTTCAAAAGCTGTTTGGATATGTTGGACTCTTTACACTTGTAGCTCTATGGTGGCTTGGTAAGGCTCAACTATCATGTTAGTCATAAACAACCAATCCTGCAAGCACCACCTGCAAATCCACCCCCGACCACCCAAAAAAACAAAAAAGAGGAAAAAAATCCACACCCACACCTAAAAGAAAAAAAGCGGAAAAAGAGAAGATGCACCCCAGTATTCACAGGGATGATAGATAGAAACATGTCATTTGGTGGTGGTTAACAACAACATGTGCTATAGTAATATCACAAAAGCACCCTGCAAATTAATTGATCTATGAGTTGTCGAAATGTTGCATTCATTACGGTTACTACATTTGCTCAACAACACCTAGTACTTGTAGATGGGAAAAGAACCATGGGGCATCCTTTGGGAGGATTAAACAAGTGGAAAAAGATAATAGAGCGCATTACTTACTTCAAACTCCTTTGAGTTGCCTGAATATCAAAAACTAATATATGTACATGATACAATCTATAGAATTGCTAGTAATATTGGCATCGTAAAGTACCAAGATCATCATCTTATGGCAGTTCTGCTAATGCATTAGTCCTCTCCCGTTCTTATGAAAATATACTGGCCTTTGAACCTGTTTGATCGCAAGTAACTGGTGGCATGGTTGCACTAGGTAAAATGAGTTTTCCTGTGCTTGACTAACTAAAATTTGGCGGGGACCATGTAAATTACCAACAACTCCTCATTTACAGTAACCTGCCCTCTGTTTAGAATGGTCATAAATTAGTTGTAGTTACTAAGGCTGCAGTACTCACACTTAACTTACATGAAATATGTATTTTATATGAGCAGATACAATCACCCAAATGTCATATTTTGAAATACATTAACTAGTGACATATGCAAACGAACATCAGAATATGACTAAAGTTGCTGTTACTATAGCAGCATGCAACCCCAGCTAGATGAAAACTCCTATTACTGGCAACCAGGCAGGCCCTTTATTTTTGAAACGCAACAGGCCTAGGATCTAATGCAAAATGATCATGAATATATCTTAAATTAGGCCGCCATCTGGATGCTTCTCATGACAAAATTGTTGTTTAATGATAAATGAAGAGGATTCAAGCTCTCCAATATCATCAATCTATTGTCCTATTTTTTTCCTCTCTGATTGGAGTGATATATCACTATCCTTTCTGAACATGGTGCAACCACTGAACCATCTGTCATTAGCTTTGTTGCATACTCTTGTAAATGTATTATTTTTCTTTTGTTTTCTTTATAGTGTGGCCATTGACTGCATTGGGGATTGAACCCAAGTTCACAATACCTCATTCAGCTAAAATGGAAGAAGTTGTTCTTGCTAATGGCTTTGTTGGAAGTGTACTCTCGGACTATTTCTGGTATGTGCGAAACATCCCTGAACTTTACGTTTATTACATAGATTTGTTCATTTGATGAAGGATGATCTTTATGTAGGGCATTATGTGTTGTTTGGACTACGCCCCTGGTGGCCACCTTAGGCATGTCCCTCACTATACCACTTGCCATGGTTGCTGATATGGTCATTCATGGTCGGCACTATTCAGCAGTCTATATTCTCGGGTCAGCTCAGGTAATTCAATATGGTGGTTTTTAGCGTGACTATATGTATGCTTTAATTTAGACTTTATTATTTTATCTAGATGTCCAAGCAGCTTGCCTTGTGTTACTGCTTAAGCAATGGAGGTACATATATTGTTTATTATAAAATGAATATGATTGACATTTATTGGGAATTACTTAACTGTAGATGCTATTACTATATAGATTATACCTTCATATGCACAAATTGTCATTTGCTAGTGTTCATCTCGTGCTATTACTTTATTATTTGCTAGTGTTCATCAGATGCAAGCTTCACCCTTGCTGCTGTCAGGTTAATATTGAAAATGCAAGCTTCACCCTTTCTTCGCTTAGGGGTGAGGGTCATAAGAATCATTGGCAAAAAAGTGCATGATTGTTAATGAAATGATATGTTCAATTTCTTGTTTGAAACTTTATTGTCGACTCTAAATTTTCAACTTGGATGAAAATTTTAATTTGTGTAGCCCACGGAATCTGCTTTAAATTTTGATGAGTGCATTCTGAAAAATATATACTCTTTCTGCCACATTCAAATTGTTTTATTTGAAATTATATTCTAGTCAAGGTTTTAAATCTCGTGGGATGAGGGTGCCCCGGTTTCTCCAAGGAACCGTGCTATCTCGCCCCATCCTAGAGGCCATTCTGGTTGAGGATTCCGATAGGTATCCTCTGTCTCTTTGCCGTTCTTCTTTGCTCTATCTCTTCTCTTTGTTTATTTTTTCTTCTTTCTTTTCTTTCCTTCATTGTTTCTTTCTTTCTTCTTTTTCTTCCTCCTCCCTTTCTTTTCCTTCTTCCTTCTTCCTTCTTCCTTTCTTTCCTTTCTTTTTGTTCTTCATTCTTTTCCTTCTTTCCTTTTTTTTCTGCCATTCCTTTTGTTTTCTTTTTTTCTCCCCTCCTTTCCTTTCATTCTTTTTTTTTGCTTTTTCTTTCCTTCTTTTCTTTTTTTTTTCCTTTTTTCCTTTTTTCCTTTACTTCTTTCTTCTTAATATTTACAGCCAAAGAGAATCTTGCTTTACATTTTGCACCATGAGCTGCAAGTGTGTGCACAAAAGTATATATGCTGTATATGAATAGATCATTTTCACAGCTTAGCTTGTTCAAGTTTCAGATTTGCAGCATGTTTATTTGTTAATCCATTCTTTTTGTCCTATATTTGTATCTGCAGGTATTTGCTGGGTTTGTAATAGCTAATATTTCAGATCGCTTGTCCCAATTTTTGGGATTATAGCACATTGAGCATGTTATGAACAAATACTGATAGTGTTATGCTTTACACAATCATTCTTTACTCTGCATCTCAAGCGGAACCTGTCATCTACGCACTTCATCGGTTTGTTATGGGTCTTGGATGAATGTGGTTTTTCAACTCATTCAATTTTGTAGGCAACTGGGGGCATTGTTACGTTCCCATTGGTTCTGGACGTAGCTCCAAAAGCAATGAATTATTCTTTTGAGCATTTTTTTTACGTGTGTTGTAAAATGTTTGTCAAATGTAATATAATTTTCTTTCATGTTTGGTGATCTATCAATGTCTATACTCAGTTTTAGTGGAATGTTTAGAAGACCGATGTTTTTCTTTCGTCCATTTTTCTTGGTTTATTTTTCCTCTTCATCTGTGTGAGTATATGTATGCCACGAAAGATAGCTCATGGTTTGATTTCAATCAGTTTTCTTATATTATTCACATCCTGTCAATGTTTGCCGAACCGCTCGGTTTGGATAGTGCTGAGCTGATTCGGTGCGAAATCAGGTCGGTTTGCTTATTATTTTCGGTTTCGGCCTGTTCGATACAGTCTGAACTGGTCCCAAACTGACCGAAATCAACTGGAAAGGGTTCGAACCGGCCGAAACCATCCGGTTCAGATCAAACTGGGTGCGAACTAGTTGGTTTGCACTGAGTCAACCTGGTTCTGAACCGGGCCCCTCAGTGTGCACTTGTCTTATGCTTGATTTAAGTTGGGAAGACTCGAGAAAGTCTTTCCAACAACAAATGAAAGTGGCAGAGAGATTTTCCCTGCTTTCCCTTCTCAAACACTCAAAAAATTCGCGGATTCAGCAACTTAGAAGGATGATCCAAGCCTAAATAAGGTGTGTTTTTTCTCCTTTATCTTCTTTTTTTGGAGTTTGAAAAGTTAGCTCAAAATTGTAAAATAAAAGATCATGCGGAATTTTCAATTTCGGCTATTATGTATTGTAGATCTATGGACGATTTACATGATGATATAAAAAAAATTAATTTTTGGATTATATATATTTTTTTAAAAATTAAAAATATATTGTTGATTAAAAAATAGATTTTTTAAATAAATAAAAAAAATAAAAAACTGTAAAATTAGAAACGTATTTAGGGATACGTAATCTACTCTCCATAAAAATTTGGTGTCAATGTATTCAAGTTTTGATATGATTATGCGCGCAGTAGCCTAAGCTTAAATCTAAAAAAATTGAGAAATAAGTAAACTTTGATACATGGCAAGGGCCTACAAAAAATATATAGCATGTGTTATTGGGTTCTATATGAATCTGAGCTGAAATTAATTTTTTTAAATATTAATATTTAAATATTATTTTTAAAATTAAAAATATATAAATAATACAAAAAATTATGAAAAATTAGTAGTACGTGTTATATAATTTAGAAGTAATTTTTGAGTTAGAAATTATATTTTTCTGAATTTATGGTATTTAAACATATTATTAAATTTAAAAAGTATTAAAAATATATAAAGAAAAAAATATGAAAAAATAGTATTATGTATTAGATAAACTAGATGTATTTTTTGAGGTAAAAAATTATTTTCGTCATAACAAAATTTACTATTTTTAAATAATTGATAAACTGACGTACCTGATAAACCTGCATAAATGGAGCCAGAGCGTAAAATTGGTCGTGATCATGGGCAAATGCTCTCGGATTGGCAACATTGAAAGTGCAACTGATGCAACAAAGAGTTCAAAAGAGGAAAGGTGATTAGGTTGAAGCAGTACTTAGTTGGTGGTTATCCCGACGTATCTATGTGCCTGAAATGCCCATATGAGGTTCGACATATGATGAAGAAGCACTTCGCTATCACTCTAGAGAGTTAGAGGAGGTGTCCGCTCCAAATGACAAGAAAGCACAGATCCAAGCTGCCATGCAGGCGAGCCTGGATGATTAGTGGCAGTAGGATAAGGTGGCCAAACATAAAGCTTGATTTGGGCCCCCGTACTATGAGTCAGACTCCGGTTCTGTAAGCAACAGGGCAGATTCAAAGTTTGGGAGAACTTCCTCAGTCTAGAAAGCCGTCAACAAAGGCAATGGTTGAATTGCATCCATATTTGGGGCTTTTGGTAGTAAAAAGAAGTCATATAGAGAGATTTCATCAACAACAACAATCCATGATTTCGATCCACATGCCTTCCCCAGTAGAGATTCGAAGCAACAAAGGGTTGACTCAATACTGAAGAAGGATATATGACAAGTTATTGGATCCTAGTTCCACTTCAGCTACATTCCAGTGAATGTAGCAAATAATATGCATTATAGGTCTGCCAATTTTGCCATACAGGCTGCCAATTCCAATGTAGATCCTCCAAGCTCGAAGGACATCTACAGTAAGCTTTTTGACAATAATAAGGAGCTAGAGAAATTGATTGCCACCTACAAGAGCAATTGGCCCACATATAGACTAACGATGATGTGTGATGATTGGACCAGACCTACCAAACAGAGCACTTTCTGATATATTGTAATAGGAAGACTTTCTTCCACAAATTGGTTGACCCTTCTAATCAAGTGCACAACATCGCGTACATCCTCAAACTAATGGAGGAAGTGATTGATTAGGTAGGAAAGGAGAATGTCATGCAGGTCATCACTAATAAAGGGACACAATATAAGATTGCCTGGGAGATCTTGATGGAGCGACGACCACATTTTTTGGACCTCATATGTTGCACATTGTATCGACCTCATGTTGATAGTCATTACAAAGATTAGTAGCATGTAGCAGACAGTGGAGACAACCCAAACCATTACCAGGTTATTTATAACCATACATGGGTCCTTTTACTAATAAAGAGGTATGCAGGGAGAGAAATTTTAAAATCAGAAGTTACATGGTTTGCTACTAACTATATTGCACTTGATAGCCTTCTTGAAAAGAAAGTATACCTATGTCATATGTTTGTCAATCCTGAGTGGCAAGAAAGTATATATGTGAGGACTGACACTGAAGGGAGTAGTGTCAAGGACTTGGTGACAAGCCAGACATTCTCGCAACGGGCCACTGCAATAGTGAAGGCTATCAGACCATTGTATGAAGTGCTTCAGGCCGTGGACAATGAGAGATATCCTCAGATGGATTTCTTTATCACATGATGGGGAGGGCAAAGACTCAGATCATTGAGGCAGATCCGACGCTTGCTTAGGAGTACAATACCACTTGGTTAGAGGGGCAGTTGATGTGCCTCCCGATTATATTGATGGTCTTGATATCTACGAGAACCATCGTCACTCGACCCGATTTTAGACATCGGTATGTATGTTGTACTTTAACTGTACGCAATTGATTGTATTATTTTATAATTTTCATGTCATTATTTAATTTGAGGATATTTTATGTTGTTTCTTGGAACATTCAACATCTTAATAATCATTTTATGATTTGTATCATTTTAAAACAATAAGATGCATCATTTAAGTTAAACCGGAATCATAGAAACATTAAAAAAATATTAAGAAAATATCAAAAAAAACATCAAATTAGACTTAAATTCATTGAAAAAGTTCAGAAAAAGTGATTACCAATTAAATATTCCTGAAAACTTTTTAAAAATACTGGTTATGGTATGGAACCGGTTACCGAACTGTATCGGCCGCCGATCAGTATGGGTTCCGGTACCGGTTCGGCGGACCTTGCATCCAGCAATACAATAATGTAGTATATGGAGCACACGTTCAAGAACAAATTGGCCATAATTTAGACATATAAATCACTAGATGGTGCATAAATGGCCTTACAAATGGTTTAGCTCCAAAACTCTACAAAGGGTATTGGAATATTATAGGCAACAACATTTGTAGGGTGACCAAACATTTTTTCATGCATGGAAGGCGACCTTTATCCCTCTGATTTTAAAATGCAGCAACCCTAGACTTCTTTCCCACCACAGGCCTATAAGTTTGTGCAACAAAATCTACAAGATTGCTGCTAAAATCCTTTTGGAAAGTGATGCATATAGTATTAGAGGGGCAAGCTGACTACAACTGACCACAACAAGATCTACAAGACGAGTTAATTTATGTATGAGCCTCCCGATTTTCCATCAACCCGAGTACACAAGTAACTACATCTTTAAAAAAACAATGTTCTTTCTTTGAAGTTCAAAAAGTCATCAGCCAACAAGCTTGGATTCACTAGAGAAACATAAGGATAATTTGGATCAAATTACCGAGACCTATTCTCCTCGAAGTACTGTCAATTCTTGATTTTCTCACAAACTAACTCTGATTTCTAAGGTCTAGCAAGCTTAACACAAGAGATAACATAATCAAATCACCAAGCAAAACAATTACCCATTCAGTGTAATTCTAATGCCATGGAACATGCGCCAACCATGGTAGGTATTTATCCAGTGCGGTTCTGATGCCATGTAGCATGCACCAGGTTAGTTATTCATCCAGTGCAGTTCTGATGCCATGTAGCATTCACCAGGTTCGCCTCTACCTACATAAAACATTATTAGAGCAGCAGAGCAGTATCTCTTCCTCCAATACCATATTATCATGTCAAGAAGTGACTTGGGTCAAAGATAAGTCAAGACTGAAATTAAATGCCTACCAAAACCAATATTTCTCGCACAATTATATATTTCATTTTATCAATGGAACAGAAGTGGCATCATATTGGAAATATCTCATCCTTACCTCTGAACACAAAAGGGGACATGCCATAAGATTAAGAATTCGCCCACTGCAGGGTCCTATTCTCCTCTAGATGCTAAACAATGGCCAAGACACTAGAAAACATGACTGCATAAATGTAGCTAAAGATTACATTTCCAATACCACCAATTCTTTAATGTCAATGTTACAGATGATGCATGCTCTGAAAAGGTCCTTACAATTCAACATGCCCCTCTCCAACACTAAACTGCGTACACTTGAATATCCAGGCATTCCTTTCATTCCAAAAGCACAAGTGACATAGCACGTAATATCCGGATATCTTAACATTCGTCTTGTATAGAAGAGTCAGCAAAATATTACAAGTTTGTATCAATTAGCAAAATGTGCAGGCAAAGGAGGAGCTGTGTATCTTGAACTTAAGGTGGAAATCATAAGTTACCTCTATGTGAACGAATTATTTAAAAACAACACATATGATATGATATTAAACAAACAAGATCAATATGAGTGTTGCGCCTGCACTTGGTTATGTAAAGAAGTTTGATAATAATACTCCATTGTGAGAACTCTTGGAGGAGAAAGCAGCTTAAATATCAACGAAAAGCTTGTGTAATATACAAATGGATGACGGATTGCTTACCATATGTAAGTTCAGCAATCAAATCTACATGCACCATCATGCAAAAAAATAAATACAAGATAATCCCTCCAATAACAAAATAATCAAAGACTAATAATCAATGGTGTAAAATTAGGCAAGATGAATCATCTCATGTGAGACTTGCTGTGTAATACGCAGGCTTCGCTTCACATAGCCTTTGAGGCAAATTGGATAGCTCTGCATCATCTTGTGAGGCAAGGCAAGCATCAACAATTTTATTTTTTTATAAAGTCAAAAAAAAATCTTATGTTCAGATTAATATTCATCATAAATTAAAGGCTTCATAAGTGTGGAAATTGCTGTCACACTCTTTTCATTTATCACTGATCATCTGCTACCATGCCATGCCTTCACTTTCTTGCACCATCAGCAGCTTCCATGCAAAATATTTTATTTCCCTACTCTACTTCTCCCTAGATCCTTCTTAGGTGCCAAATCCTCCCAGTTTTCTTAATATTGCTAGCTTCTGTGGCCTTTGTTTTCATAAAATTGCTAGCTTGCATGGCCTCAGAGAGAGAGAGAGAAAGAGAGAGAGAGGATGCATTCCATTGCAAGGCACTTTATTACTGTCACTGTAATATTTGATCAAGACATGAAGAGTCCATGCTGTTACCACAACTAGATACAAGGGGTGCAAATCCCTGCATTTTGAGCAGCAAGCTCCCAACAAACACGTAATAACGATAACCAAAAGAAATGCAAAATTTGGTGTTTTAACTTAAGTTCTAGAATTGCTATCAACTATAGGCCAATCAACTGCTGTTTTAAATATAGAGATCATACATTGTAGCTATATGTTGATGAATTTGCTCTGTTTTAAATAAAGGATATGATCTTAGCTAGAAACTGTAGCTTGGTGCGTTTGGTATGCCCCTACAAGCAAGTCCGTACATCTGCCAAATATTTCATGTTAGTTTTATCGTCTCCGAACAATATCTTCTACTTCCATTGACCAGAGTATGCACTTGTGAGATCATTATATTATAGATATAAACTACATGGGGCATGTTGTTAGACCATCAATTAGAAAGTATCCAAGAAGAAGCAAGCCACCAAGATACCAGACCTGAAAACACACTACATGAAGAGGGAAGACAAGAAATACATGACACTAAGAAGCTTTTTATCTTGGTGGCAAAACTCACAGAACTTCAAGTAAAAGAGAAATATAGAAATATTTTCATCTGTAAGTGCCAGTTTCATGGAACCAAGTATGATATGCTGAACCAAAATGATAAATATGATTCAGGCTTTCTTTTCTCATGATAGGTAAAACTAAAGATTTCTAAGACAATTTACAGGAAGATAAATACCAGCTTCTATTTTTCCCTAATAGGAATTCTAACAAGTAAATAAAAATGAAATACCTCGTTGGAGTGTCACAAATGGACATGCAGTAGAGAAATTAACAGACCAACACACAAGCCAAATATTGTACTCATGATGATTTACAGAAGGCAATATGAGAATATCATGTACACTTGTGATCATGCCCACGGAGAGAGAGTATTGAATAGTGCAAACTAAGGTCAAGATTAATTGCTATATAAAACTATATCTTCGGAGAGAAGCCTTTCAATTGTTGAAAGGAAAACGGCAAAAATTTAGGTTCCCTTTATCCACAATCTCTTTTGCTTTATCAAAGAAGAGTAACTCATTGGTCAGAAAGAATCCATCAGATCGAACCAATATAATATATATTGGTTTCCCTGGTACAAAAATTGCTCAAAATTGTCTTCCAATCAGAACAACAGGCGAACCAGGATGCAGAAGTCTGAGCACTTTGATCCACTCTTGTTTCAGTTAGAGCTTCTTATTGACCACCATTCTAAACAAGTCACAAGGCACTCACATCTTCACTTGCCTTATAGTAAAGAGTTTTTTGTACATAGAACAGCATATATGCTTGTGAATCCTTCACAATATTTTCGCTGACATGAGCAATCCATGCATCATCACATTTATACCATTGATTACTTAGCCGCAGATAGGTTATGTAATGGCCAGCCTCTATTCTACCACTGTGTGTAATCACTGCAAATAATTCAAACTCTGAAGCTAGCTCAGCAGCTGCATCCGAATCATCACCATCAAAAGCAAATATACGGTTGCCAAATCTACTCCTCAGGATAGAGGATGACAGATAAGGTGCCATATCAAGAGAAAATGGAAACTGCAAATAGCGGTCAATCTTTCTTGACATTCTCTTGATTGATGAATGCTCAAACCTTTTAATATGAAAGCAAGTAACTAGTGGAAGCTTCCTTATAGACATCTGTTTCAGGGATTCTTGCCTCACTTTGCAGTGTTGACAAAAGAATTTTTGATCAGAATCTAATCTTTCAGGCCTTGTGAAGCGCTCCAAACATCCCATGAGTGTAGATACTCCACAGATTTGGCTGGATAATATTAAATCTTTCTCCCCATTGCATGCATGTGATTTCATAGTAGGCACATTCATAAAATTGTGGTTTGAGTCCAAGTCTAAAGAGATGTCTAAACATGGGTCGTATGTGGTAGATGTAAAACCACAAATTGTACAAGTCACATCAGATCTCAAGACACCAGAGAACACCCTGTGAGCAATGCAACAGTCTCCATTGCCTGTTTATGCATATAATAAGCTTATCAGAAAATTTTGACCAGAGAATCAGGGAACTTCATCTGAGATAAATTGACAACAATTCGAAAACATACACTAGATCTTGAAAAGCAGTTCAACAGTTTACTGTTAAACAAAAATAACATGAAGAGAAAACATCATCTACAATTTTAACAGCATACTTCACCAAACAATTTATACTCAAACTGTACCATCTCTAGCAGATCAACCTTGTATCTCAACTACCCACTTTAAAAGCAGTTGCATAGCACCTGTAATCGAGGAAATATTCATCTGCCAGATTAGTGAAAAAAAGTTTGCTAGATGTTGTAACAAATTCAACCAAAATTGAACATTCTACAACAGAGTTTAACTGACCATGTAATCTACTTAAATTAGAAATTTTATGCTCATTTTAAACTAAAAAATGCTGACAAATTTAGCATACAGAGATGTTGCTTAGATTATTTATGACAGCACATAAATATCAATCAACCCCAAAAATGATGCAGAGCCTTCTAATTATGACCAGATGACAATGAAGCTTAGGGTATTCAAGTAATGCAGTCTGATATTGGAGTACATATGGTGCAAAGAACTAAAACTGAAAGTACTAGCTTATCAAGCTGGTAAATTTGTGACCTAGGATAGTATCCCGTCTTCACCAGGGTTTGGGTTATTAAGGATATTTAGGGGAGGCCTACATTAAGTAGTTCATGGCCTATGGATCCTTCTATCGCACAGAGAGAGAGAGAGAGAGAGCTGAAACTACAATTAAGAAGTCATAAGCTGCAAACTTGCATGAAAGCAAGCAAACACAAAGAAAAAGTGAAGTTCAAGGGTTTGATATAGATGGATAACTGAACATCACAGTATGATGGATTAACCAGGATAAGTACGCGAACATCAAACTTGCCAAATTCCAGTAATTGAGTTGGCATTTCAAAATTTTAAACAGTGCAAAGGAGTCAAAAAATGCTAAAAGGAAATGGAACCAATACATCAGAAACAAATTACCTTGGCTTTGAGGCTTGTGCCGGTCTTGCTCTACATTTTCATGGATACCATCAAGCACAGAAATGAAAAATTCATGAGCATCCTGTTGTTCATAGCTTGCTAGGTTTGATGCATATTGCCACCACCTGCAAAGCACAAATTCAATAATCAGCACATCTACCAAAACTTTGAAAGGAATTATATCTAAGTAAACAATTTATTATGCCAAAAAAATTGTGGCATGTTTTTTTTCAATTAAGAAGATAGAAGCAAGGGAATCATTATAAATGCAACTTTTTTTATCACTGTACGAGAAACTTTAGGAGGAAAAAAAAAAAACTAAGGCGGTAGCCATATTGTGCCTTGAGACAAACATGATTGCATTAGCTGACAGTTTACAATAATTATTGCCAACAGGTAGGTTCTGACCCATAACAACAACAAGCAACCATAAACACATAACTTTTTACTGGACTGAATATAGATAAGACAATGCTTCCTGCGATTCAACAGAATCAACCAATACAATACCGTGAATGAAGACCAGGATAGGGTGACGTTGGTCATACAGCTGAGCTTTGGGATCTAAAGCACAAGTATCAAATGATTCAAGACATACTTAAATTATGTCCAGGCTACAAATATGAAAATAAAATAATATGAGATATAACATATTTTGCACAGAAACACCTTGACCCAACAAACAATGAATAAATTCAGCCTATGTCAATAAAAACAAGCAAATTGGTCTCTGGGCCATTGCAGTTTACCTTTTAATGAATCTAACAAAGAACTTGATGGAAGAAGTATGTCACAATTAAATTATTCTCAGTAGATGCTTATACCATTGGAAACGGAGATGCAAACAAACAAACAATGCAGAGGCACAAAACAAAAATTGCAGTCGCAGTAGTACATAGACCGTACCATTCTCAAGAAGTGGACCCACCACAGATTGTATGTTTGTACAAAGGGTTTAAGATCCATGTACTTGCATCAACTATTTATGCAAAAAAAAAAAAAAAAATCTTAAGTAGCTCAGCAGTCTAAGACAGTCACCATACTTGGAATATTAAATTCTTATTTGCTCTTTAAGCATAAAGACCCAACAGTGGTGTTTCAATATTTAAAAACATCAAAATCGCTTTCTAGAAGACAGCATTTTTTCATCAATTAATGCCAATTTATGCAAAGGAAAAATACAAGTGATGAAAATGTATACATACATGCATACACATATATAGAAACGACCAAGATCATCAATTCATTTATCCGATCAAGGTCTCTCGTAAACACCCTAGCGTCTAAATGACCTCTTTACAAATTCTAAAATCATATCTCTTTGACTTAAAGCAGAGCCCTCCCACTCTAAAGGAAACTGTTTCACAAGAGGAAACCTGGACATGGTATCACAGCTATTTGGAAAAAGGCAAAAAAGTATTTTTTAACACTCATTTCGCCTTCTCGAGCACTAAACAAATGATAGCTTTTCCTAAACGCAAATATTTAAAAGAAAAAAAATAAAATCCTAACTTTTAAACAATAACGTACCAAGAAGATTAATCTAATAAACAAAAAACATATAAAAAACATAAAATAAATACAAGAATAATACAACAGAGACGTAGAGAGAGAGGGCAGCAGTAAAAACCTGTAGAGAAACCTGGCGGGGCTGTACGGAGACCGATCACCGGAGAAGACGGCGGAGTAGATTGCATCAAGATCGCAAGCCAAGCACACCGGCGCCCCACCCGACGGGTTCCGGCGATCTCCTCCCGTGCTTCCGCCACTGCCGCCCTTCTTCCTCCGGCCCTTTTGCTGGCATACGAACCGATTGTGCCAATCGCTCAAGAAGTAATTCCGAAGCGGCGGCGTGTGGAGCAGCGCTTGGAGAACCGAGTTCATGAAGCACGTGTTCCCGAGATTGTTCAATCCCCTCAGCCCCCACGGCGGAGAAGAAGGAGACGAGGTGGAGGTGTTGGCGGTGCCGGCGGAGGAGGGATCGGAGGCGTCCGGGAGGAGGAGAGGGCTTGATCCCCGCCGCATCGCTGCCCACTCCTGCGGATCCGGCGCCCACGGCCGGTGGTCCACCCTCCTCCGCTTCCCCAGGCTCTCCGGGAGCGGGCAGGAGGTAGAGGCGTTGGCTGCCGCGGCGGCTATCTGGGCGAGGACCACGGCCTTATCGAACTCGCGATCGTAGACCTGGTCGCCGCACGCACAGCAGAAGAGCTCCGCTCGGTCGACGTCCACGGCGATCTCGTGCCCCGGCCGGCACTCATCGGCGTGGGACGGCGCGTGGGCGGGGCAGCACACGGCAGCGCAGGCGAGGCAAGCGAACAGCCTCGGGCCCATTCCGCCGCCAGCGGAGTCGGCGGCGGAGCAGGGGCCGCAGCGGGAGATCTCGTGGGGGTCACGGCGGATCTCGGGCCGGCTGAGGGGGCGGACGTGGAGGCAGGGCTGGAGGGAGCGGAAGGGCTTGGCGAGGCCGTGGGCGTTGGATCGGTAGTCGGCGAGGTGGTGGCACGGCGGAGGGAGGTAGAGATTGCGGCGGCCGCCGGCCGTGGCAGCAGAGGAGGAAGACATGGGCGGCGGCGCGTCGATCGTTTGTAGCGGTCGGTGGCGGCGGCGACAAGCCTCATCGATCGGATCGGGCCCGGCCTCAGTGTCGCGTGTCTCGTCTCGGTCTCGGTCTCGGTCTCGGTTCCGGTGGATCGAAGGAGACCCCTATTATAGCTCCATTTATTTTATCTTTATTGTTCTTCTAATAGCTCATCGGCACTGCTATTAAATATTTTCTATTATATATTTTATAATAAAAAATTTTATTTTTACGAGCGCTCTCTCTCTCTCTCTCTAACTTAGACTTTAAAAAAAAAAGGGTGAGAATGAGAAGGAGAGCACTCTGCAACCGGTCTTCTATCTATTGATTCCGCTGGTAGTGGTTGTGCTCTGAGCTGATGTACTTAAAAAAAAATTATTTTTTTATTTTTATTAAATTTATGTAAATATAATACTTACATAAAAATATAAAAAAAATTATAATTAACTCCTTTGGATGGGGAATGAGTCATTGGATCGGAAAGGCGAGGAGTGAGGTGGGCAGTGTGTTTAGTCCTGGGAGGGCGAGGGCGAAGGCTTCGCCGGATGCTCTACTGAGCACCGAGAGAGAAGCGGGAGGAGGCTTCGGATTAGATGTTTGGATTAGAACAGGACACGATAGTGTGGGGTGGGTGCCAGAATTCCACGTGAGGTAGGGCTGTTAATGAGCCGAGCTGCTCGGGCTCGGCTCGATAAAAGCCCGGCTCGGGCTCAGCTCGTTAGTCAAGCCCAATATGAGACTCGTTTACCTCCGAGCCCGAGCCCGAGCAGCTCTCGAGCCCAAACGAGCTATAGTCTCCTGCTGAAAGATCTTATTTCAGCATCATAATTCATAAAAATCTGATCATATAGAGAAAAATAGCCTATTATCGAGCCCGAGCCCGAGCTCGGGCTCGTAATTGAAACAAGTTTTACGAGCTCAAGCCCGAGCCTTTGCTTTGCCAAGCAAATCCGAGCTCGAGCTCAATACAGAGCTCGTTACCGAGCCCGAGCTTCTGTAAAACAAGCCGAGCCGAGCTCTCCCAGGCTCGGGCTCGGCTCGGCTCGTTAACAGCCCTACATAAGGAATTTTGTTTTGGGGTCTGGGAGTAGGAGTATTTGTCACGTAGAGGGAGATTTGGGTCGCGTTGGGTCGAGGAAAGTGGGGAATTTGTTGGAAATTACGAAGAAACCGGGAGGGGGAACGGTGGAACCCGCTTCCCGGGCTGACGTGTTTCTTGTTGCCGTGCATGGCATGTGTTTAAGTGGCGCATACACTACTTTACAAACTAGTTATGGTTTAGTTAAACATGGTTTTCATCTCGGCTTAATGATATGATGCACATATTTCAACCTTTATTATCCAAACTTATATAAATAATGATATTTTGACATATCAAATAATATTGATATATTGATCAATATTTGAATTGATGTGTTTTAGATATATTTTTAGTTAATAAATTTCAAAATTAATGTCGATTTCCAATCATAGCCATACTATTGTGGTTGAGATTTCAAAATTTCGGTCTCCATAAATTTGTCGAGGTCTTGGTAAGATCTCAATTCATCTTTGGAAGTTTCTCCATTTATCATCTTAGTGAAAATGAGCTGGGATTTCAATTCTTCTAAATATTGGTCACCCAATAAGTTTATCATATCTAAAATTGGATTTTTAAACTAGAATTTATTGTTTATATTAGTATACTACACAAATAAAAGAAGTTTGTAGCATCAATTTAAGATAGACAGCATATTGTGATAGCCAATAGTCCGAATCCAAGTCATTGATAAAAGAGGTTTATCAAGTCAAATCAATTCCAATACCATGTAAAAAAGCTGAAATTTTTGTAAAGTGTTCCTATCTTATGTTGTGGGATTTGTTCGTTAAACTATTTATAACGAGTGACTCACAAATCTCACTCCTAAGTCACTAAGGTTTCTTTTCACCTATCACTCACTTCCCTTCATTATGTAGCATAATTCACAATGTGAATTCAAAGGGAGCAACGACTTTGAAGTAAATTAGCTGAGTGACATTTTGAGTGACAATTTTGAGTTATTAAAGCATTTTCCAGTTATAACGTCATATCGTACCTTAGATGTGTATCAATAGTAATGCATATTTTACATTTGCAAGCTTTTATAAGAAAGAAAACATTCATCAGCCATTGCTTACATTTATAAAGGGAGTAATGTTATGGGGAGAAGGTTATCATGCACCTTGAAAGCTCATTCAGCTGCATGGTGTCACAAACAGGAATTAATTCTCCACACACCAGGTTAGTTGTTGTTTAAGTTACCCATTTTTGGATCCTAACTAGAATGATATTTTTAAACTAGAACTTATCATCTATATTTGTACATTATACACAGCATAAAGGAAGTTTGTAACATCAATTTAACATTGACCAGACAACATGCAAGATAGCCGATAGTCCGAAACATAGCTCGGTTCTCAGCCACTTCCAAGTCATTCATAAAAGAGATTTATTAGGTCAAAACAATGATGATACCATGTAAAAAGCTGAATTTTTTTATGAAGTGTTCCTATCTTTTGTTGAGAGAATTGTGTGTTTACCTATTTATAATATCATATGATATGTTAAATGTTTATAGTATAATATGCAGCTTTATAAGAAGAGGTACATAGGTTTTTGCAAGTTGTTAAGAGAAAGAAGGCATCTATCAGGCGCTCGTCATTTTTCTGAAGGATTATTCGTCTTTGTAACCGCGATAGATGGATAATTGTTGAACCCGTGACCATTACAAAATCACTCTTAATTCATAAATATTAGGTGCATACATATGATCGATCATGTAAAATAGCTACTCTTAAAAGCTAAATGGATTGTGGTCTCTTGTAATAAGTATCACTATTTTAAGGAGCTAGTCTATATTATCTAAGGTCCATTTGTTGTAATCAAGGTTGCAAAAAGGAGTGGGTGGACCTAATTCTAATTATAAATACTTGACCACCTATATTGGATCCAATCCATACTCATTATCAAGACCTATGATCTCAAGGTTTGGACATAGGTTCTAAGAGCTACCTTCACTTCGCTCACCCTACTAGGACCCAAAAGGATTCAGTTGGATATAACAAAAATGCATGTGAAACTCAATTCTACCATTCCAAGATGAGGCAAATACCATCCAATAACCGTGATTTAAAAATTCATTTTCAAACTTCGGCAATGGCATCTCTTTATATATATTACAAAAGAATTAAAAGAAAGATCTTAGGCCTAATATATACCGGTCTAAGTGGATAGGATCTTGGCCAAGACAGAATCTCACCCAACTGACAAGCAACCACAACAAGAGTAGAAGGTCTACAAATGTTTGGAGCCCTCAGTGGCCTATTACAGTGGCTTAAAAACACCAGAGAATATCTGAGCTAGTTCAGAACTTCTAGATTTGGCCTAACTTTATAATAGCCAACTAGATGGTTCATGTTGTTGTGTGCTGGTCAAGACAAAGTCATCATGCCAACTACCATCAACCTGCAGTCTCAAAATTCAACATATGAGAACAACTTGGTTAGAGGTAAATATTCAGCATTCGGCAAAAGCCTAAACAATTTATCAAAAGTTTGAAAAGAAATTAAACAATTAATTGAATTAGCAAATTGAAAGACAAATAATGTAAAACTACTAAAATATTAAGATACATGTTCATGCGAAAATCAACTTGTAAGACATAAGAATGAAAGATAAGAGTGGAAGGAAACCTATTGTCAAAGGTTGTCATGAATGATTTTGTGAATCATTCTTGAAGAAATCATAAAATTTGTGAATAAATTGTAAATATTTTATAAGTAGTTCTAGATCAGTTATCTTTGTGGAGAATAACATAAGGACTTATTCATCCACGAGTACCTTTGTGAATAATTCAATAATCTTTCTTGTGATTACGCCTTGCAATTAATCTGGTGCATGCTTATCAAATTGACAGAATATTGTGGTAAATAGCGACTTGCAAGTAACGTGACCATCTCAGCTCAAGCTTGCTCAATATAAGGATTGGTTCAAGCTCGGTCCTCTTCAACAACACCTAACTCAAGACTAGCCTATTATAACATGAGTTGAGCCTGGACTTGTAATAGTTCAGGTAAGTGCGAATGCAATTTTATGAACAATCCAAGAACTAACTGATTGCTTGGATGAGGTTTTCTTTTTTTCTCGGTTGTTTATAAGTGGCATGTCAAGGCATCGCACGGGTATTTTCTTAGTCAATGGTCAACTACTTTGCTTGTTACTGGCTTTTGGTACACAATATCAAGTTTCATTCTTCATTACAAGATCGTGTTGAGAAATGATTGGCTGCAAATATAGAGATATCTAAAGTTGTGAAAGATACAGAGGTATTGGAATCCAGCATCAGAGGGGCTGGATGTCCGAGTTTGCTGTTGGTGTCAATACTCAAGGCATTGCTATCGTTGACATAGCTAGATAGGAGCCTATGAAGGTGAAGGTCTACCTGTTTGTGGCCGAGAAAAGAAATTTAAGGGGAAGAATGCTCATGAATGCCTATTTACTTGGGCTGCATGCAAAATTGTAAGGTAAAGCATCTTGAGAGAGTAGAATCTCCAAAGATTCAAAGCTAGATCAAAGGACTGAGGTAGTAGCATGGATTTGTAGTTGTTAACACCACATCCAGAATGATGATTGCGATCTTAGATTGATAAATAACAAGCCTTGGAAGGTCATCCACTATAAATCGAGTAGTGGTAGGCATTCAAAAGGGATATCTTATGCAGGCTGAAGCACTTGTATAGTAGGTCGAAGCAGTTAGTAGGCTAAAGTTTTAATTGATCAGCAGGCCAAAGTTGATCCGATCATGGGGAAGGAAGAATTCCCTCAAACTGCTTAATTTGAATCTTTCAAAAATTATAGAAAAATAAAAAAAATACCAAAAATAAGATTTATGTCCCATTTTCTTTTACTAATGATTAATAAACTAAGACACATAATCTCTATTTTGTAATAGTGAGATCCATTCTTGTATAATTCAGATTGAATTTCTCTCATAGTTTGAATAGAACTAGCTTTTCCAAAATAGATATAACTAGTGAAAATAAACATAAAAAATTTAAAATTATACAGAAGGTAGGTCTCAACTCTTGCACCGACTTTACCTTCAATTCCTCTATCTAATTTTTCACGGATTAGAAGTTATGCTTGGTCAAAATCTTTTCTGAAAAAGAAATTTTTGATTTGACAAGCCCATTACGGGGCTTAAATAATAAAATTTGGGCTTGATCGCTAGCTGAACTCCAAAAATTTGGCTCGTGATTCAGCTTTCCGATATGGTGGAACTTGCTTTTGATTCATATTCAACCCTACTCATAGCGGCCAATAGTCTACATTAAGTCTGGTAATTCTTCTGGCTTAGATGTACTCAAATAATAAGTCGAAATACATGACTAGCAGGCTGAATACTTCTAGAAAAATGCTAACCTCACACTAAGTGTCAAAGAGGCAAGCAAAAACACCAAAAGTGCAGGTCAAAACACCGAAGGGTGCAGGTTGAAACACTCAAAATGCAAACTGAAATGACAAGGGTGCAAGACGATGCGATAAGGATGCAGGCTAATACACCAAGATATGTAGGCTAAAATACCAAAAGGTGCAAACCGACGTACTAAGGAGTGTAGGCCGATACACATACTAATCGTGCAAGCCGAAATCAAGAGTGCAATTTAAAATACCAAAGGTGTAGTTGGAGCATCAGGATGCAAACCGAGTAACTAGTTGTAGACCAAGGGAGGAGAGAGCTAGAGGGCTAGTATGAGGCCTTTCATAAAGTGGAACCTAAGAGAGTGGCTAGTCCATGGTTACCACTATCGAGAATATAGAGAAATGGCAGCACTATCCAAAATATAGGGGTAATGAACAAGAGATAAGTATCATGCACTACAATAGTAGTTCACATGGTGAAAACTAGTAAGGATAAGTGTCCAAGTTAAATAGTAACATCCATCCCAACAGTTGATCGGAGCCACTTATAAGTATCAAATTATAATTCCAAGAGGAGGCCCTTTCAGCTACTAGTCGAATCAATTACCTATTTCTTTTATCAATTTATCTTCCAATTATGTTTAGCATTTTTAATTTATAGTTCGTAGTTCATAGCTTGTAGCTCCTAGTTACCACTTCCTTCCTTAAGAAGGTCATATTCTAGTAGCAAAAGTTCTTGAAGGTCAAGGCAATAAAATTTGCTACCACCTATTTCTTTCCGATTCTGATATTGGTGGCATATCCATGTATCTGTTCAAGCACCAGTCGTTGACTTGTTCTCCTTCCCATCCTCATCCCAAGGAGAAGGGAGAGCCAACAATAGTGCAGAGGAAAGATGTAGTATCAGGAATATCGAAGTACAAGTTGAGGTGAAACCTTGGATAGACCCGGTCGAACAAAAGTTATATGGGGAAATATTGCAAAGAGCCATCTATTGTGTGGGCGACCATAGCACTAGGACACGAGTGGCAAAAATCAAAACTGAACTTCATAGAACTACCCTCAAGGTGAAGGCACAAAAAAGAGGAGAGGTAGATATTTGGCTGAGATTACTTGTTCGTTGCACAAGTATGTGATGTGAGGTTGCAGGAGGCAAAGCATGAGGGCTACATAGTTTGGTGTTGGCTAAGGTGGCTATTGGGAATGGCCATGATGCGAAATAGATCTACTAGATGAGGCATTTGGTTTGGACATGCGATAAGGAATTATATGGCTTAGACATTAGTTGTAAAGCATGTCGAGGTATTCGACTCAAAGAAATGAGGCAGGCCATTGGGGTAGCCTTACATTAGCCCTATAGACATGGGATGAAGATATGAGGGCAGTTGGGAATGGGCTGAAAATAATAGGAGAGCATGGATAGAGTTAGTTCTCCAGAGGTATAGATGGTTGAAGTCGGAGTGAAGATGGTTATATCAAAGGACTCAAGCAAGTTTGGAAGTGACATTGATCAGATATCAGGATCTTGCTGAGTAGCACCTAGAGATCTATGTTGGTATAAGATCGTGCGGAGAAATGAGAACGACTTATGCATTCTTGATCTCTATGATGGAGCATAGAGGCAATAGTGGAATAGTCTAGCAAGGGTTTCGCCTACCCTGATAGGCAAGTTTGAAAAGCATTGCAAGGTGTGATGTCTCCTAGGGATCAATGGGAATGGATATTGTGCCTTGGAGCTGGGCAAGAATCAAGGATAGCTAAAAGGGACGTGTCAAAGAGAGGACAATGTGACACAAGGATTTACATATCAAATATATTTACTTTATGAACAAACTTGGATACCAATGCTGTAGTAATGTGCAATGATATGTGAGCAGGCCATGAACAAAAAATGTTGGATTGTATGGCCATGGACCTTGAGGGCCATGGTAGTGCGGAGCAACATGTGAATAGACCCTAAACATTATCGACTGGTATGGCCATGGATATGTAGTCATGCCAAGGATGCCAAACCAAGATCGTGGCACAAGAGCTTGTGGGAGAGATTAGATGGTAGAACCAAAAAGGGCTTAGATATGCACAATCAACCATAGTTTCGAGGCGCTGCACGACATGTCATCTTGGTAGTTTAGCTTAGCAACACTGAAGGATGGTTTGCCTATAGCCTCATGCATAATTGTGCATTGCATGGTCGTGTCATGTGAGTTTGGTCTATGTATTCCTAAAGGACAACATGGTGGCTTCCTTTAGTGGATATGTCCTTTTGTCGGGCATCAAGATATCAAGGTAAGCAGTCCTTGGCTTCTAGGGCAAAGCTAAGTGATTAGCACAATGGTACCCGGACAAGTTGAGGATCACTCTTGGGAAGAGTCTAGGATATGGCACAAAGATGCATACGAGCATTGTCATTGACCTAAAGTTGTAGGCACTCAAGAATGTCACATATTTTCAGTTTGATAAAATTGCTGAGTAGGGGCTAGGAGTGCATGCTAACTAGATTACCAAAGACTCATGAGGGCTAACCTTGTGGTATGTGGCATGGTCAAGACAATTAAAACTAAAGAATAGATGCAACTTGTTTTGTAACATTAATGTGGCGAACTTGGGAAACTGCACTCCTTTCTTTCTTTCTTTTCCGATTAACTGAAATTAAGAAAATGGAGCCCCAGCCCGGATGGACTGTCTACGTCTCGCTACCTGGAGACGCAGTACCGAGAACTTCAAAGTCAGAAACTCCTCCAAAGTGGGAAGGTACCAGGCCACGCCCAGGTCACATCTACTTTATTTCGTTAACAAAGCATGAGCAATATAGATGTTACTTCTACGCTATTATTTATACGAACAGCAGGATAATAGACACCATGAGGCTTTCCTTCCGGTTATCTTCCCCATCTTGTCAGAAAAATTGATGCCTTGGAAGTGTTGGCAAGCGTAACTTGGAGGTTTTAATTTACTTATTGCAGCATGTAATCCTATTTGTAGAAGGTTTGGTCATAAATCATGTCACAGATTGCGAGTGAAAAATACGCCTCAAATCCCTTTCCAATCATGCATATCCCTTGCTTGCAACACTAGCCTATTTTTCTCTCCTCATGCTTTTATGTTTTTCTTTCACATTGCACCTCTCTTTTAATTTTCAGCTTTGGAAACTACTTGCATTTCATACGTGCTATCCTCCACCAACTTCAAGCTAATTTAGATCTGTATGAATCCAGAATGTAGTCACAACCAACAACAAACCTTCTAGAGCTCTTGGACAAATATGATAACAGTGATCTCGGGACAAAAATTTGATAGTTTTGTCATCAAATTAAACTTAAATAATCAACCACTAGTTTACACTCAATGAGAACATTGTCTTTGAGTATTTGACAGGCTCAAAAACCACAACAACAGGGTGATCAAGCAGAGACCAGTTATAACAGGGAAAGAATACTGTCCTAAAAGAACAAATAATGCACAAACCAACAGTC
Source organism: Phoenix roebelenii (assembly GCA_025769935.1). Lineage (NCBI taxonomy): Eukaryota > Viridiplantae > Streptophyta > Magnoliopsida > Arecales > Arecaceae > Phoenix > Phoenix roebelenii. The sequence continues at coordinate 22,952,896 of JAOXJJ010000001.1, read as the reverse complement.
CGAGTCCCAAGTCCTTTCTTGAACCAAGACGCCAGCTCACTCACCTGCCTGGTTTTTTCACAGGATTTTTATTGGGCAAATGAGGCCATTGTCCAGGCCAAAGAATGTCAGTGCTAGCTGTACATGTCACGCATGTTGAACTCCCAAAACAGAGGTTAGGTAACAAGCTGTTGATGGATCAGCTATTACATTGGTTGGTAGAACGATGAAGTCAGGGAATAGGAGATGCGAGAGAGGAGCCCACGCTGTTGAACCAGTTCATGGATGTCCTTGACAATGTCGAAAACAGCATCGGGCTGTGCCAGTTTCAATGCATTCTGCGACATACTCTTTAACTCCTCTGTATCAGGGCCAAACCATCGAGCAACTAGGCTGGCTGTTTGTTTCGAGCTTTTGGAGAATACTCCAGCACCATTGTCGACGACATAAGGTACATTGCCAACTTCCTGCAGCAAACAAACAAGGCCAAGGTCATCCATGCCATAGAAAAGCTAGGAAACAAAGGCTGCTTGTGGGTGGTTTCATTGTGGCAATACAGCATGTAATGAAGCCAAATAACCAAGATGAAGAGTCCTAGACTCGCTCCTATGCATCGCATGCACCTAACACATACCATCATCTACCAGCCCAAACTTTGAGATGACCCCCTTGTAGCTCTCAGAAAGTGTTAGGTGGATATCACATGAAAACTATTTCATGATACATATTACATGTCGCAAAACTAGACAAATGCTGCAACTTGGATCACAGCTGACCTTTTAGGAAACATCTCGCTGCGTTAACATGGCTTCCTATTTAGTGCAAGTGGTTAATTAGGGATTCAGTCAGTTAAAATTTAGAGTGCTTAAGACTATATTAGTTTATCTTGACTAGAAAACTTAGGCATTGATGATACATGATAGCAATGTGGTTCCATTGCTAAGACCATTCTGTACAAATTGCTTAATATGAGCTAGAGTTCACGTGTATTTCAGCACAAACCTGTCCAGGGATGAAATCATTCAGGATAATAGGAAGTCCCCTAATCAGAGCTTCAGCAATAGTACCTGGTCCCGCCTAACAAAGCAAAAGAGATGCTCAAAAGAATCAGTCAGTGCAAGAATAGCCGGATAGTTGATTCAGATCATTAACAGAAAACCATACCTTTGTTATAATGCAATCACAAGCTCCCATCCATTTCTCCATCTGGGTCTCAAATCCTCTTATCTGCAGCCATGAAACAACTCGGAGTGGTTAAGCTTCTAACGAAAGCTTGAAATATTATGCATGATTGATTTCTGCTATACAGTCTGTAAGCATTTCAATACCTTCACAGGGATCTTCCATGGATGGGCCTGCAGTGTGGAGCTCAAAGCTTGGTTACGGCCACAGATGACAACTAGCTGGCCAATTGGTTTGTCATGCTCCTTGTTGAATAGTGATTCTCCAAGAGCCTTTGCAGTCTTCTTGACTGGACCCATTCCCTCACCGCCTCCCATCAGCAACACTGCAGGCAGTTCAGGATCCATCTCAAGCTCCTTTCTCAAGTCTTCCTGTTTAACAGAGAACTCAGATTACAGATAAACCGAAGAGTAGCAAAACTAAACCTATTTGATTGTGGGGGGGCAAACCTTGACCAGAACTGCACGACAGAAGGATGGTCGGATTGGCAAACCAAACACCCGAATTTGGGAAGGATCTAGGCCATCCAGCAATGCCCTCTTTGACACTTCCTCTGAAGGGCAGTAGCATCTGTTGACACCGGTGTGGAACCTGAAGAAAATTGGGTTGTTCTATTAAGCATTTGCTTTAAGCGCTGCATGACCATGCATACCGAAATGGCACTTGGAATTCCACAAGCAGTTGATCATACCATGTGGGGTGGCAAGTGTTGAGGTCCGTGATGACAGTAACAAAAACCACTCGGTTCTGAAGGCCCTGCCACTTAAGAACCCACAAAGGAATGTGCTGCATGAGGGGATGGACACTGATGATGATGTCTGGCTTGTACTTCTTCAGACCAGCCTCCACCTTCCTTCAGCCACAAATATTAAGCAAATCAGAACCACAACAATATTTCCTCTCCTGCACTTGTGGTGATCAATTTCCTCCAAAAAATGAAGTATGGTGAATAAATGAAAACACAAAATAGCAAGCCCTTTCTTAGTCAGCATTGCTGCTGTGGGCCCAAGCTTTTATTTTTTTTCAAGATTCCATGTTGCTCTCAATATCCTCTACCACTGTTTTCTTCTTACTTCTTTTTCTCAAGGTGGTTGGTTCGACCACTCTTTTTCATATCATTTCATCCATTACTTGAACACATGCAATGAAAGAAAAGGAAAGAAAGGAAGAGAAAACCCCTTTCTGCAATCACATCAAATCAAATTCAAGAATATTATTTGTCGTTACGCCATGACTAGCAATCCAATGACCTCAAATAATTTGAAGAAAACCCTTTTGGCAAAAATTGGAGAATAAGACATGATTGGCAAACAAAAAAAAAGTGCCAGGTTGTCAACACTTGCCATTTGCAATGAATGATGACAGCACAATAGCATGAAGAACAAACCTAAATGATATATTAGATTAAAGAATGAGTCCATGGTTTCAAAAGATAAAATAATTATATATTCCAATTAAGTATTACCTACTTATAGACTAGAACTAAGTTAGTTCTACAACATTCAGAATCATCCAGAGAGACTATTTTTGACTCTATTATGCATAAGAATTACGAGGAAAGAAAAACAAGATAACAGAAGGGAAAGGAACATACTTGGCGTAGAAGGCAGCAAGAGAGGCAAGATATAAGCAATGGACCCAACGAGGAGAAGTGCTGTGGAAGGCCACCTTCCAGAGCTGGACATGCTTCACCATGAACTTGTAAGACCTCTCCATGTCTGTCAGTGGCCAACCAGCATGTTCTTTGAACAAATCCTTCACAAATACCTGCAATTTCTCAGAGAAAAAGTAGAATCTAAGTAAAATCAAACAAATAAACGGAAACTAACCCAAATAATCATTTGAATCACAAACTATAATCGGTTGGTCAAATAGTAGGGAAGCCAAAACAATTTGCTGGGAGCTAAGAATTAATTTTTATTTTAAAAAAAATCAAAGTATCAAAGAAAACTAGCTGTATGAAGGATTATGATCCTGAAATCAAATTTGTAACAAGAAAACAAGAATCCATTAAAAAGACACAAGATACAGAATAGAAACTCCAATGGAAAAAGAAAAAAAATGAACAATATAATCACAGAAGTGCCCAGATGAAATTTCAAGCGAGCAAGCAAACAAAGATTCAGAAAACGGGAAAAATATGAAAGCGAAAAATTGAACCATTAACCCCCCAAGAAAATCACAGATTCGAAATAACAGATCAAACAAATTTAAAAAAAGGGGGGGAATAAATTCCAGCAATCCAGGGACTCCGGCCAATAGATTTTTCCAGCAAATTAGCCAACGAAAACCTCCAAATTCATCCACCAAATCAAACAAAGACAGAACTTTTGCATGTAGATTCAAGCACTAAGAAGAAAAAGGACAACACTTTAACGTTCCAAAGATTTCAAACGTCAAGATCTCATCTTTGGATGGAGAATCGAAACAAAGATTTCCATATAAAAATAATGAAAAAACAGAACCTCGCAATCCATTGACCAAATCGAAGAAAGGCGACACTTTTGCACGCAGAAAGACCTAGAAACCGGGGAAAAATACAAGAAAGGCGACATCTTTCTATGTGCAAAGAAGCCCCTACCCTGTACTCATCCCCGAACTCGATGCGGAAGGCGTCGCGGATGGCCTCGGCGGAGGCTCGGTGCCCACCCCCAGTATCGCTCATAAGAATCAGCACGTTCTTGGTCCGCTCCGCCCCCAACTGGACGAGCTCCATGGTCCCCTCCTCCTCCTCCCAGAACCCGGGCTCGTCGTCATCGTTGATCCCGCCGGCATTGGCCGGCCCGCCCCACGTCAAGCTTCTTTTGTGCTTCCGCTCCTCCTCCTGCTGATGGTGGTAGGCCAACACGCTCTGGAACACGGCCTCCCTTATCGACCTCCGCGGCGACGCCACGGACATCACCATGGCTCCGCCGCCCTCCGCCGCCGCTGCCGCCCGAGGAAGAGGATTCGAGTGGGTGTCGCCGCCGTGCGCTCCGTGCGGTCTCTCAGGAACTCGTCGGAAGAGAAAGCGAGAGAGAGGCGAAGGCGAGAGGAGGACAACAGTTATATCTTTCCTGGCAACGGTTGGGAGGGAGGTGGAAACCAAGCTGGCGAAGCCTGAGGCCGAGACATTAGCGGGGGCTAATGAGGTGTTTAATTTAATCAAATAGCGACACTCCGTTGTTAGATTCGGGAATAATTCCTAGGATTTGCTCCGGTCTTTCGAATTTATTGCTACCGGCCGTTTGATTCGCATCTCCAGATGGAATCTACTCGCCGAGAGATTCGCCTGCGATGGTGGGCTTGAGTTTGTCGGCTGGGGTGTTCCTCAAGATTGGTTTTGTTAAATTGCCACGAATTAAATGATGATCATATGATGTTGGATGTTTAATGTTGAAAATGGCATGGATGATGATACAGGAGAATTGGTTCGTTGCTGAAGGAAGAGAAGATGAGTTTCGTATACGTTTAAGCAGCAGATGTTGGTGATAACTGATAAGGTAACTTAGTTAACACGTATCATTTAATTAATCTGCCAGTTAAATTGTACCATGCATGCATTATTATGTGGGGAAAACACCTTTCTCTTTGATTATTTATGTTAGAGAATGTCCAGCACTAACTTCTCAGCAAAGCAAAGAGATTGTTTATGTTATGTGAATACCGAGCCTGCAAATGGACCATATAGCGGTCTAATTTGGATCAACAAAAATTGGTTCGAGCAGGCTCGAAACCAATCCTACCCGTTCCAAAAACCTAAGCTAAATAAATGTCCTCCTCCTTCTCCTTCACTCCAAATACTTCTCCTAGTTTATTGATGAATTTTCATTTAAACTAAATCAGCTCGACAATTATATCTCCTCGCTACTATTTTCTCTTAATTAATTATATTTAAAAATTCAAATGTTATTGCTCATTTTGGTGGACTTGTATATATATATAGTTTGAAAACTTAAGAATGATTAATTACTTGGATAAAATTAAAAGCTAGAAGATTCAAGTTTAACTTGGCTACTTTTAGTTTTACTTTAAATTTTTAGTGATTTTCTATTTAACTATCAATTATTATATTTTAGTGGTAAAATAATAGTTTGATGCTTGACTCAAATTGCAATCCCTATCTGACATGAACCAAATATTTTAGGATAGGTCCAAGGTCATACTTGACACCGATCCCACTCAGATGGCCTACTAGGGCTAAAGTCCTTCTCGTGGACTCAACCCAACCCGACCTGATCAACTAATAGGTTTGATTTGGATCCAAAATCATGATCTAAATATAAAATGGGGTTGGGTCATGGGTCAAGCACTCCCCAATTTGTATTAACCGGTTTGCAACCCTATTGAAAATTGAAAGACTCTTCAAATTGTACAACCCATTGTAGAAAAAAAAAAGCAATTATCTAGTTATTGACATAGAAAAAAAGACAAACCTCATGACTCGAACATGTGGCATTGCACTTTCCAGCCCAAACTTTTTACTATTGCATCGAGTAATGGATCCTAACAACTTGGATGCAACGTTACAATCTATTTCTCCATTTCTTAAAAGTATATTCTTTCGAACTTCATTATTGACTTTTTCACCATGGGGCTTTAGTAGCAACATAATCTCATACCCTCCACAAAAAAGACTATATCCCTTTATACCATTAGTCATGCATTTGCACACGAACATGTAAATTTTTGTACATAATTATGCTACAAATTGATGATATATTGAATATTAAGGGTCTCTAGAAGGTCGGCACGTGCTATGTATGTGCATGAATTTTGAAGGAGGTTAAAATGGTCAGATTGCAGGGGCGGAGATATGATTTTTTTTCCCTTTGCACTTGTTGCCCTCTTTAAATGTAGGAAATATCGAGAGTTTAACATTTGTTGAACTCCTAACAACACTAAGAAAGAGCATAATTCTAGCATCCATGTTGGAATTAGGGTTTTCCCCATTATATAAGTAGAGATTTGGATGCCCTTACAACCTATCCATAGAATGGTAGGGGTCAAAAAGAATTAACCGAAAAGAGGTTGAAAGAGAGAGAATTCTTCAGAGTACCAAAAAAATAGGATATTAAAAATCATATTTTAAAAGAATCGAATATTTCTATATGAATCTTGCCAAAAAAAAGATCTACAACGTATATGTTTCCAGGATGGAGACCAGTTGTAAGACTTAAAGATCAATCGAGCATGATTATTGGGTCTAACAAATGACATAGGATCTAGCCATTGTAGCAAACATTAATAATAGAGACAGTTGTCATCATTTACCAAAACTATCTGAAGTGGAGGCCAGATATGGGCTACTATCACTAAAGTGGGCACTTACCTTATCGATTGTTATCCAGTATAATAAATAATGAATTGTAATCTAAACTAAGAATTCTTTCGCTGATCAATAAAATTGATTTATCGTTATCTTTAAGTTATCCTTACTTTTATCTTTAAATTTTTTATTTTTAGTTTCTTAGTATGACTTTAATTTTCTAATAGAATTAGTAGTACGAAACTTTGTAGCCCTAGCTACACCCTATCTTTTCTTTTTCTAAATGGGTTGTGCGACAGTATCGAAAGTTCTTGAAAATTAAGGTATCTAAACCTACACTACTTTCATCATCATCCTTTCATTATTTCTTTTCCAGCTAATCGGATGCCGATGGCAAGCCCGTGCACAACCTAGCCATGAGATTTGTCATCCCTCTGCTGACCGTCCCAACGAGAGACAAATGTGTGCTAACAGGCTCTCTCTCCCTCCATAAACAAAAAGTCTAGGAAACATATACCATGTGTATAAGTTTGCTAAAATATGTATATCAGTGTAGATATTATGTGTATAACAGTTCAAGTATTACAAACAAATAAAGATTGAAATAGAGTCCTCCGAAGACTCGCCACAACTTCTATGTCTTCTTCTTCCCCTATATAGCCCACAACCACATGTGCCCTCTTGTCAATATTTTTTCCCTTTTTGGTGTCCATGGCATTCGCACCATATTTAACAGCATCTCGGCTCCACTCTTGCTCGCTACCTCTATCTACCTACTCATTGCCTTCCCCTCCGGCTTTTTCGTAGGGTTGCAAGCCTCCCTCTTCTCTATTGCTATTTAAGATGCCTCTTCACGCTTGTGAGCCCCCACCACGTCTTCCTCGATTATAATGTTATTCCTTTTATCGCCCTCAATAGCCTCCAACATCATGTCAAGCGACCCAATTTTTGGCATCATTCGTGTTTTTGAACATTGTATATAGAGAACAAGCTAATTAGTTTATACGCTTGCGCAAAACTGCCCAAGAGACAACAAACAAACACATCCAAACCTCCAATAGCGAATAAATGATTTTTTTTTACAAAATTAATTATAGAGTGAATTTGTTCTACAAATTCCACTAACGTTATTTTTTCATGATTTTATAGCCCTCATCCTCATACTATCGTCACAGCTGGATCTAAATATAATCATCAGAAGCAAATATTGAGAATAAAATTTTCAGTCAATAAAACGCTCAAAATACAGTCCGGATAGGCAGTCTAACCCAAATTATTGTTCCTCTTCAGCGTGTTAGGAGACGAAGCATCAGAGTTTCGTTTGGAAAGCCTAGTTTTACTTTTCAAGTTAAGCATGTATTTGGAGAGCCTAATAGGATCGCAAATTGAATGGCTGCTTATGTGACGAATGCATCCTATGGGTCGGAAAGAAGTTGCTTGAGACATTTTGTGACTTATTATTTTTTAATTTTATCGAATGTATCTTAATTTATGAAATGTCTGTTTTAGTAAAAAAAAAATTGCTCAAAAAAAAAGAGACCTAATAACGACAATTCCACTATATCATATGGAGAAAGGTTGGTCCAAGAGAGGGAGTGAGGTGGGGACTAGGGGCCGTGACAAATGTCTTTTGTTGACAGGGACAGAACAAAGAAGCCGAGAAAAAAAAACAGATAACAGTGGCCCACGCACGTGCCTTGGCCTGCTCCTCTGTCTCCGTTACGTAGGCCCAACTTTCGACAGATATAAATGCACTTACTTGCTGCTCACCCATGTCTACACCCAACTGATACGTTATCTAGGTTGACGGCTGCTATGTTATTAGTATGGCTGTTACACGTGCAATGGATTTGTAAATAACACCAACTATTTCACTATAATAACCGTTATAATAACTATTTTTAAATAATATCATTGTTTTTTCATAATTATGCTTATATTTATCCCAAAGATGTGCAATAGACATATTAATGTAATAATTTCATTATTTTTTCAAAATATATTTGACTATTATAAAAAATAAATTTAGATTTTGTAAATGGCTTCTTAGGGATGGTAGCAGCATTCAAATCTTATATCGGTTGCTTGGGAGAGAAAGAGGTAAGACTTGAGAATTAAAAACTCATTTGGTTTATGAGAAGAGGAAAAAAATATGGTTAATGAAAAAAAAAAAAGGGTAAAAGACCTCATGTTTGGTTTAAGTTTTTTTTAAAAAAAGATAGAAAAATAATATTTCCATAAAAATAAAATACTCATATTTTATAAAAAAAGAAAAATTCATATGAAATATAAGAAAGTCCAATTTTCATCAACTAAGAATTAAAGTTGTTGGGGAGAAAAGTGGATCATCCAACACATATGATTAAAGCATCCGAATCCGACAACAAATCTAGTCTTAGCAGGCATGAGCTCACAAGGCCGAGCTCAGAAGATCAAGCACAGAAGGCTGATCTCAGAAGGCTTCCCTCAAAAAGCCGAGCTCAGAAGGACAACCTCGGCAGGCATGACCTCAAAAAATCGAGCTCAGAAGACCGAGCGCAGAAGACCTCTCTCAGAAGGCCGAGAAATCCTCCATATTCGGGATCAAATCCCGCAGTCTCCATCACAACGGCTATCAATATTTAAATCTACACAATCTCAACCGACTGCCAGCTAGCCTAAAATTCCGTGCCATCTAAGATAACTTATTTAACCCATGATTTGCGTAATCATTTGGGATTGCGAGTAACCGCTACACCCCCTCCTATAAAGAGGGGGGAACTCCAGGGAGAAAGGGGCTTCCTCCTCCATAAAAGAAAGATCTTCTTCTCCCTCGGCCCAAAAAATATATATCTCCATTAAAAACCCTTCTCTGACTTAAGCATTGGAGGGCCTATGCCGGAACCTCCGGCCACAGCCTTCTTGCAGGTCCACTGGAGACAGCTATCCACCACCGCACCACCAGCTGGAGTTCCTCCTCGGTCCGTGGTCACCCCCAGGTCCAATCTCCCGCAACAAAAGTAATTTACAAATATATTCTTAAATTTTTAGATAAAACAACATAAGATTTTTTCCTATATTAAAAGTACAATAGATATTTGACATTTTTTTTAAAAAAAATAGATGCCCAATTAAACATAAACCATTTTGGAAGACATCATTTTTTTTAATAATCAATTAAATTTATAAAAATTATTTTTTAAATATGGTATATTAAGATATTAATTTTTCAGAAAAAATATATGATTAAATAGGAGAAGGACCCGGGTCGGTGCTGGTTTTGTACTATAAGCATGGTTTTCTTTGCTGTACGAGGGCTAGTGATTACAGTTGCCGTTGCTTTGGGATGGGATGTTGTCGTCACTCGTCATGTTACTTAAGACGACGGTGGGTGAGATATTTTCATGGCAGGTGAGTACGGCCAGCGGGTTCACGTGGCGTTCCGGATTGTCGACACGTGGAACCCAGACCGGAGTGAGAAACTTAAATGACAAGTTATTAACAACTAATAAAAATTGGGACCACCCGTGCAGGATGAGCTGCCCGGCCACGTGGCCTTTCCTTCCAAAGGAGACATGCTGGTCCGGCGACGCGTGGTAATTCCTGAATCCAGACCCGTTAACCGTACCGCAAAACACGACCAAACTTCCTATAAACAGGTTCAAAGTTTAAATGAGTTGACGGATTTATTTATTTTGTTTTTAGAAGTGACTTTTATCTATGTATTAAACGGATCGATTTCGAGTTTAAAGCACTAACGGGTTTTAATCCATCAAGGCCCGAGGCATTTTTAAGACTCACTTAAACCATTTAAAATCTATCTAAAACTTATTTTAGATCTAACCTATTTATTTCATGATGTATGTGGCTTGGGTTTTAATAAAAATATTGGGTTGAATTTTGAATTTTTGACCTATTTTATGAAAAGGCCGGGTTTGGATGCTGAGATTCAATGTCAAATTCTAATTTTATTAGAATTCATGTTTAGTTAGCTATTAGTTCTAATAACTATAGGATTCGGGTTCATGTTAAGTTAGATTGCATCTTAGGTTCAATATACTTGAGTTTCTGTTTTAGTGGAAGTACGATGGTGATATTTTCATCTTTTTAGTAAGAAATAGTGATGTTTTTGTGTTGTAGTGGGAGAGAGAATATGATTTTATTAAATATGGGAAACTATTGCGTAAGGAGTGATAGTGAGAGTTTTTGTAAGACATCTTTACGAGAAGGAGCTTTTAGCCTTTATTTTCTTTTAAATAAATTTATTTCTCTCTAAAAAGAAATTTCCACTATTTTTATTTGATTTAATATGTGTTTGTTTTGGAACATGGACCGGTACATTTAGTCTACATCAAGTAGCACATTGTTATTACATGATATCAAAGCCATAGGTTTTGATATTGGAAGTACGTGTATTTATAATTCTATATGATATTAGAGCCATAGGTTTTAAAATTAGTGGTTTATGTGTTTGTGGTTCTCCATGATGTCAATGCAAGGTTCCAGTGTGGTCAAGTAACGCGTAGCTTCAATTAGCATTTATTTGAAACATAGATTAAAATGGTGCTTTGACTGTTGATGGTTTTGAAAGTAATTACTCGGCATGGTTCTAGAGATTCCAGTAATTTATTGCGAGTGTAGGCAAATATGTGGACTCTATTATGATTCAATACTCGAATCGTGATGGTTGACTCCATCAATTTCAATATGACTATTTCTGCTACCACCGGTTGTCGGTATAAGCTGAACAATACTTATTATCCAATTTGAAAGTCTTTGGTCCAATTTTATTTGATGGGAGAAGATTTATAGGATATCTTAGAAAAATCAGAGGTGATGCCAATAAACACTCAGTGAGATCGTGAAAAGAAAGTAGAATTTAAAATCTAAGAAGATGGTGTGGATTATCCACGCTATAATTTATAGATCAAATCATCTTTGTATTTAGGTTGTAAAGGAGCCAAAAAAGGTATGTAATATTTTGTATCTATCTACTCAAGATCTAGCAACATGAGACATCAAAGTATTTTCAAACATAAATTGTTTGAAGAGTGGGTTTAGTTTTTAGACTTCTCTGAAAATCTAAAAGAAGAGCAATATTAGTTTAAAGATGTTTTGAAGCTAAAGGATCTTGATCAATTAGATATTAGATTAAATTTAGAAGACTGAGAATATAATAAAGTTGATCAATTATATTATTAAAAGTACAGCTATTTCGAGCTCTCTATATATGGTAGACTAGGTAGCACATGAGAGCATTATAATTAAGAGGAGCAGCTTATGTAGGAGGCTCTCCATGAAAGTATCCAATAGAAGGCTAAAGGATAATGTCTCCGCAGTCTCTACCACTTTTAAGCAAAGATTATTATATAGACATCTGGATGCACTAATGATATCTTGTTGTACCATTTATATCTTCAAAGTAGGGGTGACAATCGGGTCGGGTCGGATCATAAACGGATCGGGTCACATGCAGGTCGGATCAGAAAATCATAAATCTGAATCCGACTGTTTATCAAACAGGTCCGAAATTACAACCTGAATATGTCATGTTTAATAAACAGGTAATCTGACCCGACCCGTTTAATAAACAGGTAACCTGTTTGCCCAACCCGACCCGACCTGTTTAACCTGTTTGTCCAACCCGACCTGTTTAACCTGTTTAGACCTGCTCAACCCAACCCGTTTAACCTGCCCAACCCGACCTGTTTAGACACATTTTTCCTGTTTAGACTTGTTTAACCTGTTTAGATCCATTTAACCCGTTTAGACCTGTTTAACCTGTTTAACCCGTTTAACATGTTTAGACCTACCCAACAGTTAAACAGGTTAAACGGTTTAAACGGGTCAGATATCTAAAACCCGTATCCGATCCAATTAATAAATAAGTTAAACGGGTCGACCTATTTACAACCCGAAACCTGTTTATGCTAAATTCAAACCTGTTTATGGTGGGTCGAACACGGATCGGATTGGCGGGTCGGATCATATTTTGCCGCCTCTACTTAAAAGTAGGAAAAATTATATCATATATCAGGTGGAGCACCATGTCAATCATAGGCGGTTGTTCTTGTGGGCTTTGTGTAACTTATGATATAACTTTTTTTTTTTAATAATGTTTGAGAGGGGAGAGCTAAGATTTAATACCAACCAATCCATTGACTGCCACGTGGAATATATAGAACAGCAGCAAAATGGAAACCGGTTTGAAACACATGCCATCCGTCTTCCGAGCACCGTAGCTCAACCAAACATCTTTCCCTTCTTGCCCGTCTGGGATCCGTCGTCCTCCGTGTGGATCCGATTGTCGCAGGAGAAACCGAATCTCTCTCTCATAGGAGAAGATCGCAAAGATTTCGTCTTTGGGCGGATGGAAAGCGGCCACCTCCCGATCCGGGAGAGCCTGGCGAGCGCCATGAGGCACGAGCGCCGATGGCGATCCCACTCTTCCTCTCAATCGAGCAAGGCCCCCTTGATCATGGGATTCTTGTCTTGCCTCGCCTGGCTTTACGTTGCTGGACGGTTAGACCCCCTTCTCTCTCTCCAGATCCAAAACCCATCGCATTCGATCTCTCTCATTGATTTCTTTGCTTGCTTGCTTTAAAGATTGAATCTTGCTTCGTTATTTTTGTTTGCTTGCCCTAAAGTTCGGATCTTTCTTTGATTTTCATGCTTTCTTAGGGTAAAAGATTGGAACTTTTATGAGAATCCTTACCGTGTCTCCCTATTTATGATCTCTTTTTCTTGATTATCCTAAAAGATCAAATATTTGTTTGGATCTATAGGTTGTGGCAGGATGCCGAGAACAGAATACTACTATCTGGTCTGCTTCAGAAGAATTCTGGCCATGTCTCCATCTCCATCCCTATCTTTTTCTAATGTTGGCGATTTTTGGAGTTGTATTTCTTGAATTGACGTGGATTCTTGTTATTTTTAGGCGCCAAAGATTCTTTCGGTGGAGGATAAGCTGATGAATCTCGGATGCAAGTAAACTTTTCTACGATTTGGAGTAGCGAATTTTGAAAAGATTTCGACTTATTTGGAGTGAAAATCTTTGGTTTTGGTTATATGCAGAGAAGTTGGACGGAAGATGGTTGAGGCTGAGATGGACCTGACCTTGGCTAAGAGTAAGGGATTCTTGACGCAGAGTGGGTCTTCTTCTAGGAAGAAGTTTTTTGCCGTTATCGGAGTCTATACTGGATTTGGGAGTCGCCTCAAAAGGAACATATTTAGGGGTTCTTGGATGCCAAGAGGTTGGTTGGATTTCTCCCAAGCTTCTCAACTTCACAATGTCTAATGAACATTGGCTGAGTTGGTCATAATTGTTCGTGGTTTCATGAATACTGGAAAAGTGAACCCTTGATTTTTTGGCTTGCGACAAATCTTTCTTACCCTAAATGCGTGGTTGGAGCCGTGTTGATTGCACACATAATATCGCCTGTCAAGATGGGCTTTATTAAATTGAAACAGGAAAAAAAAATAGAAAATGAACCCTCAACCTTGTAGATGCTACCTAAGCTTATGATTAATTTCGCTCGGTACTTTGGTAGACTTTCTTCAAGCATTTATGCAACAGTGGCTCATAATGTACCAAAAAGATATTTAGAGAGTAACATTTCTCCACAATGCATGGATTGCGAGTGAGGTTTTGGGTTTGAGATGCTACAAGACTGTTCTCTCGGTATGCACGTGTATGCATGATACCCCTGCCCCAAGAAGATCATCCTATTTGGGCGCTTTCCTTTGTTTACAATGCGTGGTCCATAAAAGGAGTCCAAGTTTGGGTAGTAGTATCTTATGTAATTTTGGTGGAACCATGGTTAGAGAACTAAAATATTTGTTTCAAAAATTAAGAACTGCTAAGTCATTAACGGCAAACGATGGGTGCAAAAAATTGGAGTGACAAACTCTTTTTTGAGTGTTCACTTGTGTAATATAGTGTGACTGATTGATACTGCAGGGGGTTTTCTAGTGAAAGTCCAATACTCATAATGCTAGTCAAAAGACTTGTTGGATTTAGCAGAGTTACCCTTGTAGAGCTTGGTTTTCACTAGTGCCAAGCAACTATAAAGAAGAATTGGATTCACACCTAGCCCAGCAATGAACTAATTCGCTAACTAGATCATTAATGTGCATATTACACACACATTTATTAATTTTTGGATATTTGTGTTTCATGGAAGTACCGCTGGGTGTTTTGGAAGCCAAAGTGCCAAGCACTTTGGGACAGCCAGACATTTGGCACATTTGCAAAGTATCTAGGTAGCACAATTTGCATGCTTGGTTCCAAGGATGTGTATCACCGAAGTGCTTGGCAGAAAATGTCATTATACCATACAATATTAAATAATGATTTTTACTTGACACATCCTGTCAGTTTTTTGATATCAGCTTCGTACTATCCTATCAATTTCTCAATAAATTAATCTTGTGGTATTACATTCATTGCATTCTTGTAGGTGATGCCTTAAAGAAACTTGAGGAAAGGGGTGTGGTCATTCGCTTTGTAATTGGTCGGAGGTTTTTTCCTCAAATCTTGATATATGCCCTCTTTTAAATTAGTTATGATGGTTAATGCTATAGCTATAATTTCCTTTTTTCTTGTGAAGAATGTGTTGTATGTGCATGCTTGTCCACTTGCCTGTGTATGGACGCCATGTTCCAAATTTTGCTAATCAATCTCCCACTATATAAATTCTGAAATTTGCAGTGCTAATCGAGGTGACAGCTTAGATCGTAACATTGATGATGAAAATCGTCAGACAAAAGATTTTTTGATTCTTGTAAGTTCATTATGATTTTTTATGGTCGCAAGTTCGAGCATTCAGCTGAGAACTTATATTGTTTATAATTTTAGTGATGGGAATGCAAATATTGTATCTATAAATTTTTCACTATAGGGTAAGTCTAACTTTGATGTGACACTATGATGTTCTTAGTAGTGGTTACTTCACATAAGAGATGGAATGACAAACTAACACACTAGCTCATACTTTGTGAAATGGCAACCTTGCAAATATTGATAAATACCGATCATATTGACATACATGGAAGTGGTAGAGTATGTAGATATACATTAAAGCTTATAAATGATTGTCTGGTCGTATGCTAAATTGTAAGTTGCTCTTAAACCATGTGAAGTATATCTTTCTTTTCTTTTTCTTTTTCTTTTTTCTTTTTTTCTTTTTGGTAAAAGTGAAACTAGGGGGCCTTTTGGTTTTTGTAATTCACTAGCATGGGTTTACACAAAACCTAAGGAAAATGAATTTAAGAAAAACACTCACTTGGTGATTTTCATAAAATTTGCTTTGTAAAATGCTAAAACTGATATGTTATATGAACTGAGGATTACCTCATGGTCGTATCCCTCTTATTAGAACCGGCGGTTCTGGGGTTTGTCTTCATTAGTTCATCCTTAAGATTTCGGACCCAGGTAATTATAATACGAGTGGAACTCCCTCCTGTTTACAAAAAAATATAAATGATAGATCATAAAAACCTACATAATGAGTTTTATGGAGAAAAGGACCCCTCTTGTTTTTCATAGACTGCATTTTATTGAAAATCAGGTTTTATGATTATCTGTCTAGCACAAGGTATGCTGTACCATACCATACTAGATGGTATGGGGATTACCGTACTATGTCGGTTTGGTACCTGCACGCAGTGGGGAAGCATACCGATATTTGGTATGCCGAACCAATCCCCATACCGGGCGTACCGACATAGTAATTGAATGGCACCGGTACAGGTCCGGGTACTGAGACGACGTACCTTGGTTTACAAAGGCTCACACAACCAAACAACCCCTAAAAAGAAAATTCCTTGGAAGCCCCTTGTACGATCTGGAAATTTTCTCTTGTTTTCATAAGCAGGTTTTAAATGGTTATCTGTTTTGCAAAAGGTCACAAACACAGAGTAGCCCCAAAAAGTAGTTTCCCTAGAAGTCCATGTAAAATCTAGAGACTTCTTGTTTACATGTGCAATGTTCCTGCCTAATGATATGTAACAGTTAGTTCCGCTCTGGAATCTAATGTTCCATAAGATTTTGTTTTTTGCAATTATTGCATTCTTACATATGTATATCATCTGTTATTTAGGAAAGCCATGAGGAAGATGGAGAAGAGCTGCCCAAAAAAGCTAAATTCTTCTTCAGTGCAGCAGTAGAAACATGGGATGCAGAATTTTATGTTAAAGTTGATGACAGTATCAACCTTGACCTGGGTAAAGTATTTTACTCAGTTCCTGATTTAAGATGCATAAGAAAATTTCTCATTTCTTGTATGCTTGTGCTGATATTTAGTCATTGTATAGGAAGTTTATAACATCCACTTTTTTTTATGGCCTACCAGATGGGTTAATTGAGATTCTTGAAAGCCATCGTGCTCGCAAGAATGTGTATATGGGCTGCATGAAGTCTGGAGCTGTCATAAGTGAAGAGTACATCCTTTGTCCTTTTGATGTTATAATTAATTTCTTTGAGTACTTATATTCTACAAATCATAGCCAAGGAATAAATTTGCCTTTTCTGTCATGACCAATATTAGTTAGAATAGAAAGTTTGTCTTGGTTAGATAGGTTCAAGTTATGTACATTGCCTTTCTTAAGATAACTAGTAATCTTAATATCGGGAAAAATTTCTAGGTTAATTAATTTAAATGTAACAATATAATCCTATATTTAACTTTCTTCTTGCTTGATCCAATTTACATGTATACAAAGAATATTTGACAAATAATAAAAATTGAAGTTTTGATTTTGGTGCCAGGATGATGGTTAACAATACTATGTCTTATCGTATCAAGCATGACATGTGTTAGTAATAGAGTGCTGGCAGCATGGATGTGTGTTAGTAGCGGCACAGATCTCGTGCCAAGCAATGCTCCATGTCAACATCATGTCAACTTGGCATGACACAGATTGACATGGTCCAAAATCCTAAGTATTTAAAGAGAGACAAACAATTTATTTCAGCTGGTGCTTTCCAAAGTGAACTATGCAACTCTCAAAGTATTTTGTGCAATAACTATCATAAATATTAATTTTAGAGATATGCAATTAAAATATTCTATTTAGCTTGAGGTTATTTCTCAAGCAAGCTAAGTCTAACCAATACTCTCTGCGCAAACCAAATCTTCTCCAATACCTAACAATTACAAATAATTTAGACATCAAAGTATCAAACTATGACCCCTCGAGCCCTTTAATAGGTTTAAATACCCTATCAAAATCCATTTTATTTCTTTAGTCAAATTAACCTTCAAAATTCTTTGTAACACAAATATTCATAATTAACAAAATAGATCTCCAAAAACTATGAAACTTATGGGAAGTATTTTAATTAATTAAGAGAGCCAATCTTGTGTTCATATTTGGCCAAATCGAGTGATTTTGATGGACCCCTCAATTTTAGGCCTAGGTTTTCCCTACAACAATAATAGCTCTCGGCTACAACAATAATAGCCCTCGGCTATCAAAAGACATCTTCAAAGATTAGGATAGTGATCTTCAAATATAGGTCCATGTTGCCAGAAATTTGCCGGAGATAACCAGTGACATAGACCTAGACCTATATTTTTCCCCAAATACATCCGAAAACCACATTAGTCAATTAAATAATATGGCAGTAGGGCTAGAAGTTATGTCAATCATGCCTTTGGCTAGAAGCCGGGGCCTCAAATCCAACTTTCCCTTGCTCAATGTGATAATCTCTACTCCATACAAATAAAAACCCATGATGGGGTTAGATTAGAGAGGGGAATTCAGAGTAGAGAGGAAGAGAGAGTCAGATGAGGAATTCTTACCAATTATGTGCACATAATGGTGGGAGATGGAAGAAAGAAAGGATAAGGTGGGCGGATTGGGAAAGAGATGAGGTTTTAGGGTGGGTGAGCAAGTGAGAGGAGAGAAGAGAGTGTGCGTGTGAGAGAGAGATGTCGCTGGTGGGATGTGAGGCATTGGCTGTGGTGGGGCTGAGCAATGCTGGTGGCTTCCGGTGAGAAGAGAAGAAGAAAACAAAGAATACAAAGAGAAGAGAAAGAGTGAGAGAGAGAAAAGGAGGGGGGGTTGGTGAGGTGGTCGCCTGGCAGTGGGATGACGATGAGTAGACTAGGAAGAGGAGAAGAGGAAGGAGGAGGGGGGATGATGGGAGCTTGGGGCTAAGGCGGTGCATGAAGGAAGGTGGTGCAGGTGGGGTATGCATGCAGGAAGAGAGGGGGAAGCAGGGAGCAGGATCGCTTGGGTTTGGGGCCCAGGTTGGTTGGCCTAGGTCGTGGGCCTAAGATGGTTCAGGTTCTTTCAATAGTCTAAAAGCAAATTGATGAGCAAAATGATGATTGTGTTGTTGCAACAAATAAAGACACAATGATGACTGCTTATTTACAGCAAGCAGCTTTTTCTTTTGAAAGTTTGCTTTGCCAATTTATGACTCTTACAACTGAGAATAATAAAAATGAAGAGGAGAAGCGTAATATTGAATGCTTTAGGTGCATGCTTAACTGCATGACAGATAAATGGACATCAATTCATTATTATCTGGGTTTTCTACTTGGGGTGGTGTATCTGTCCAGGTACTTTTATTTCCCAGTTCCTCACCTGCTAGCTGATGTTTCCTATTTTCTTCTATCAACCATTCCTTGCTGCTTCTACATCTGATCAAGACCAATCATAATTCACTGAAGTTCTAAAGGATTCTAGTTAAAATTCATGCATAATTTGTCCTTATAGTTACATAATCTCCTGCTTACATTTTGAGAGCAAAGCTTCCCTGTACTGGCACCCAAAATATACTCTTGCCCTTAATCTGAATCTAGGCTTGTTCATTTGTTTATGCCAGATGGCACATTTAACTCCAATTTGACAAATTCACTGCCCTTGGTTCTACCTGTGAATGTGGCATAGCCAATGTCAACTTCCAATGCTACTTGCAATTGACAAACACTGGTTATTGTCGAAACTTTATCTTTATTTTTTTTCTTAGATGTTAATTTCTAAAATTGTGAAAGAGAGGCTGCTTTGCCTGTAAATTAATAAAGCAGAAAATCAATCAGCAACTGGGATTCTCTTGAAATTCATGATACTGTAACTTACAGAACTGATGCAGCCTCTAACAAGATGTCTTTTCCCAAAAAAAATGGGATACACATTAATAAATAAACATTCCATGAAGTTTTTCCAGCAGCGATGCATATCTTAGTGGTTACAACATCTTCCTGTCTTAGATCTAGATATGTTAAAACTTTAAGAAAACTAATCCTCTTAATTTTAAACTCATTAATCAACTCAAACCCAATATTTATTTATAGATAAATGAAATCCATAGGCTTCAAACAGAATACTCAGAGATCCTACTTGATAGTTTGTACTTGCCATTCCAATATACCTGAACACAAGTATTTTATTATGGAACCTGAATGTTGCATTTATGAGTAAAGGCTTGTAACCGTTTTGATTCAGTTTTATTGTTCATTCATAGTATTTGTATATTCTTTCAGTACTGCATTTGGACCTCCTTGTCTCAGTTGGTTTTCCAATTTACAACACTGTGGTATATAATTCTTAGTAAGGGCCTGTCAGGTTGGATTTCCTGCTGGATTCATGGATTGGGCAGCTTATTGGGGTAAAGCCCATAGCAACCCAACACTCCTGCAGCCTGAATCCTGTGGGAGGGAAAAAATGACCTCCATGGGTCTTTTTTTTGTTCTTGCAGACCAATAGGCCGATAGGCTGGTATTTAGCTAGGATTTGGATTGGCCTTCAAAATATTGTGGGATGGGTGGGCCAACAAGCCTGATTCCTGCAGATATTCCAGCAGGAATGCCCAATAAGGACCTAAAAGGTCTTTATGTGTGAGAAATTTCATTCTTGGAAGAAATTTATTGAAGTTTATTCCCCACCTTTTCTACAGTATATAGAAGCATTGCATTTGTCCTCTCACGTCGCTCCTTAATGTCGTATAGTTTTGATGCACAATCACTATAATCTTTATCTAAAGTTTTATGCAGGATTCTTAGATGTTTAACTCAATTTATCGTCACAAGTTTACATATCTTTAGAGACTGTGCCCATAATAGATTATTTTCTTTGTTTTACGAAGTTGTCTGTACTCTTAGAACCTGCATGCCAAACTTGAAGGGGTTTGATCTTGTCATTGTTGGCTATAATGGCAACTAAGCAAGAAATAAAACTAGCTTAACCTGAAAGCCTAGAATAACAGTAGAAAGATGTTAGCATAATCTCTCGTGGATTTCAAACAAGCTGAGGCAGATGATCAACATAAAAGAAAATATAAAAGGTCTGATCATGGCAATAACAGCTATGGTGACAATTATATGATTCACTACAAAAAGGTTGAGATGTTATGCATAGATAAAGATGAGCAAGCAAACTCATACATGGGCAAGATTGTCTCACTTGGCCAAGAAACATCATTTGGCAAACCCCTCTTTGTATGTCTTACCACTAAGAGAGGCACAATCAATTTGCATAACATGCATCACATATTTGCCGACCATTATGTTGCTGCATGCCACGTTTATAAGAAATTGCTCTTGAAATTTATAGTTGACATGCAGAGTTATTGTTTCTTGTGCTAGCCTCCTCAAGCAAATAAAGTCAAGAGGGGATGAGGCCCTTTACGATGTTTGCTTTTATATGATGTTTAGATCTAGATTTGTAGAACATGAGATGACATAGATCCAAGTTTCAGAATCTTCTGCCTATAGGAGTTCTGAAGGTTAATAGACCATCTCTTGGACTTATCAGATAGAGCAATCTTTGCGAGATAAAATGAATATGAAGCAGCGAGGAGAAAAGGAGGAAATAAAAAGATATATGAAGAAAAGAGAGGAGAAAAAAGAAACATTTTGTTCCATTTAAACAAAAAATTACTTTATTTTGATTGACACGTCAGGAGATCTACCTATGTGTTGGCAATTGTTGTAAGACACTAATAGTCTAGCTGGCCGCTCAATTATAGTTCCAAAAGACTTGTAATTCGATCCAAAAGTGAAATTTTCACATGCACTTGATATAAACCATCAAAGGCCTAGTAATTTAATTTAAACGAACATATCTAACAGGCATGAAGAATTTGAAATTCATTTACATGAGAAGGTGTCACGTTTATTACCTAATCCGGATCTCACAACTTTTGTTTTAGCTTTTCTGTGCACTTGTTATTATGAAATTCTTAATGATCCATATGTAATAATAAACAGTCTCGAATAATACTTTTAATTATGTCAACTATGTAATTGCATGCTTGAGGGTTTCTTTTTCTATTTTTTTCTTTTGTTTGCTTTTTCTACAGGAGAGTTGTTTGACATTTTACCTAGGTAGAATGGCTTTTATTAGTATAGAAGTGTTCTTGCCTCCAGTGGAGATTGAGTCTCTGTATTTCTCTAGTTGATCCATTTCCAAACATTTTCAGGGGAAAGCAGTGGTATGAACCTGAGTGGTGGAAATTTGGAGATGCAAAGTTGTGAGTATATGTTTACATTTGCTTTCAATGTAATAATGCTTATGTTTTATTCTATGCATATGAAACAATTCTCAATTTCTTTGAAGTCTGGGCCTCTTATACCTACAATATAGATGCCAGCACACAGAAAATCATTGAGCTGGATGTTGGAAAAAGTCCACAGAAGCTTAAACATTTATGATTGTTCAGTATATGAAATTTCCTTCCTGCTTTTACAATTTCTAGATTTATTAATTCTTCTGCAATAAAATAGGGATCGAAGTGCACTTGACATTTACCTTTTTCAGCAGCGATTCTCTATTTTATTATGGATTTTGGCCTACATTTCACACTGCTGGTAACGCTTACATGATGCTTTCAACTGCCTGCAGGTACTTTCGTCATGCTGCTGGTTCACTAATTATACTGTCAAAAAATTTGGCTCGGTACATCAACATAAACAGGTAAATGTCCTGGAGTAATGATGCATCCTTGCCTTTTGCTTTAGATCTTAACTGTCAAGTCAATTACTTTTAGAAGTAAACATGCATGCGCACTATGAAGACCACCTTCCATCAGACAAAAATACTTATGATTGGGCAAAAAGAAAAAATCACTAGTTCTATATTTTTTCTTGGCTATTTCAGCCAATTTGGTCAGTAACAAAGGTTGGCTTGCCTAATCATTTCGAGAATTCCAACTGTCTATCTTTGGTCATGTCGAAATAATGAGAGTAATCTAGTTCTAGGATTATAGGACATATTTAAGTCGCAACAACTAATGTAAGTCAATGTCATAATTGCATCCCACTTTCAAGTAGTGACTCTAGCTAAATAATTATGAATTCATCTCTTAAAAGGCAAAAGTAATTAAAATAATTTTTTTTTTCTCAAAATGTCTTTTTTCATACTCCTTGATAAAGCATACTTATTTAGTTGTTGCCTTCTCTCTTTTAATATGTTTCTGAAAGTGGGCTCTGTTTGGAAGTGGAATTAGGTCAAATAAAAGTCTCTAAACCCACTTGTTCCACTTCTTTTCAGCCAATCAATCTTGTGAGCACATGGAATGAATGACGTTTCCAGAAGAGCAGAATGGGTATTTCAGAAAAATGGCACCAACATAAATGCTTTTTTCTCCTCCTAACCTATTTACTCCACCTAACCTAGGAATAAGTTACTACAATAAAATGGTTAGCTCTCCATTTTCTCCTCCAACTTACTCCATTTAACCAGATATTCTGAGTCGATTATGCACTCGAGGGACGTCTATTAATGATGGGAAGGCATCTGAGCCTAGGGTCACACTTATGTGACAGAGTGCAGCTCTTACATTTGAGACACCCATTCACTTAAGCCCTCTTAATTATCTCTTAGAGCATGGATCATTTATTCCCATCTATCTAGAGAGAGAACAAGAGCACAATTTAATTGCTAGAATTGAGAGTGGTGTGAGAGTAGATGCAGGCGTAGGTGCAGGGAAGTGAATATTCTAGAAAAACCTTTTATCAACGATGCACTTGAGAAGTTGCAGCTTCATGATTCCCAGAAGATTTTGGAGCGAGCACATTATCTTAGGTAGAAGATTCCGGTTTCTAAGAACCAAAGTACCATGTTGATGGACCATGTTGCCGACTTTAAACATTTGTTGGGTTGTCCAGTTGGATGCATTTATAGATCAAGATATACATGAAGAAGTTGACTGGGAAGTCGGTGTGGTTCAACATTCGAAGAAGATTGAGAACCGGGTACGTTACCATAGGTAGAAGGTTCTAGCTAATAAGAAGATTGAGAACTAGGTACATTACCCAAGGTAGAAGGTTCTAGCTAATAAGAAGCAAAGCACCATCTTGGTGGAACTAGTTGTCTGGCTTAATTTGAGGTGAGCATTTGTTGGTGTAGTGTCCAATTGGATGCATTTATAGATCAAGATATCCATGAATTATGTCCTTCTTAGGATTTCTACTGGAGCTTTTTCTCATTTTACTGTATTTAAGCAAAGGATCATAGGGTTTGTTGTGGATCCTATTTTGGGATCCTTATATTTTGGGAGGAGAGTATTTGTCTATATAAGCCTTGGTGCCGGTAAAATTCTACCATGAAGAAAGCACCTTCGCTTGTGTGACTTGGACTAGGTCATATTTCTCTAAGCTTAGTTTCTTTATTCGTTGCACTTATTGTTGGCTGTTTAGATTATTGTAGGCCTTTTTGGTTTCTGAATAAGTTCAACTCAAATGTTTGAACTACTTTATTCAGAAAGGTACTTGTGTCTCATTATTTGCATAAAGTCATTTGGCCCTTACCTCCAGAATAATTTTAACCTGTTAAGACTAAACAAAAATCAAAAAGGTGCTTTATGTACCTCTCATTCCCAGGGCTTTATTCAAGTGCATGAAAAAATTGTGTGGCTGAATAACCAGAATAAGTCTAAAAACGGTGACTACGTTCAGATATATTCAGGAACCAAATGGAGCCTTAGAGCACTGTTTTCATCCACCAGTTTTGTGTACTTCTGGTATAGATGGTTGGGGAAAGCCATTATTGTGGCAAAGGCTCTAGAATACTAAATTACTTGAACTCAACCATGAGAATGTTCCGGAAGGAGATGAAACAGACTGGAAGTTGAAATATTAGATGGTTGGTTGGGTTAAGTTTCCAAAAATTAGAAGGAACAACCTGAACAAAGATGGCAGTAATGGAGCTTGCTTATCCATGCACTTGTAAGAAGATAGTTTAACTGGTATTAGCAGTGATGGTATTTTTATTGCTTGGTTCTTCAAATTTCTGATGGATGGATGTGGTAGTTTCTAGGGAATAATGCAAAGGAAGTACATTGTAAAACTGAACTATGAGCCCTTCATGTGGATTCTAAGCTGAGTTCAGGTTCCTACTGCAGTTATACTGGCATGAACTTATATATCGATTTCCAATTTGCTAGCTATTTCTACAATAGATTGTTTGGTGTATTGCACACCTCTCTCGTAAGTGCACGAATTCACACATACAAAAGCACCAGAAAGGAAAAGAAGAAAGGATGAAAAATGGCATCTCCATGTGCTATTTTCTGTTCTACATATTATGGCCCAAGGTTTGCTGTACCGGTACCGAACCCTGTACCGATGCCGCAATAGTATAAGCGTACCGAGTGTTGGTACGGTACGGTATGCGGTACGTCAGGCATACCGACATTGGCGTACCGATACCGGTACCCATCGATATGGGTGCGGTATGCCCGGTACCGACCGGTACAGCATACCATGAATCTGGCCTCTACTATAGTTAGACGTTGGCATTATTTTCTTTTCTTTTCTTGTTTTTTCTTTTTAGAGATAAAGACAATGACGTTGGTTCCAATGCACTTCTCCTGCATGCAGTGCATCTTTGCAGACCTATGCTCACGACGATACATCAGTTGGCTCATGGATGATGGGTGTTGATGCAACCTATGTTGATGATGACCGCCTTTGTTGCAGCAGTTCTAGACAAGGTAGTCACTCTTCAAAATGATGATATAAATTTCTTTTGCTTCTCTTCACATAATCACTTAGCTAATTTAACTTTTAGAATTTTTAAATATTTTGCTCGAATGCTTGCTTATTCTGATTTCGATGGTTGCCAGAAAAAGTCTGTTCTGTAGCTTGAGGAGTTCTCTGTTGTATGGCTTGAGGAGCAAAGAACATGCTGATGTTGCTGACAAGTGTATTTCTCTTTCACAAACTGTTGGTTGTTGGTAGATCACGATGCACAGAGATTCATGACTTACTACAAATCAAAATTAATGAAATGGACATTGAAAACACTTCTTCCAATTAGAAGAACACGAGAATACAGAACCCATGGTGACAACCATACTGACCCTTCATATGGTTGATACACAAGGACTTCTTCAGAATGTCATATTATTGTTCCTGGAATTTTTGAAAATATCTAAGCCAAAAAGAGCAGGGACTGGAGTTACGCTTCCATGACAGCTAGTTTACATAATGTGTTCCAACGTTTATATCTGCCCTACTATAAAAAACCGCTGCTTATTTGTAGATTGCCAAAATTATGATTAGTAGTTGGTTTTTTCGACCAGTAGATAAGAGGTTTGAACAGGAGTGAACAATGCCTTACAATGTGTACATGTTCATGCTGTGGTTGCCACTCTATCCTGAACACAGTAGTGTTCACCATAAGGAGCCATTTGAATTGCTGTTACACCTTAACAGTGTGATCATTTTGTCTTATAATTATCTACAGATAGGTATCATCCAGAGAGCATGTGATTGGCCTCTCTTGCTTCTGCTGAAAGTTAGATCTTCAAGTGTCTCTGTTCGAATTCGATAGAAATTACGAGAACCTGCAGCTTCCAACCAGTCAACAAAATGTCTCTATGACAAGAAATTGTAGAGTTCATTTGTACTTTGGAAGGTTTGCCTGATTTAAATTTGTCCAATTGAATTATGGTGAGAAAGCTTTAAACTATTTTTTATTTTTTTTCATTTTGTAGATTATGATTAGCAATTTAAACAAGAGTTATGTCTTCCTATGCTTGCACCACGTTCATGGTTAGGCTACCACTACCCCTTAAAAGTGTGATCATTGTATCTTGGCGGATTGGTATCCTCTAAATTCTTAAGTGCGGGTGTTTGGCCATGCTCTCTGCTATTGATGCTTGAACCTTCAAGGTGTGGGTCCCTACAACCAAAAACTGATCTTCCCTCTTTCCCTTATTTTCAAACTCATGGTTGTGCTGCTGCTGCCGGCACCACCGGGGTGGCAGCCACTGGCTAGTGGCCAATCTGGGTGACCGCTGTACCTTGCTCACATCAGAAAATAGAACAATTAAATATTTTGCGTAATTGGCCAAGCCGCTAAAGTAGCTGTGGTAGTGTTAAATCTCATCAGTAAAATAGTAAAATGGCGATCTATGAAGAGCCGGTCTAATTATATTAATTTTTAAAATTGATTTTTTATGTGTAATAGTAATTGATAGGATCTCATTAATAAGTGCTACAAACTTTCGTGCATTGGAACTAATAGATATGAACACGAATACATTAGTATGGAATATTTTCTTTTCAAGTAAAATATTTTCGTATATGAAAGAATGAAAAAATAGTTATTGTTGTGGTATAAGAAGTCTTTTTATAACAAAATAGCTATCGAAACAGTATTATATACACACAAATGTGCGCCTGTATGCATATATATTTTGCTGGCTGGTCTTGCAATGATTGTGCAAAACTAGTGGCTACTATTTAACAATTTTTTACCTATTTAGATTATTAATTATTTTGTTTTTGGCACTATGATGCAATCAGAAGACGTGATGCAACGTCTCTAATAGAGAATAATTTATCTTGGGTGTCTCTCCAGTAGTGAGATTCTTCCTCCAAATTTGTTCAAGTATTTCCTCCATGGGGATGACCAGACCTCTATTTGCACATTTGGAGGCTATACGTCCAATCCTTTGGTAATTGTAGCATAGAATCAGAGTTGGAACAGCTATAATGGTTATAAGGAGCTGCATCATCATGCTTGGAAGAAGACAATAGGAAGGAACTTTAGAAGATCGCGAATCACTCTCCCAGTTGGAAGTGTTCCCATGGGCTAATGACAGAGCTCATCCTGTACTCATTGGCCGCTGTTCCTCCTTATCTTTGATTTGTCTCTCTACTCTGATTGCAAGCTTGGAAACATCATAAGAAGTCCCAAAATGTTGGAGAAGAACAACTTCATGCATCTCCCATCGAAGTCCACCAAAAAGTTGGAGATGAACAACTTCCATGTATCTCCCACCGAAGTCCACCATAGTGAGCAACGGTTTACTCCTCAACTTCCTAATTGAGAGATTTTCAAACCGTTCCATATACTCCTCTATGAAGTAATGTTCTTGCATTAACGGTGGAGCTTAAGGAATGAATCTTGTAGATAATTCCCCGGTAAAATTGTTTTTTGAGTTGTTATTTTATATTCTCCCAAAAATTCAATCTTGAGCTTGCATTCTCATGATCATTGAATTCTGGGTTGCTCCTACGACATGGAATCATAGTTCTCGAGTTTGATGGTCACAATTTTAACTTTGTGGTGGTGTGGCACATCCTGTATCCAAAGACTCTTAAATGGTGAGAAGCCAATCTATGAATTCATCCACTTGGATCCTTCCTTCAAATTTTGGAATGTAAACTTTGATGTCAAATTCTGAGCAAGTTGCTCTTCTAACAATTGCACCTGTCTCCGCAAGTCATCAATCACGACATCCCTTGAATCACGTTAATAAATCAAAGTGTCGTTCTATTTGGTCCGCTATTAAATTATTCAACCGTCAAGAACCAATAGCTGGGATACCAAATTGACACTAGGATGGAAGGAACGAGACAGAGGAGATGACACAAGCATAATTTCTTTCAAACACTAATTTCTTATAGAATCTTACAACATTTCTTATACAAGATATAAGAAGAACCTCTCCACGACAAAATAGAACAGCATTGTCAGAGGAAAAACATTATACCTAGATATTTTTTCCACGACAAACAAGCACAGGTTTCACGCTAAGAGGTATCAAGGTCTACAGAGGTAGTATTTAATAAGCACAGGATTCCATCGGGACAAACACCCTTCCATTTCTGCCAACCCAATTTGCCCTTACAAATAAATGGACACCGGAAATAACTAAGTCTAGTCAAAGCGAAAAAAAAGAGAAAAATATCGTCAAGTTCTCTCAAGTGTACTCATTAGGTACTGCGGTACCCATCTTTAAATCCAAATTATCTTTCCATTACCGTCCAATATTTCAATCCAATTATGCAAAATGGACCTCGCTAAAAAGCCTCATGCGACCATCATATGAATCTTAAAATAGTTTTAAATTTCTAATATGCTCTTGTCCCTTCAACCGTAGGGCAGTCACTCTTGCCTGAAAACCTCGTACCCAACTCAAGCCTGCTTAATCTCGGCCCGAACTCGATGATTCTATTAGAACTTTTGGGTTGGGTTGGTACTGAGGCTTTTGTTCTCCAAATCTAGCTACATATATTGTCTGATTTATTAAATACATATATACATGATATTAATTTTATTTATATGTGCTATAATTTTTAAATTCTTATCATATGAAACATTGTTCTATGACATGTTTTTTTGGATAGAAGGAGAAGATTGAAACCCAACTTTGTTATTAAAGAATTAAAAAAAGCTAACCATATGTTAGAACAGAGTCGGATGTTTATACTTGATTTTAAGTTAAGTACTATTTTTAAATCAAATTCGGTCATTTATTGTCATATAATTAACCATCTTGTTGTTTATGATTGGACTTTTGTGGTTTATATTAATTTACAGTCAAGGTTTGCAAATAATCTGAGCAACTCATAACCTAAACCAATCCCAACCTAATTACTCCAGCCTGGTCTGTTTCCTTAATCCATGGTCAAATCTGGGTTTTTTTTTTTTTTGGTACAAAGGCCTGGGTATTAAAGGTCAACCATTTGAAATAAATGTCTGGATCCTATTTATTTCCTAGCCGACTCTCACCCTTCTTTCACTTCTATTAAATAAAGTGAAAGAGAAAGATATACGATGACGGACACTATGACCTAATATTCCATTGCAGTCTTGGCCCTCATCAATAATGTTGTCTACTAAATTCATCGATATAAATTTTTTATAAATTTGTCTGTGCAAATCAATAAACGTGCATATATATTAATGATCAAATATAAAATTTTTTATCTCTAC
Source organism: Phoenix roebelenii (assembly GCA_025769935.1). Taxonomy (NCBI): domain Eukaryota; kingdom Viridiplantae; phylum Streptophyta; class Magnoliopsida; order Arecales; family Arecaceae; genus Phoenix; species Phoenix roebelenii. The sequence continues at coordinate 22,923,327 of JAOXJJ010000001.1, read as the reverse complement.
TAATAATCCAATTTAGCTACAATCTAGCTATACTCTACACCTAACACATTAAATTAAAAATTAATATATAATAATTTGTCCTTGATCAATCCTTAGCAATAATAATTAACTAATCCTAAGTTCCTTAATTCAGATTTTTTTTTTTTTAATGCCCAAGTTACTCTTATCCCTAATTTCTCGATCCTACTTAATACATAACTAAATAAATAAAGAAATTAAGGATTTAATTTAATTTAGGGATTAGTATGTAAATCTTCTTACTCAACATCTTCTCGTCAAATTGATCGCACACTAATTGTAACAAATCAATAACAGAGAAATGAGTATAATAATTATAATTTCATGACAAATTAGATAACAACGTCCCATAAACCGAGTGGTTTAGATTTGGATAACCGATGATCATGAATGAGTTAAATCAGAGCAAGGAGGGTAAGACAAGTATGAGGATGAGGTTCGAGAATGCCCAGCAATGACTGGATAGAAGTCAACATGTTGGATGGTCACTAAGGGACTAGTCTAGAACCCTCTACTGGGGGTCATCTTGGGATCCATCCAGCAGGCTTGGCCAAAGGGGTTGGGATTTATATTCTCCCTTTCTTAAAAATTAACTTATTTGAAGCTCAAACTTTAAAAGTACTCAACCACTATGGCCCTATTTGGAGGAGCTTTTGGAGGGCCAAAAAGCACTTTCTATCCCTCCACAAGCACTTTTGGATAAAAAAGAGTATTTGGTAAAAATTTTGGAAAGCTGTTTTAGCTTTTCCAAAAGCTAAAAATAGCTTTTTGGAAGAAGCACCATTTTGGAGCTTTTCGAAAAAGCTGTTTTGAGCCTTGTCGGAAAGCTATTTTTTTGACCAAAATACACATAATAAAATATAACAATTACATACTTTATCTCTTTATAAATTTAAAAATCTGTTAGAGCCCTAACAAAGAACCCTAGTCTTGGATTAAGCTCTCTTCCGAACCAAAAAAAGTATTCTTATTTCCAATTATTATTTTATATCTTTATTATTGTATTATACTATAAATATAAAATTATATTACATCATATCATAATACACTAATATGTTATGTTAAATAATTTAATATTATGTTATATTATGAAAAATTAATTTATGCTAATAATTATAATATTTTA
>JAOXJJ010000001.1:22892027-22911904 GCA_025769935.1 Phoenix roebelenii | reverse complement strand
CAGCGATGCACAGGTGGAAGACCCTGGTGCAGTCCTAGACTGGCGCATATCCAGCATCAAAATTAGCAAGCCAATCTTTGTCTTTGTTATCCTGTCATCGAAGGCGAAGATAGGTGGGAAGGTAGGGGATTGGGGTTAGCGTGGGACACGCAAGATCTTTGGCCCTTTCCATTTGATGATAAGCCCACTCCCACCAGCTCCTCCGTCATGATGTGGTAAAAAATTAGGAAATCGTGTGATAGGTGTGTGCCATGATACACGTGTGAGTCACTAAAGCAATGCTCGCTAATATTTTTCCCTAACTCCTGCAATCCCAAGGTTCAAAACAACGACTATCATACTTTGTAATGGCTGTGCAGACGCACGTTAAATGATATACCTGGGGAACATTTGTAATGGCATGTGGACCCACTGTAGTGGCCCAACTGAGACACTGGTGGTAGAGCTCATCACCAAAGGCCACTCATATGCCCACCCAACAGATCATTTGCTTCTAATGTCTGCAATTGAGTTGTCAGCAAACAAGTTGACAGGAAATATACCGTCAGAAATTGGAAATCTAAACGAGCTTGTACAATTGAATCTATCGCACAATCAGCTAACGGGTCCAATTCCAGAAACTTTCTCAAAACTTGGTCAGATTGAGAGTTTGGATATATCACACAATCGGTTGAGTGGGGTCATACCCTGGCAATTGACTCAACTAACCTTCTTGGGGGTCTTCTCAGTTGCTTACAATAACTTATCTGGATGTATACCGGATATCAAAGGCCAACTTTCTACATTTGATGTGAGTAGCTATGTAGGTAATATTGGTTTACATGGGCCGCCGTTGGAGAAGACCTGCACATCTAACTCAAGTCCAACTAAAGTAGAAGAAAACCAAGATGATAGCCGTGTGGTGGATGATGCCATATTCTTTGCAATACTTGCAGCTTCTTTCATGGCTGGCTTCTGGGGTTGCATTGCTTTTTTGTTATGTCATCACTCTGGGCAGAACATTCAAAGTATCTTGGATGGTTATGTAGACTCCTTGACTGACAGAATCTTAATGGCAGCACATAAGCGGGCTCGCATGCAACGGAATCGCAGGTGAGATAAACAGTACCTTGGGCATTTCAGAGAAGCCTTTTTTTGGCACTAGTCCTTTTGCAGCAATTCAAGCTAAGCAAGCTTCTGTAGTAATATGAAATCTTCAATGCCATCTAGCTTGATATTGTTTTTCATGGCTTCTTCCCTAATTTTTATCTAGGTTATAGTCCTATGTAATTTTTGAATATTATATCACTCATGCCTTTCGACAATCAACTGCAGGTTGTGATGAAGATACTTATATCCAATTCTATTCCACTGTCTCAATCACATATTGAACCTTGAGACCTTGTGACAAACTTATCACCTAACATGCCCGTGCCATCTCCATGTAGGAGCAGTGGAAATTGGCCCTTGACCGTTAGACTACCATTCTTCTGCGCAGTGTGTAAATCTTGCTTTTGCACAACTACAAGTTGGAAAGGAATGGGAAATAAACTTGAATTTTATAATTTTCTGCAAAGTGGGGAATTACTACCACTCACAGTTTTCAGGTTTGAGGTCTAATTCATCAGCAAAGGAAATTTAATTTTACACTTATGAAGGGGATGAATTGAATTTGATGATTGACTTTCCATATTTTCTGTTTAAGAAATGACATTGAACCATTAGCTGAATGGTTTGTGAATATTCCAAAGCTTGGGCCTTGGCAGTAACTGGTTAAAAGGACAAAGCATTTGGCAGTAACTGATTAAAAGGAGTAATGCCCTTCTCCCACTCTTTCCCATTCACCATGAGCACTGATAAATGGTCCGCACAAGGATTTCTCTCTCCTATGCTCAGTCAATATTGTGGCTCGTAACTGCCAAGAAATGAGGACAATGGTCTGACCTCAGATCTTGTCGAATGACCCCACTAAACTCAGTATGTTGGCCTCGATATGCCAATGATACAAGCAGCTCTTCATTCTTAAGGTTATTCGAATTGGTTTCCAGTTCAACTAAAACCTTCTTTTGAGTCCTCTCTTATCCCACTCTATTCAGTTTGTGGAGACAGATGGAGGTGGTCATGGAGTTCTAGATTGAATGAATCTCAACACAGCACTTGCCCAAATGTTGATGGAGATTATTTTGCAAAAGATCAACAAGGCATGATATGCAAAGTGGAGCTTTTCGAAATCTATTGCACAAGATTCTACAGAGCATATCCATTGTGGAACTGTGAGCATCACCATTGTGGAAGGACCTCGTAAAGGAAGACTTTCTCTTGACAAGCATTAAATTAACATTAGAGAAGGCAGAGTTGGTTAGGTACTAGTGTGACAGATGGTTGGTCTCCTACCCTTGGAGAAGCTCTTGCCAACACTTACCAACCATGCTAGTGAGACAAAAATATTAGTATTTGATTTCATTTTACTCTCTCTCTCTCTCTCTCTCTCTCTTCTTTTCCTTCTTTGTTGGAAAATTAGGATAGGTGGAAGACCCAGCCATTCATTAAAATTAGAACTAGTTTGAAATCTAATTACCAACTCAACCAATTAGCACCATCCCCTCGCGTGTTTTTCTTAGTCCGCTTCTCCTGTAGGACACTTGATAGGGGCCTGCAATGCAAAACTCTAGTTACAATTTGGAAATCCAGGATTTCCCACAAAATCAGAATATTCTCTTGGTGTTGGGGAGAAATCAACGTATCCTCTGTTGCAACTGTGGTCTTCAAGAAGAAGTTGCCATTCACCTATTCCTGAAGAGCAAACTACCCAGGAGAGTTTGGAAACTAACTGTTGCACCCTTAGGCGTTAATAGATCATGCAAGTTTCCAGAGGGGATGTGGATGATTTGTATGAAGCATGTATTCCTAGACAAATTTTATCAAGACTATCTAGGTAATAGAATTTCTGGTTGAAAAGATGTGCAGAGGTCTTTGGCCAGAAGGCATGAATTCTCCAAGTCTGGACTACAATTTCCATTCAATCCTCTTCATGGATCCTGTTGCTCAAGCACTCAAAGCTAATAGAGAAATTCTGAGCATGCTCAAAATAACCAATCTTTCTTGTTCGTCTCCCCTCCTTTCTCCCTGTTTCCCTCTTACCTTTATGCCTGTATCTAACCTTTGGTTGTCTCTAGTCTCTTGGTTTACTCCTCTCTGTATTCTTACTGCTTTGGTGATGAATCCCAATGTTTACAAATTAATGAGAAAAACAAAATAAAACAAAACAAAAACTATAGGCTTGCTATTGTCCACTTTGTGTATACCCAGAGGATTTGGATATTGAAATTATTTGCTTTTTCCAGCTTTTGATTGCTGGAACTGGCGTAGAAATGGTTACACTTGTTAAAATGATCACATTAGTGTTCTGGACTAGCTCTTGGCAGTAAGCTGTACCGATGGTAACTTTATTATTGTCGAGTTCTAGAGATCATCTATTATATGCCCATGGTTTGGAGATACTAACCACGTTCTCCTCATTTCTGTTCTTAATCAGTAAGTCAAATTGTCAGCTGTAGAAATTCTTTGATAGTTCAGATCCTTCAACTTCCATGATTTGTTAAAGATCTATTTTCTCCAACTTCAATTCATTTTTTTAAATTTTTTTTCCTCCTAATTTGGCTGCGGAAGGACATCATTCACGCTGTCTTTAGAACTCCAGCTTCTTAAGGGAATGAATTCATTTATTTAAGGGTCAAGGTTCGACAATATATCTGATTCTTTAATTTTTCAAGACAACGATCAAATTAAAGAGAACAATAGATCTTGGTACTCGCTACCCAGAAAAATAAATTGAGTTATAGCAGTTAGTTCAAATGATAGGAGGAAAAGCTTTTTTTTTTTTTTGGTTGCTAAAGCAGATATTTCATACAATACGTGTACGAATACATGCAATGAAATCAAGAAAAAGCTTTGTTAACATATTATTGATTTTCATTTCTGACACAACCCAAAATCTGAACAGCAACAAGATTTCAACTCATAGTTGAACAAAAATATATGATAAACAAATTCATAAAAAAGATCATAAGCGGCCCCACCAACTCTGAAAGAGATCACAACCTCCTATGCTGCACCAATTTCCTCACCATAAATCTGTTGTTCACAAAGTCAAGCCATTGGTCCGGATGGTGTTCCCACTACAACCAAAGATATTGCACAAGGGTTGTATCAAAGGAACTTCAGTTTTGGAGTTATCCCTGACTTGCATGAGCAGATGTTAAACCTCAGAAATTTTGCAATGCAGGGAATTATAGCCATGAATTGGACATTAGACTCTTGTTCCCATTTTTCATTCACAAATTGTCCAACTATAATAATTATACAGTAAGTTATTTCATTAAACTTACAAAACATTTACGCAAGTGCTTCCCTTGGCTAAAATCTGAAATTCTTATGCATAATAAAAGACAGATGCTTAATTTCAGGATTCACAAGCTAAGGTCTCCTAATATCTTCAAATCATCATTCCTTTAGTTCGAAAAGATATAAAACACACCACAAAAAGCCTTAACAGAACAAGTATTTTTCTCACTATTCATCTGCATAACTGAGAAAATGGACATTGATGAACATTTCATATAGTAGCGCAATGCCAAAGCACTAAATAGTCATTTTCATTTCTATCACAAGCCCAAATAACAAGAACAATAGTCTGACTCAAGTGATGTAAAGAAAACTTTATTTAAAATCAAGATCACAGAATTTAACCTTCCACAGTGGAAAGTTATGGGTTGGGAGCATGAAATCTCAGCTAAATGGCGAGTTCTGCCAAATCAAAAGTTCTAGTGACAGCTTTGTACCAAGATTCATTCCTCCTCTTCCTCTGTTCCTCATCCAATTTGGGGCGGAAGATGGTAGTCTTCTCTTTATGTCCAGCAGCAAATATCTGTTCTTCGGTCCAGACACCAGCAGCTAATCCAGCTGCATATGCTGCTCCAAGGGCTGTAGTCTCAATATCAGCAGGTCTAACGACTGGACTACCCAATAGATCAGCCTGCGAGCAGGTAAAATAAACATATAATATTATCAAGAACAGAATATAAATTTGCCTGGTATTCCATAACACATGTACAAGTAAGAATTTCAGATTGCAAAGAATTAAAGAACTGAAAGGGATGTATTAATAGTTAATATCAAGAAAAACAAAGAAGGGATGATCTATGAAACGAAGTAAACATAATCTATTCATCTATAATTATCAAGAATAGAACTTATGAGTAAATGGACAACTAATCTGAATCTAAGAGCAAACATCGTTTTCCAGGGAACGAGGTTTCTCAACAGGATCAAGTCATGATACCAAGTAACATATCAATGAGGACCAGGTAGACATAGAAGAACGTAATTCTACTCCACTTCATACTATATAGACTACTGTATTCAACGTTAAACTACAAATTCTAATATAACATTAATAATTGCATCATACAAAGAAAATCAGATATCTATAAGATTTTATTCTACAACTCATAAAAAAACCAAAAGAGTATATGGAGAAAATCGCCAAGGGGTTTTCATGCAGAACAGGCAGTAAAGATCAGATATCTGCTTAGGTTATAGGCTTACATACACATGACAAGAAAGATATAATGGCGAAAAGAAAATCATGACTATTTCAGTCCAAAATCTTTAAAAAAAACAATAATGAGTAATACAAATTCACAAAATGAGTCAATAGATTGTTAAAATAGATTGTATAGACATTAAGAAGAAAAGAAAGAGAAAGGAAAAGATCAGGTGAAGGGCATAATATAGACATCAAAACTTCTTGAAGAACAAGCTAAATCTGATGGAGCTTCACCAGCATTAGTTGTTCATAAAAATCACCATTAAATTTTCAGAAGACAAACAGACTTTCTTTTGTTAAATTCCCAAAATAACCCAAAAACTTTTGGGGTCTCATGATAGTTAAAATGGTATCAGAATCCACTATTCCACTAGCCTACTGATGCCTCCACGCTCCCACTTACTAATCCACATGTCCCCTCTCCTCAGGTTCCATCCCTTGGACTCTCCACATAAAAAGGGGTGTTGAAAAATATTCCTACATCAGATAGGTTACAGACTTGTCCCAAAATGCAAATGCTGAAGCCCTGCGGTTGAGCTTGGCAAACTGTTGTTCGTCGGTCACAATGTTTCCATAGTAGGAGTTGGAGGAGATGGTAGAGTAGGTGGAATTAAAGATAGAGATAGAGAAGGAGATGTCTTTAGGGTTGTGTTGTGGATGGGGATGGGGATGTGGTTGGAGAAAGAGATGGCGTTCAGGTTACGATTGGGGCTGGGGAAGAAGGGAAGAGTATTAGTATGGGATAGAGGAGATGGTGTTGGAGTTGGAGATGGAGAATAAGGTGAGTGATGATGGGATAGAGAAAGATATGATTTTGGATTGAGGGATGGTGAATGAGTTAAGAATGGAAAATAGCATGAGAATATGGCAGCAAAAGAGAGGGAGAAAACAGGAGTAACAGTGAACAAGGCCATTGTTAATTTTGTTGTACTTAACATAGATAAATGGATGGTCATAAAGAACGATACATGGCCTTATATCTATACGAGTAAATGAAGTTTAGAAGTAGAAAGGGATCAATATGGGAAACTTAGAGACTATTATATAGATAAACTCGGGGAAAATTATAAGTTCCTGCCATCTTACCTTCAATCTCACAACACTCCCACATCTCTTCCAATTCACTGGAGTGGGGCGTCTTCAAAAAGCTTCATAGCAATTTATCTCCTAATAGTAAGCAGGTTTGACTCTCGGACCTCCCTTTAACTCTGAAGTTGAGCATTTAGGGTGCAGTAGTAATTTAGGCATCTAGTAGTAATTTAACATAGTATCAGAACCCAATACCCCTCTTGGACATCAATGCCCCATGCTCTCATTCACTAATCCACATGTCGCCCTATCTAGAATCTTTCCCTCAGGCTCTATACATGAGATGGGTTGTAGAGGAATAGTCCGACATTAGATAGGTTAAGAATTTTAGTTTTTCTCACAGGTTCATCCACCTGCTAGCTTAAGCTTCTGAGTTGTGTTTTAACATCTTCCTCTTTTGTGCCTACTCTTTTGAACTTTCTCTGATAAAGATCTAGAAATCCAGGCATTTTTCAGATGTAATGGATCTTTTAAAATAAAATAAACTATGTAAAAACTGTCCATGATGAAATATCTAGAGTCCTAGATACAAAGTGATCAATTCAAAAGGATGATATGACAGGCGCTAGTGAGAATAGCAGCAGTCCTTTTGGATCTTAATCTCTAGACTAGAATCAGATGCATATGAAAAATAAAAATAGACTTCTGATTGGGTATAGCCCCAAACTTTTAACCATGTGCCAAGCATCACAACAAAATATTTAGGCAAAAAACTTACACAAGGTTAGTTAGGTAAAAAACTCATGTAAGGATAAACTCCATAGCAGAGCATTATCAAATTACCCTCCATTACATGTTATTGCAAACATAAACTTAATAATGTAATGGCAAATCTTATATCAGAGGATTACACTGTTTTTCTCAATTAAGTTGGAAAAAATATAGTTTTATCCTCCTTTGAAAAGGAGCCCTTGATATAACCAACTCCTTTGTCAAGGAAAAGGGGATACAGAAAATGCCATAGTTTAAATTACTCTCTGAAAAAGACAATGTCGGGCCAAAAGCAAAGGAAAATGGATGTCCGGTACAACTGGACCCACTCATCTGATGATGTAAAAAAATTAGATGAATCATGTTTGCAAAGAAGACAGCGTCACAAGAAACAAACTTAAAGCAATAAGGGGAAAAAAAAAAGAAGACTGTAAATAGAGAACCGCAATTACATTTAACAAGTAAAGCAAGTCATCTCCTTTTATAAGTGACGCATAAAATCGAACATGTTCAACTCCATAATAGGTCTAGTAAAGTGATAACCGAAAGAGAAAGAAAGTGCCCCACTAAAACTGTCAAGACCACAACAAGAAAGCCAACAAAAGCAGCAGATAGCACACTCAAAAGTCTAGAAAAAACTGCTCACCTCTCACAGAGCAAACAAACCCATATTTGATGTCAGAAGAACACAACCAACTTACAAAAGCAATCAAAGAACTCCAAATGAAACAAACCTATAATATCATAGCATAGTCTGTTTTCTTGCTTTCAGAAATCATAGCATTGTCAAAGAAATGCTTCCTTTACCTGAATCTGCATCAGAAGATTGTTGATGGTCGCACCCCCATCAACCCGAAGCAGGAATTCCCCTTCCTTGCTCCTTGCTTCTCCTCCCTCCCCTGCATCCTTGTGCATCGAATTGAGCACATCATTCACCTGAAAGCACATGCTCTCCAGCACTGCCCGAGCAAGGTGCCCCTTGTTTGTGAACCTCGTGATCCCTACGCACACTCCTCTTGCATCCTCCTTCCACCATGGTGCGAACAATCCATTGAACGCCGGCACAAAGTACACCCCTCCCGAGTTCTCCACCGACTCCGCCATCTTTTCGATCTCTGCCGCAGTCCGGATGATCCCCAGCCCATCCCTCAGCCACTGGACAGCTGCGCCTGCAATTGCTATCGACCCTTCCAACGCATAATTCGTCGGCGCATTGGGGCCTAGCTTGTAAGCAATCGTGCTGAGCAGCCCATGGGATGATCGGACAACCTCCTCGCCGGTGTTGAGAAGAATGAAGGCTCCAGTGCCGTAAGTGCTCTTGGCCTGCCCCTTGCGACACAATTGGCCTAGCATTGCAGCATGCTGGTCCCCGAGACAGCCGGCGATCGGGACGCCAGAAAGCGGCCAGTCGTTGGCAATGGCACCTACAATCTCCGAGTTGCTGACGATCTTGGGCAATATCTCGATAGGAATCCGCAGGGTCTCCAACGTCGGCCTGTCCCAGTCCAGGGTCTTGAGGTCCATGAGCATGGTCCGGGCAGCGTTCGAGCAGTCGGTGACATGCAACCCTTGACCGCTGCCGCCGGTGAGGTTCCAAATCGTCCAGGTGTCGATGGTGCCGAACAAGGCGTCCCCTGATCGGACCGCCTCCCTGACCGCATCCACATTCTCCATCAGCCACAAGATCTTGAGGGCACTGAAGTAGGTGCTGATCGGCAATCCACACGTCTCCACAAAATGGTTCCTCCCACCCGACAATTCCTTCTCCAACCTCCTGCATCAATTCAAATCAATCCTAGCAATCAATAAAAATTCCACCTTTGGACTAGAATTTACGAAATTCCCTCTTCTTTCTTCACCTCGAAGGAAAAAAAAAATAATACGAAGGATTAAAAGAATGGGATTTGAAAGAGTTACTTGCAGATGGAGCTGGTGCGGGCGTCCATCCAGACGATGGCATTGTAAAGAGGGAGGCCGGTGGATTTGCTCCACATGACAGTGGTCTCCCTCTGGTTGGTAAGCCCGATCGCCTTCAATCGGCCCTCCACCTTGCGGCCGCCGGCGGCAGCCTTCTCGACGGCCTTCTCCATGCAAACTCTGACGCTTTCAAGGATCTCCGCCGGGTCGTGCTCCACCCATCTAATCAAGATCCCATTAACCATTGGCTAACAAAAGATTATAACAAACAAAACTAAGATACTGTTCACAAATCACCATACCCGGCCTCTGGATAGTACTGGGTGAACTCGACCTGGTGAGAGGCAATTGGCTTGGCCTCTCGATCGTAAATTATAAACCTGGTGCTTGTTGTCCCCTGATCAATTGATCCGATGAACACCTCCTCTCCTGCCATCTTTTGTTAACTCTCTCTCTCTCTCTGTCTCTCTGATCTTCCACGCCTTCGTCTTTCCCAATATAATGGGGAGGTGGAAAGAAGGAGAGGGGTTGGAAGAAGGGAAGGAGATGACGATGGTTGCGGAGAAACCTATGAACAAGTCATTGGGAGTTGGGATCTATAGCCAAAGAAAGCGGGAAAAGTCAATGTTTATCTGATTTAGAGGAGCGGATGAGGTTCTTGTGAGCGCGATGATAACAAGAATAAATACGTTGGGATGATGGCATAATGAGAAGAGGTCCAGGGACTTGGGAAAGGCCGGCCTTGGGCGGTGTCGTTTTCTTAGGTTCCACGAATATTTGCGGCTCTTTTTTTTTATAGATAAATATGGCAATTTATATAACTCTAACTGGAGTACATTTTGCCCAGTCGAGAAAGTAAAGAGTATAAAGGAGAGGAAATATCTCCTGTAGATGTCCATAAAAAATCTCCGAAATGCCGAGCGACGAAGGAGGCGACCCAGTCTGCTTCCTTGTTCGCCTCCCGAAACACATATGCTGCCTGCAGCCCACCCATCTTCTGAATCAGCCTGCGAGTCTCTCTGATAAGAGGATGGCCATCCCCATATCTATCCACACCTCGGATTCAGTCAATCACCACAGAAGAGTCCCCCTCGAGACACACCATCTCGGCTCCAAGGGTCCTCCTCGCATATGTCAACCCCTCCCATGCAGCCCGAAGCTCTACCCCTACAACAGTAATCCCAGGAGTGCGCCGACCTCCAGCTGCTACTAGTCTGCCAAAAGAATCCCTAGTTACGAATCCGACACCTCCAGATACACCATCCACCAACATACCACCATCGAAATTCACTTTGAGATGACCAAGGGGTGGGGGCACCCAAGAAACAAGGGCGAACCTGAGCGTTATAATAGCAGAAAGAGTGCCCCAGATGTCCCTGACCATCTCAGAAGAGAACAACGTGGTAGCTGCGGTAACCTCCCTCACCTGCAATACAGCTCTGTCCACCACCAGCCTTGGAGGCGACCGCCTACCCTCAAATATGCCAGCATTCCTGTCCAACTAGATGTGGTAGGCCAGGTATGCTATGAGGATTCCCCCTCCTAAAGTCTGGCACTCCGCATAGAAACTCTCAGCAAGTGGATCATGTCCTGTGCCGACTCCACCACCGGGAACAAGGGAGCAGATGATCTACTCCATATCTCTCTCACCCTGGGACACTGCAAAAGAGCATGATCAATAGTCTCCTCAGTCTCCGTACACACCCTACAGAACTGGGTGATCCGCACTTCTCGTCGAGCTAGCAAGCTTCTGGTCGGTAGGCATCCCCATGCTACCTCCCAGATGAAAAGTGCCACACGCGGATAATATTTGCGGCTCTTCACTCGTTGGGTTGGCCGATGGTTGGCGGTGCGCTCAACGGTACCTGCGGTGCGCCGCGTTGTGGGGGAATGTTTCCTTCAATTTGGGGGGTTTGACACGAGCTTCTCCGTTCTTGGTCCCTTGGATCTCTGCCGTATCTGTGGTGGGATTTAGGCCGAGATTTTCTAAAATTTTATTTTAAAATCAGGACAAGAAAAGCACGGCCCGGAACTTGGGTGAGGGCAGGAAGCGAATCTAGGTTTTTAATACCCAACCTAGAGAGAAACTAATTAAAACAAAAATAGTATCTCTATAATTATAGAATGTTCTTGATTAAGAATTAAACATTGTTTTAGATATTTAGTCATTAGAAATTTGATTTGATATGGTCCGTGACATGAAATTTTAGGTGATATTTTGCTACGTATTAATTGATATACAAGATACGAGTTCTTACTTGTTTGGTGAGTATCAGATGCCAATATAACAAATCTAAGATGGAAATTTGCGGTTAACATCCATCTTAGTGCGGACCCATCTTTTAGTTAAATCCATGTTTTCATTCTGGCCTAGTTTTCGGTTTGTATTAGCATTGATCGCTCACTAATGGTACACACAATAACCCAAACCTTGACCTACGCTATCTCGATTACATGAATATTTAATTTGCGAACTGTTTTAGATAAATTTTAACTAAAAAAATTAAATTATTGTCGAGAAGTCGTAGTTAACCCTGAATATACTAGGTTGGTCAAGATTTTGATATAAGGCCAATGATTGATTTTTTCAATGGGCAGTTTTGACAAGCCAAGCTGAAGCAGATCACAATGGGTAGACGTTTAATAAAGCGTTGGGATCACAAGTTCTGTAAGGTTTGCTCCAAAGAGAGCAATTCAAACAGCCTCACTGAATTCAATTACTTTTGGGCTAATAGTATTTGCAAGGTCCGCACGGGCAATTTGTGCACCGATGTGGATATTGGTCAGACGTGGTGCATGCATGCATGGATCAATCACTCAACCCGTGGAAATGCATATATTTCTGCGAGTCTATGCATGAGCTAAAGTTTCTAATAAGACTTATCTCGAATCCATGAGCCCGGTCAATGCATGATGCAGGACTTCACATGATGCATTCATGCTATATATATGGGTCTCGTTTATTTCGATTCTGATAGGACTACATATTTTAGTGGAGCAAAGGGTTCTCATGGCACATGAATGTGCATCCTGCATGTACAATGTCATACGTGCATGTAGGTCCATAAAGAATAACGGTGTTATTAACTATTATAATAGTCATTCTATCAATTCTGATACCCCCCACTCCCATTGTGTTATTACTATAATGACAGAGTACAACATGATATTTTGTATTATAAGGGTCCATTATATCATGAAGATAACAGCCATCCCCTTTTTTTAAAAAAAAAAATTTATGCTGAAAGTAGGACCAACTCAAGGTAGTACCTCTAAATCTTAATCCTAGAGAGCTATCTAATTACTAGTTTTATATACTAAGTTATGGAAGATTAACTAATCGGACCTAAAGTAAATAGTTGCATCAGCCAATTATGGCTGTGGAGTTAGACAAATTCTATTTATTAACTATGTTCTTCTTTTATATCTATAGTTAGGGAAAAATATGTGACCGACATTTAAAATATATTTGGTTAGAGGGAGTTGAATTCTGGAATGGAAATGAGTGTCTCTTCGTTTGGACTTTGGAGGGAGTCTTATCCCCACCTAATTTCAAGAGGAATAGAAATTTATTTCCATCTCACAAAATATAATCCTTAATTTTCTCTAGTAAACAAATTCCATTCTGATTTTGGTTATAGATAAAATACGTCAAGAGATATAGCCATCTGATTTTTATTTCAGTCCATTTCAATTTCAATTCTGATTTTGATAGCGAACCAAATTTGTCTTGACTTCTAACAAAAATATCTAACCATAATTAATGGCTCCAAGACAACCTCCAAAGGCTCCAGGTTAGCTGAGTACAGAACGGCGATTCAATCAATTACATTTAATAGTTATGTATTGTTTCTCCATCAAACCTTACCTACTCTAATTTGTTAATACCATACTGGGTTAGAAATCTCTTAAACACTACAGAAAACCACATAAAAAATATTATCATGAGAGTTTGGATGGCCCCCACATAAGCAATCTAGTATCGTACCTATCCTAAATTTGACCTAGGGCTGTTAATGAGCCGAGCTGCTCGGGCTTGGCTCGGGCTCGACTCGGTAAAAGCCCGGCTCAGGCTCGGCTCGTTAGTCAAATGAGCCCGAGCCCAATATGAGGCTCGTTTACATCCGAGCCCGAGTCCAAGCTCAAGCCCGAGCAGCTCACGAGCCCAAACGAGCTCTAGTCTCCCACTGAAAGATCTTATTTTAGCACCATAATTCATAAAAATCTGACCACATAGAGAAAAATAGCCTGTTATCGAGCTCGAGCCCGATTACGAGCCTGAGCTCGGGCTCGTTCTGGAGCTCGTAATTGAAACGAGCTTTACGAGCTCAAGTCCGAGCTTTTGCTTTGCCAAGCAAGCCCGAGCTCGAGCCCAATATAGAACTCGTTACCGAGCCCGAGCCCGAGCCCAAGCCTGAGCCCGAGCTTTTGTGAAACGAGCCGAGCCGAGCTCTCCCAGGCTCGGGCTCAGCTCGGCTCGTTAACAGCCCTAATTTGACCTTTTATCTAGAATGGTACCACTTTTTTTACAATAAACATTGACGGTTGTGACTGAATAAGCAAAGCTCAAATGGCAACAATTCACAGGCAAACAATTATCTAGCTAAAGTGGCCACCGTCGTGCAGCTTCTTTTGGGACCACTGCGGTGGTATGATGTCTTTCGGTTAATTATTGGTCGACACTTGCTCAATGACAAAAGCCAAGGCATAAGATGTCTTTGACATGGTCCTGGTCCTCCCGTTTTTCAGGATTCCAAAACTGACCAATAACCAACTTGGAGACACCAATGACTGATAGCATTGCTGTTTCGTTGTGGATTAACTGCTTAAAGCCATGATAGACGGTCATTGGGTAGATTCTGCAGATGCCAAAGGGGGTCGGCGACTACCATTCCTTGTTGAGAAACATCCGAACCTTAGTTCGTGATGGGATGGTCATTCAGACGAAGCATGTATTTCGTGAGACGAATAGAGTTGCAGATTGGGTGGGCTCCTTTGTTGCTAACTACTCATGGGTCCGCATATGAATGAGCAATGCGGAGTTGCCTAGTGATATTCGTGATATTTTGCTTTTTGATTTTCGTATATGCTATGTGTGATACAATTATTTAAAAAAAAAAAAAAGAAAGAAAGAAAAAAAAAGGCCATGACGGACACTTTGTACATGGTCACATTGTTGGTTGCTGGATAAACAAATTGGATTGTTTAGGTACGAGCACTCTTTCATGAGAGTACAAGGGGAGAGGAAGAGAGAGAGAGAGTTGGTGCTTCCGGTTAAAGTAGTGAGAAATAAAGCGAGAGGTAGATAAGGGGGAGAAAGAGGAGAAATAAGGGAGGAAGACGGCCATGATGATAGGACCGTGGCCACGTCCGGCTTGATGCGAAAAAAGGAGAGGCACGGGATAGAGTTACCGTCCTCGACGAATGGAGGAATAGGGGAGGGGCGATGAGAGGTGTACATGGGGCATGGTGGTCGCGTTGACTTCTACCCCACATTCTCATATGAGGGGCGGGTCCAGCCTAACCAAATGTCACGTGATGGCTTTTCATCGAATGCGTGGCATAATAAAAAGTCAACACATGGCACATGTTGAAGAGTGCTGAACTCCCTTTTTAATGTAGAGGTTGAAGTTTTCCTCCATGGCAAATTCATGTATATTGAGGTTGATTGCCCAAGCCAAATACATGCCACCATTCTTACATAAGGCTACCATTCTTATTTTTGAAGTGCGAGGATCCATGCGGGTGTATGTTTAGTCTCACATCGGCTATGTATTAGGTAGATCTTGGATACTTGTACATGACCAAGAAATCTAAAGAATACATTCTAGCTAGCCTTTTGGGGTGAGATCTTAGGTTGTCATAAAATTGTATATGAGCAGATCCAGCTCATAGCCTATGTGAACTAGAGGACACAGGCCCAATAAGACTGACTACGGACGAATCATGATACTTATGATTAAATTTGAGTTGATTTGAACTCTTAGCCTACTGATGATGCTAGATCTTAAATAGGAGAATTATGTGAGAATCCGTACGGGCGCATTATAGTCCAATATCAGCTATACATTAGATAAATCTTGTGTATTTAAACAAAGCCAAGGAAGGTTGTTATATAAAACCGAAGGATTAGCTCATATAATCATAACTTAGCAACTATTGCATGCCAAGAATAAAGCCTAAGGATTAGCTCATGTTATCATAACTTATCAACCATTGGTGGGGCTTTGCATGCTGTTTTCCTATAGTGCATGCTTCTCAAAGAACACCGAACCAATGCATAAATGGCAAATCAATTACCATGCATCTACTTCTTGATTCCAGTAGGTTTCGGAAGTTCGAATGACCGTACCTGTACCTTCCTGCCATTCTCATGTGGTATCCAATACAGTATCTAAGGCTCTCTAACATCCTCCATGAAACTAGTGCTAAGCTCTTTGGGCCTTTTGCCCTAATTTCAAAACCATTTTTATTATCCTTCATGCAACTATTTCTTCTAGATCAATCTTGTGCCAAAGACAAAAGAAAGCGGGTTCTTCATTCTTTGTACTAGCAGCATATCATTCTTAATTTCTTCAGTGTGCCATCTTCCATGATAAAAAATGGAACAAAGTAATGTTTTGATGTGCGTATGCTGAACACTCCTGACTAAAATATATAGCTTATTGCTGAAATGAAATAATGGGTCTCATCAAGCGGGGAAGCCTAAAGTCCGGTATAAAACCAAACGAAACCGACGTACAAATCTAACACCACCACCAAACTAAACGACAGGACCGACCAAAGAACTCGTGTATCTTTGGATATCTACTTTAGCAACCAAAGTGAGGTGAAGGCTAATAAAAGAAGACCACCATGCAAAATACTAGCATCTAGAGAAGCTAATCCTTGGTCCATAATGAGTTTTGCAATAAGGTTTGCTAGAGTCTTAGCTAATTCATAGGTCTGATGGACATGATGATTGGGATCTACATTAGGTTGGGCCATGTACATAGCTTTCCCATGATATACATAATATTTAGAGTAAATTATAATTCTTTTTAAAAAAATTAAAGATAAATTATATTTATATCCAATAGTTTGAAAAATCTACATAGTTTATTTTTATCCAATACTTTACTCCATAACTTAACAAAACATTAGTTAAAACTGTTAACCTTAAATCCGACCTAAATACCATATTAAAAAAATTGAAAAATGATCGAAATAACCTTAGCCACCCAGGAAATATAAAAACATATGCATCCTTTTTCCTATCCAAGAACATTTTTGATTTTTTATATGAGATAAACGATTCCACTAACGGTATTAATTTAACTATATGTATATATAAGTTTTACCTATTATTGGATGTAAATAAAATAAAGATAAACGTTATGAGAATTTTTATAATTTATTTTAATATGTATTAATACAGAAATATAGACAAAGCTCATGGATGGATAGCCACTCAAGAGTTCTAGTTGTAGATTAAGATGTCCGTATACTGCACGAGTTGTAGATTAGACAGGTTGGTGCACTGGACATGAGAAGTAAGCTAGAGAGTACGAAGCTGATCTGAAAATGGATTATTACGTGCAGAAATCTAGAATTGCCGCCGTAAATAGGCTGGGCCTTCCTAATGTTAAGTTAGAGCACCATTCAGTAAAACCGACAAGAATCTACTTGCACAAAATATTGGGTCAGGATGGTCCATTTTCTAGGCCCAAATTGACAATGACCTGAAATTGGTGGCTTCCTGGCTTGACCCTTCCAATATTAACCAACCTACGTCCCATGGGCATGAGTGTGTGTGTGAAATTAATATTGGTTGCCAAAACCAACCTATGACACTACCATATCAGAATGTCATGTATGAATCATGGCAATCAATCTAATCATTTTAGAACATCTAGCAAGTGAACTGAGCTTGAGCTCCATGGTTGCACCCTCTTGTTTGGAAGTGAGGGGTCATAGACCTGGTTTTGAGTAGTATTATTTATTACGATATTCAACCTTTTAAAATCTTTTATGTAAAAATTCCTAGATTTGTAGGAACCTTGCCCTCTCTTACGGTATGACTTCCCTCACTTATCTCAGGAAAAGAAAATGGGAAAAAGTAATCTAGCAAGCACTAATACATGGCCTTCTTATCAAGATTTTAAACAATGCATTATAGCATTAGAATGGACCCTCGTTGAAACCATTATTGTCAGTTATAAGGTCATCATGATAGTTATTTGCCTCCAATAGTAGCATTCCAGATTTCTAATATTTAGTAATAATAATTATAGTCATTCTAACAATGTTATAATGAATAATAATGGAAAAATAACAACATTATCTTTTCCTTCACTTTCCCAAAAAATATTATTTCTAGAGCATAAAAAAACTTTTAGAGAAAAATTTAATACAAAATTTAAAATTAAAAATTAAAAATTAATTAAAAAAGGCTCAAGTAAAAAATATGAACATCTTGTTTTTTAGAGAAAATAGAGGTAGCCAGAAGCTTCCCCCATATTATATTATTAACAAGAGAGGAATGTAAAAGGGTAAGAGGGAAGAAAGAAGCAAGAGATATAAAGTTCATGATAGAGAAGCAAGATTCCTCCACAGTTGCTAGTGCTTCGTCTCAATTTTAACTAAGCATATACACTCCAAACTATGAAAAGTACATAGTGCCTTTTGAAGAATTGAGTAAACGAATTAATTTCTTTTGAGAAAAATTCTCTTATTTCACTGTTTCCAAATCTCTTAAGAAACAACTGCAAGTAGCTGATCTCTTGCATTTTCTCCAACAATTTTTTGTTCCTAGATCTCCACTTGGTCCACAAACCATGAAAATTTATAAGGACGGCCCTTCAATTTCAACTATAGTTTGATAGTAGACCAAATGCTTTTAGAGAATGGGCACTTTGTAAACAAGTGATTAACCGATTCACTACTATAACCACATAATGGGCACCAGCACTAACATTCCATCTTTTATTAGCTAGAGTCTCTCCTATATGAAGTTTGTTTCTTAAAGCAAGCCAAAGGGAGACGCTTTTTTTAGAATGGCTGCTCTCTATATGATCTTATGATATGGGTATCTCAATCCTCCATTATTCAAAAAGTTATAATAAGAGTCAATTGGATACATACCATTTGGGGTTAACTTATATACTGGAATATCAACAAGCCTTGATGGTCTAAGTAAGAAGAGAATCTCATGCACAATATGTAGTTGTCTCATCTCTTTCTACATCAAAGGGCCTCATCGTCTAATGTGCCATGTCAACATCCTCTAACTCCAATGATTGGTCATAGATGTGTTGTGCTTAACAGCTTTATCATATAATATTGCAAAAAGAGAGCAAAGTGGTACTGAATCAATCGATGAATCCTTCTAGAAGTAAATGCCACATCTGTTCCGAAGCTTAAAGAAGATACAATTCCAGAAGGTGCCATCCTATTTGCTAATATCTCTCTAAATAGGTGACAGCTTAACATGATTTTTTCTTGATCTCATTCCAAACTTGCACCTCTTTTAGTAGACAATATTTACCAGATTCCACCAATGGTTCTTGAAGCCTTAAGAAATTTCCAAGTCCACTTAGTGAAAAAGGCTTGGTTCATTTGATCAATATTTTTCATACCAAATCCTTCATGCTCCTTTGTTCTACAAATTTTATCCCAATTAACCAGACAATGAAAGCCAGTGACACTTTCTTCTTCTCTCCATAGGAAGGCCTTTCCTATTTTATCAATTCTATTGATGACCCATTTGAGCAACTTGAAAAGAGACATGTAGTATGAAGATAATGAAGTCTAAATAGAATTAATTAATGTTAGTCTACCACCCCAAGATAAGAGTCTACCTTTCCAAGAAGCCAATCTTGTATTGATCTTCTCAATGAGTGGCAACCAACAATGTTTAGGCAACTTTCTATCATAGAAGGAAAGACCTAAGTAAGGGAAAAGAAAGGATCTTTTTTTACAATTCATCCAATGTGCATATATTGAAAAAAGCCCCTATGTCTTCCATATTTATACATAGAATAAAGCTCTTATGAAAGTTGATTTTCAGACCAAATGCCTCTTCAAAAGCTAGGAGGATTGCTTTAGCAGCCAGTACGCTCTCCTTCTTCCTAACACAAAATAGCAATGTATCATCAGCAAACTGCAAACTTTTGATTTCTCTAAATTCATGCTTATTTCCCATTTTTTTAATTAGACCTAGTGCACCAGCTTGCTTGAGGAGTCTAGCTAACACATCCACACCAATAATAAAAAGATAAGAAGAGAGCGGGTCACCTTGTCGTAGCCCCTCCCACACTTGATCCATCTTCCAGGTCTGCCATGTAGAAGGAGAGCAACTGAAGTCGAAGATAAGAAGACTATGCACCCAGGGGCGGCCCGAGCCCTAGGCGATCGAGGCGGTCGCCTAGGGCCTCGGACCAAAGGAAGGCCTCCGGCCTCCGCCTTTGGGAGAGCTCCTCTTCGAGGATCCAGCGACCACCAGGCAGTGACCAACTGGCAGGCGGCAGCGACCAACGGTCCGGCGACCGGCAACCGGCATCGGGCAACGGGGATAGGGCTTACGAGTTAAGGC
>JAOXJJ010000001.1:22863500-22881429 GCA_025769935.1 Phoenix roebelenii | reverse complement strand
TATTAGGAACAAATTAATTAGATATCAGATTGGTAGTGTGATGACTTGGTCTGATCGTATTCCTTCAGACTCGGTTGACATCATCCGTGGAGAAAGATCCGGCTGTGTATGTCATATGGTAGGCTTGTCCTACTCTTTGTAACGAAGAAGAGAAAAAGACCAATCCCTAAACCCTGGTCTGCCCAACCAAACTATTGTAAAGAACAATAATTTATGTTAAGTCAATGTCTTTTCTTGCACAGAAATAAAAAAAAATAATCAAAAGTTAATCATCAAATCCAATTCATCGCCCTCAAAGGTGAAAAATTAAATTTCCTTTGGCGATGAATTAGACCTCAAACCCAAAACTTGTCAATGGTGGTTCAGTAATTCCCCACTCTGCAGAAAATTTTATAGTTCAGGTTTATTTTCAGTTCCTGCTCAATTTGTAGTTGTGTAAGCGCAAGATCTGTACAATGCCATAGAAGTGTGGTAGTCTCATGGTCGACCGTCAATTTCAATTCCTCCCACCATGGTGATGACATAGGCATTTCAGGTTTTAAGTTTGTAACAGGATCTCAAGGTTCATAATCATGGATCACAAGAGTCCGAAAGAAAGTTTTTGAAAGCTATACGGCGATATAGCGGTGAATGATCAGAGACAATGGAATAGAATTGGATACAAGTATCATCTTCACAACCTACAATAATTGATTGTCGAAAAGCATATGAGTGATATAATCTTTCAAAAAAATACGTAGGACTTGTGCCTAGATAAAAATAAGGGAAGAAGTCATGGAAAACTATATCAAAGTTGATTGCATTGAAGATTTCAAATCACTACATTGAACGGAAGCTTGCTTTGGTATATTACAAAGTACCAAAAAGAAAGACTTCTCTAAAATGCCCAACGTACTATTTATCTCACTTGTGATTCCACTGCATGCGAGTCCGCTTATGTGCTGCCATTAAGATCCTATTAGTCAAAGAGTCCACATAACCATACAATATACTGCGAATGTGCTGCCCAATGTGATGACACGATAAAAAAGCAAAACAACCCCAGAAGCCAACCACGAATGAAGCTGCAAGTATTGCAAAGAAGATGGCATCATCCTCTATGCTGCAATCATCTTGGTTTTCTTCTACTTCAGGTGGCACAGTTGGACTTGAGTCAGATGTGCAGGTCTTCTCCAAAGGCGGCCCATGTAATCCAATATTACCTTCATAGCTACTCACATTAAATGTGGCAAACTGGTCTTTGAAATCCGGCGTACATCCAGATAAGTTATTGTAAGCAACTGAGAAGACCTCCAAGAAGTTTAGTTGAGTCAATTGCCTGGGTATCCCACCACTCAACTGATTGTGTGATACATCCAAGCTTTCAATCTGACTAAGTTTCGAGAAAGTTTCGGGGATTGGACCTGTCAGCTGATTGTGCGATAGATTCAATTGTACAAGCTCATTTAGATTTCCAATTTCTGGCGGTATGTTTCCTGTCAACTTGTTTCCAGACAAATCAATTGCAGACATCAGAAGCAAATGATCTGCTGGGTAGGCATATGAGTTGCCTTTGGTGACGAGTTCTACCATCAATATCTCAAATAAGTAAACATCAAAAAGCCCAGCCTCAGTATATTGCAAATATGAATCTATTGAATCAGCCTTCCTAAAGTGCATTTTGCCAAAGCAAGAGGGTATTGATCCTGAAAGACTGTTTTGTGAAAGGTCTAGAATGTGTAATGACCGTAGCTTGCATAACTCAATTGGTATATGACCTTCAAGTGAATTTCCACTAAGAATAAGAATCTGCAAAGACATTTTTTCTTCTATCTGGCTTGGCAGTTTACCTGAAAGCTGGTTATTGCTGACATCGAAAACTTCAAGGGATGAAATATTGAAATAACTACTTGGAATTGTGCCTGTTAAAGCATTCCCAGCAACCTTGAGATGCTTTAGTCTGGATGATTGGAAGCAATGAGGTAATGACCGAGAGAGGCTATTACGGGATAAGTCTAAGAGTTGTAGCCATGTTAGATTACACAAATGATTTGGTATTTCGCCATGGAAATGATTTCCTGCAAGGTTGAGGCTTTCCATCCAACTAGAAAAAAGTCCTATACTCTGTGGAATTATACCTGATAATTGATTATTTTGGATATCCAACATTTCTAATTTCTGGTAGAATGATAGATTGCTTGGCAATGTTCCAGTAAACTTGTTTCCATCTAGATGGACATATTGCAGTGAAGGATGACCATGATTTGTACCAAACATCTTCCCATGCAAGCTGTTGTTGGAAAGCTTCAAGAGAGACAATTCAGGGCAATCAATCATCAGCTGAGTTGGTAGTTCACCGGATAAATTATTATGGGACAAATCCAAGATCCACAGTTTACTCAAGTAACCCAATGATGAAGGGATACTTTCGGTTAGATAATTTGAGGACAAATTCAAGAACTCCATCATTGGAAATATTGTGCCGATGTCTGTAGGAATCGGTCCATTGAGGAGATTCATAGAGAGATCAAGTACAAACATGCTTGTATACAGATGCTTTGGCAATTGAAATGCACCCCTGATTGAGTTATTTCTCAAGTTGAGATATTCTAGTCTGGTCAGTTTTTCGAACAACCAATAGGGAAAATTTCCTATCAAGTTGTTGTGGGAAAGATCAAGAACTTCTAACTTATCTTGGGAAGAAAGAAAAGCTGGTGTTGCAAGGGGGTTTGCATCAAGGTTACAATGTGACAACTCGAGGGACCGTAGATGTGCAAGGGGGTTCGCGTCAAGATATATAAATAATTCCTCATTGTTTGACAAATCAATAAATTCTAGCTTTGGAAGATTACCAAAGGAGGAAAATGAGAAATGCCCATCAAATAGGTTATAAGAAAGATCCAACCCACGTAGGTTCTGCAGTCCACTGAGCCCTATAAAAAAAAGGAAGAAAATTAAAAAAAAATCTTTTTATTCCATAATATGAACAAGGTTAGAAAACTTGTGACTCGATACGTGTCTACTCCTAATTTTTTGTCTTCGATGAGTCATCTTGGTGACACAAGTCAGTCATGCGTGTTAAACAAAAAAAAAATGAAATACAATAAGAGAATAAATAAAAAAGAGGTTAAAGCTGCCTAGTGATCAAGGGAAGTAACATATGAAAATTGCTATAAAAAAATTATACAATTAAAATTTATATTCTCCACTCACTGATTCTAGATACCTGATTAAGTATGGTTGTGTCATGGAAACTTAGTGTAAATACTTGATATGATGAATCAAAAGTCATATTAACTTGCTGAAGCCAATTTAGAACGATTGTTGGATTTAAATTGGAGAACATAAGTTTGATGAGTTTTCTAATTTAGCCGAGTTAACTTAATCAAGATTGAATTTGGCTGCAATTTTGGCTTAGACTAAAAAAATGATTCAACTTGGCCAAATCATCAGTCAACATGTACAGGTTTTTTAGCTTTGAATATGGGGACATTTGTGACCTTAAAATAAGGAACATGTTAAATTCTTAGTCAAAGGAATAAACATTATACCTTATGAAGGCACTAAACCTATTAGATTATTTTGATCCAAATATAAGAAATTAAGGGAAGAAAAATTTCTCAAAGCTATGGGTATCCCTCCCATGAGCTGATTAGCTCCAAAATCAAGCACTCTAAGCTTTTGCATTCCTAGCATGCCTGAAATATAGAGCCATAAATATAAACAAAGAAGATAATATAACCCATTATACTCAACATGCTGATAGTCTCATGTCAAAGAATAATTGCAGGTG
Organism: Phoenix roebelenii; assembly: GCA_025769935.1. Lineage (NCBI taxonomy): Eukaryota > Viridiplantae > Streptophyta > Magnoliopsida > Arecales > Arecaceae > Phoenix > Phoenix roebelenii. The sequence continues at coordinate 22,877,657 of JAOXJJ010000001.1, read as the reverse complement.
AATTTATAAATTATTATGTTCCACATTAAGTGTGCAATTCAGCTTGTTGCCTTTTAGATTTAGGACAATGAGAGAAGATAGATTTTTAAGAGATAATGGAATAGTTCCAGTGAGGTTGTTCAGCTGAGATCAAGGATTTCTAGTTTCTCAAACCTAAAATGTCATTATCAAATACAAAGTTTCCAAAAAACGTGAATCTACATCAAAAATATTTACGATGACATGATAGAAAATGTGAATAGACTGAAATTGCATAAACAAACTGGATGAGGGAGAGGCCGACATCAACCAAGAAGATAATATAAAAACTATTATAATCAATGTGTTAATAGTCTTGTGACACAGAAGATGATTCTGTAACTTATTACCTTTCACATGAAGTGTGCCATTTAGCATGTTGCCTCCCAGATATAAGGCACTGAGTGAAGAGAGTTTTTTATAAGATAATGGAATAGTTCCAGTGAGCTTGTTATTGCTGAGATCAAGGATCTCCAACTTTCTCAATCCTGTGATGCCTATCAAATATAATATTTTCAAAAAAAATCTAGATCAAAAATATTTACAACAAGTGGATAGAAAATATGAATAGACTGAAAAAATTGAAAAAACAAGTTGGATGAGGGAGAGGCTGACATAAACTAAGAAAACAATATACAAACCATTATACTCAATGAGTTAATGATCCTGCGACAAAGAAATAATTGCATAGGACTCTGTAGGTTACTACCTTTTATATCAGCTTTGCCATTTAGCATGTTGCCTCCCAGATATAAGGCACTGAGTGAAGAGAGTTTTTTATAAGATAATGGAATAGTTCCAGTGAGCTTGTTATTGCTGAGATCAAGGATCTCCAACTTTCTCAATCCTGTGATGCCTATCAAATATAATATTTCCAAAAAAAAATCTAGATCAAAAATATTTACAACAAGTGGATAGAAAATATGAATAGACTAAAAAAATTGAAAAAACAAGTTGGATGAGGGAGAGGCTGGCATAAACTAAGAAAACAATATACAAACCATTATACTCAATATGCTAATGATCCTGCGACAGAGAAATAATTGCATAGGACTCTGTAGGTTACTACCTTTTATATCAGCTGTGCCATTTAGCATGTTGCTTCCCATATATAGGGTACTGAGTGAAGATAGATTTCTAAAAGATAATGGAATTATTCTAGTGAGTCCGTTATAGCTGAGATCAAGGATCTCCAACTTTCTCAATCCTGTGATGCCTGTCAGATTTGATATTTCCAAAAAAAGAAAATCTAAATAAAAAATATTTACAACAAGACGATAGAAAGTATAAATGAATTGGAGAAATAAGTTGGATGAGGGAGAGGCTGACATAAACCAAGAATACAATATATAAACCATAATACTCGATATGTTAATTGTCTCATGATAGAGAAATAAATGTAGATGATTCTGTAAGTTATTACCTTCCATATCAGCTGTGCCATTTAGCATGTTGCCTCCTAGATATAGGGCTCTAAGTGAAGATAGATTTTTAAATGATAATGGAATAGTTCTGGAGAGCCCGTTATAGCTGAGATCAAGGATCTCCAACTTTTTCAATCCTATGATGCCTGTCAAATATGAATATATGATACTCCCAAAAAAAGAAAATCTAAATCAAAAATATTTACAACAAGAAGATAGAAAGTATAAATAGATTGGATTCACAAGTTGGATGAGGGAAAGGCTAACATAAACCAAGAAGACAGTATATAAACCATTATACTCGATATGTTAACTGTCTCATGAGAGAGAAATAAATGTAGATGATTCTATAAGTTATTACCTTCTATATCAGCTGTGCCATTTAGCATGTTGCCTTCCAGATATAAGGCCTTAAGTGAAGATAGATTTTTAAAAGATAATGGAATAGTTCTAGTGAGCCCGTTATTGCTGAGATCAAGGATCTCCAACTTTCTCAATCCTGTGATGCCTGTCAAATATGATATTACCAAAAAATATATATATATAAATCAAAAATATTTACAACAAGAGGATAGAAAGTATAAATAGATTGGAGAAACAAGTTGGATGAAGGAGAGGCTGACATAAACCAAGAAGATAATATATAAACCATTATACTCGATATGTTAATTGTCTCGTGAGAGAGAAATAAATATAGATGATTCTGTAAGTTGTTACCTTCTATATCAGCTGTGCTATTTAGCATGTTGCCTTCCAGATATAGGGCCCTAAGTGAAGATAGATTTTTAAAAGATAATGGAATAGTTCTAGTGAGCCCGCTATTGCTGAGATCAAGGATCTCCAACTTTCTCAATCCTGTGATGCCTGTCAAATATGATATTACCAAAAAAAAAATCTAAATCAAAAATATTTACAACAAGAGGATAAAAAGTATAAATAGATTGGATTAACAAGTTGGATGTGGGAGAGGATAACGTAAACCAAGAAGACAATATCTAAACCGTTATACTCGATATGTTAATTGTCTCATGATAGAGAAATAAAAGCAAATAATTCTGTAAGCTGTTACCTTCCACACCAAGTGTGTTATTTAGCATGTTGCCTCCCAGATATAGAGCACTAAGTGAAGATAGATTTTTAAAAGATATTGGAATAGTTCCAGTGAACTTGTTATAGTTGAGATCAAGGATCTCCAACTTTCTCAATCCTGTGATGCCTGTCAAATTTGATATTACCAAAAAAAGAAAATCTAAATCAAAAATATTTACAACAAGAGGATAGAAATTATAAATAGATTGGATTAATAAGTTGGATGTGGGAGAGGCTGACATAAACCAAGAAGACAATATATAAACCATTTTACTCAAAGTATTAATGGTCTCGTGATGGAGAAATAAAGGCATATTATTCTGTAAGCTATTACCTTCTATATCAAGTGTGTCATTTAGCATGTTGTCTCTCAGATGTAGGGCACTGAGTGAAGATACATTTTTAAAAGATAATGGAATGTTTCCGGTGAACAAATTATAGTTGAGATCAAGGATTTCCAACTTTCTCAATCCTGTGATGCCTGTCAAATATGATATTCTCAAAAAAAAAATCTAAATCAAAAATATTTACAAAAACTGGACAGAAAATATGAATAGACTGAAAAATTAGAGAAACAAGTTGGATGAGGAAGAGGCTAATATAACCCAAGAAGACAATATAAACCATTATACTCAATGAGTTAATGATCTTATGACAGAAAAATAATTATAAAGGACTCTGTAAATTATTACCTTCAACATCAAGTGTGCCGCTTAGCATGTTGTCACTCAGCTTCAAGACTCTAAGTGATGATAGATTTTTGAAAAATAATGGAATGTTTCCTGTGAGCCTATTATCGCCGAGATCAAGGATTTCCAGCTTTTTAAATCCTGATACGTCTTTCAAATACAAAGTTTCCAAAGAAAGAGAATCTAAGTCAAAAATATTTACAGCAAGAGGATAGAAAATATGAATTTACTGAAAGAATTGGAGAAACAAGTTAGATGAGAGAGGGGCTGACCCATGTGCGATAATGATCCTATAATTTGATTTTCAGATAAGTTAAGCTGTCGAAGCTCCAGAAAGGAGGAAAAAATGCTGAAATTCAAGTGCCAACCCTCAAGTTGATCAAATTCTAGGAGGCTCGAAAGATTGAGCTTTGACACTCTTTGTGTGCTGTTATTGCAGGTAACTCTCTCCCAGAGGCAACAGTCTCTCCCTCTTCCCCATGTAGGTGGTGATGTGCAGTTGTTGCGAAGGAGAGATGATCTAAGCCCTAATAGAGCTTCGTACTCCTCCAAAGGACAGCCAAAGCTGGTGCTGTAGTTATACAGGACTATAATCAATGAAGTCCATAACAAAATTGCCAGCCTTGAGTAGGAGACAAGGTGGCAGCAATTCCTCATAGTGGAGTGAATGTCGTAAGGTAATTGGGCGATGCACAATTCATATAAAAGCATAGAGGTATGGCAATCTGAGTCTACGGTCAAGTCAATATATTAGTAGGTAGACCGCATGGCTTCCAGTAGCGCCATGTTCAATTAATTCATTAATGCCAAGACTTTTTGGAAAAATAGATGGGCGAGGACGCCAGCCCGACAATAACTATTAAACTTGAAAGCGTATGAACAGTCACACACGGAATGGGAGAATTTCTTGTGAGATCCAGAATCCACACATTGCACTTTGGAATAAAATCTTCAATCTTTCCACATGCACCGACAAAATGCACAGACCAGCAAATCCAAGTCTACATGGAAGAAAAGTACGTACAAATCGGGAAATATAGAAGACTTGACTTAATTACTATGGAAGAATTGACTTGAGCATAACAAAGGCTCCTTGACTGTGGACTACACATGTCTGCAGACCAAATAGTCCATCATTAACTACTATTCAAGAAGAGTAATATTTGAATGTACGATGTGAAGATCAGTGAAGAGACAGAAATCTGTTGGTATATCTATTCTTTGTTGCACTTGATTTCATGGATGTTAATTAGCCAGGTATACGGTGTATACCCTTCATTAGCTCAACACCTCTTTAAGCTGCACTTAACTCTTTTAAAGGTCTATTAATTAGTTCTAGTATCAATATGGGAGACCTTACCCTCTCCACTTAGCCTCTCCAAGATGGACCTTTGCGCCTGTTTGAAAGGTATCATCCACACGAAGCATTTCTCCTTCTCTGATCCTGAAGTTCTCCCAGATGCCACGGCTGCTGCTTCACTCACTGTGGATCCTAGAATTGAAGAAAGGCTGCCTCTCCAATCCTTTTCCCTAGGCACCCTGCCACATTGGGGCCGTCCATAAGGCCTTTCTATATCGAACGGGGATGCCGCTCGGGTGGTTCGGCTACTCATCAGTTTGCAGAGAAGAGGGTCGCCATCTCAGAATCTTATTTGCTTCTGCTAGTTCCTCCTTAAATGTGCCGCAAATATGTTTCAAATTGGTATTATAAGGAGTAATATAGTACTCCCGCCGGGGTTATGTTATATATATAATAATATAAAAAATATTCCTTACAACATGACATCTAGTATTATAAGGATTCATTACCCCATGATGATAACAGCCATCTCTATTTTTTAAAAAAATATTTCTCGGGCTACATTGAAGACCAGTTCAAGGTAGTAGCTCTAGATCTTATACCGAAAAAGCTATCTAATTATTGGCCTTCATGGCTAAGTTATGGAAGATTCACGAATCTGACCCAAAAGTAAATAATCACGTTACCCAACTATAATAGTAGAGTTAGAAAAATTGTATTGATTAATTATGTTCTTCTTTTATATCCATGGGTCAGAAAAAAAAATAGGTGACCAAAATTGACTTTTGCGAAAGGAATAACTGATCATGCATGATTAATATATAGCTTTGAGATAGCCTCCAAAAGCTCTAGGTTAGCTAAAAGTAATGGCCATTCGATCTAATTTCATTTTATCTTCATGAATTGTTTCACCTTCAAAAGCTACCTACTCTTTTTTCTAATACTATGTTCGGTTAGAAATATCTTAAACACTTCAAAAAAATCACGTAGAAAGAATTACCACGAGTGTTTGCATGGTCACCACCTAAGCGCTCACCTGTGACCGTACCCATCGTAAATTTGACCTTTTATCTAGAATCATGCCAGTTTTTTTACAATAAGCATTGATGGTTGCAATCGAATAAACTAGGTGCGTGGCAATAATTCACATGCAAACAGAAGCTCTCTATTGGAATTTTATTTAGCCAAAGTCGCCACCACCATGCTGTTTCTCAAGGAACCCATACGGTGATACGTTGCCTCCGTAAATTATGGGCAGGACTTCTTACAAAGGACTCAATGGGCAACTAACAGGGCCAAAGCCCATGCTACTTGTTTCTTACTCTCCCCAGATACTTGGAATTTGACCTCTTCAAACTTTTTTTTTTTTAATGAAGTTTTCAGCAAAAGCATAAGATGCCTTTCAAATGGTCTCCATCTTTTGGTTTTTCAAGATTCCAAAATTGACTAATGACCAACTTGGAGTCACCAATGATCTTGGAGGTACTGTTATATTTAGTTGTTGGGTTACTGTTGAAGCCCGTGAGGGACACTTTGTACTTGGTTACATTGTTGATTGCCGGAAGACTCCATTGGCTTGCTTTAGATACACGTACAAAGCTTACCACTCAGGTTGGCACGTGACATAGCTGCAAAAGGATTCATTTGAGCATATATTTATTTTCGCATCAACTACACACTAGATAGATCTTGGGTACCTATAGATAGCCAACTAACTCAAATATTATGTTCCGGCAAGTTTTTATAAATGAGGACTTGAGTTTTTGCAAATGATATCAGAGTGGAACCTTCTCATAGCCCATGTGGACTAGAAAACACTACAATACTGGCATATTTAGGTTGACCATGTGCTAATCACGGTATTTGTAATTGAATTTACGATACTTGTAAATTTGCATGGATTTGAACACATATCCTAATGAGTGGAATCTGTATGTGAACTTAGCTTGAGCTCGGTGTTTACACGCTCTTGTTCGGAAGTGAGGGTTCAAAGACTCTAATTTTTAGTTGTATTATTTCTTAAGATTTCAACCTTCCAGAAATTTCTTACCGCCATGAAAGATTAATTATATTCATGCTTAGGAAAAACACTACTTATTATTCGAAAATTATTAAGTTCTATCCTCCCATAATCCAAAAAGAATGGAAATGGTCTTTCCAGCTAAATTTGCGTGACAATAAACTAAAAGAAATAGGAATTTTTAGTTTTAAAGATAAGAGAGCAAAAAGATAGAGGACTGACAAGATAGCGAGTCTCATCAAATAGTTGGTCCATGCAATATCCCAGCGGCTAATCTTCCAAGACAAACGACTCAGTAGTGGGTTCCCCAGAATTCTGGTTTCCGGACCAGTGCCTTATCCATTGGGCCATGGAGTCCCAGACATTAAGACCTATGATACAAATTAATCTGCTCATCTGTCTAAGACAGCATGTAAGCGTCAAGCCAAAAGGCCAACCTATTATATATGTATCAACTTCCTTTTCTTAAAGAAATCTGATGGCCGATATTCTTTTACATATTTGTAAAAGCCTATAGGAAGCCCATGTTGTGTTCGGTACACGTTCAAGCAAGCCAAACTACACTTAATTTGCATCTTTAACTGCCTAAGTCGGGCTCATGCTCGATCTCACCCAAGGGTTGAACTTCAGGCTGAACCAAGGCTGAGTCCGGGTCTTCCTGTTGCACCAGGCTAGGCTGAACCAGGTTTAGATTTATCATATGAAAATTTAACCACAGGTGGGCCAACTTAGTTTTGGGTTCTCTAACATCGGGAACTCAGCATGGCATTTATTGGTTTGATTTTTGGGCTGTTAAGGCCGGCCCGGTCCATTGACATTTCTACTAACTGCGACCAACCTGTATATATATATATATATATACGCTTTATCCTAAGTTACTAAAAAGCCTGCACATAATTCTAAACAAGTTCGTGAGTAAAAGTTTCTTCATCAACCAATGTTCTTCTTCAAGCATCATCTTTAAAATTCTAAAACCAAGACTAACTGCTCATTGGTAGAAGCCATTACATGAGAAATTTCATGTGAATCTGAAGAATTATTCATTGTAGGACGCAATGTCAGAATACTCTAGCAGACTTTCAGTTGTTAGCTTTATGCTTCAGGTATTTATCATCCGGCCTATCATCCGATCTTTTGAGCCTGATCTATGAGTATGAGAATTAGTCTGGTCCTAGATTGAAGTCGGAAAGCCCAACTGAGCTCAATTCAAAAATTTGAAGAACAAAAAAAAGATCGGAACAAAGGAACTGCATTCCCCTACCTGATCCACCAGCCTTCGAGGATAACGATGCAGAGGCGTGGCCAGTAAAGCCTCCATAAGGCGGTGCAAACAGCTGCCGACATTAGGGCCGCTACAACCGACGAACGGCTAGCCTTATCTACCATTTGGCTGAGTCAATCCTTATATATATATATATAATCCTCCACCTCCTTTGGATGCTCGATCTTCGAGCTCCCTCTCTTCGGCTTCCTCATCTCCAGCCGCCAACGTGCTGCCGCAACCAAACTCCGCCACCTCAAAAACACTCTTTTCTCTCTCTAAACCCAACTGCCATATTTTCTTTCCGCTATTCCGAGCCTTCCAGCCACAAAGCTTACAAAAAAAATAGCCATCTTCGCCAAGCTCCACCATTGCCCTCAACCTTGGTAACCCCCTCACCTCCTCCGTGTGGTTATCTGACGAACAAACTCGAATCTAGGCCCCATTCCCTTATTTTTGGGCCAAACCCAGCCTTCACTATTCTTCCTCATGTACGATCGATTCCCGTCAACTACTACAATAGTCGGCTGCCATTGTTTGGCTGCCAACGTCCTGCTGTCACAGCTTGGTCGCCATTATGCCCCTAGTTTCTTCTCTTCCCTCTCTTCCTCCTCTCCATTTTGTCCTCTTCATCTTCCTTTAATTCTTTCTTTCTTCCTATTATTTATTTATTTATTTATTTCTACAAATCCTCTTTTTTCTCTTTCTGTTTGACTCATCAATCAGATACATTGATTGATTTCGGTCATGGAAAGACCAAATTACAAATCCTCTCTTTCTCTCTCTTCTTGACTCATGGACCAGATACATGGATTGATCCAGATCACGGACAAGCCAAATCCAAAGCCCCAATAAACCCAAGTCAAGTCTCCCTTTTTCCTATTTTGGTCAACTTAGACCGAATAACCCAAGCCTCCGATTGGACGTAAACCAAGTGGATCATATGTCTCTCTTTCCTATATTGTTTGGCCCATGGATAGGATTCAGTGATTTGGCCACATTGCCGATGAATCAAAATTCAGCCCTGATTAAACCCAGACTAAGTCTCTCTCTCTCTCTCCTCTCTACCTCAATTAGTTGACCCAGATCAGAGTCTAAATTCTTTTAGTTAGTCTAATTTACTTTTAATTGATAAATTCAATCTAACCCAGGAACCAAAATTTGATTAGGTGCAAACCCAGGTCTGGATAGCGAATCTATTGCATTTAGGCAACTACGAACCACACCTCCTAGTGAGCTCCGACCCCACGACCTTAGTTAACTATTCATGCAGCCCAAACAAAACATGTATGGCAGCCTGGGGGATCTTTTGGCTTTCTAGAAATGGTAAATTCAAGACATACTCAACAAACTCTATATCGAAGATTTTGGCTGCAATCAAATATCACATGCACGATCGTGACTAACCATGATGTTGTCAGACACTGTGTATCAAAGGAAAACCACATTATAGCCGTCCAGTTGCTCATCACTAGTGATGAATGTGACTAAAGCAAACCAAGATCTTAATTCCTGCACATATAATCTTAACAAAAAAGGTGCACTATTATCGCATGCATTAGAAAAGATTGTCTCATTTGTTTGATCCTTGAATAATTTCAATGTACCATGTGATTTGCGTAGACAAATATGGGATGGAAGTTGAAGGCCAATGTCACATGACACAAGGAATATCCCTTCCCCTGAAGGAATAAGGTACTAATAGAACATAATTTTGCGCCAGAATATCTCAAATGAGTTGGACATCTGCGGTCTCACAAGCAACAATGATTGACAACTAATAGGACTCACGTACACCTCCTTCCAGCCACCAACAACAATCCACTGGACATGACAAGTCTTTCCATGCACCTGAAGAGAGGGGAGGCATAAACTTTTCTCTTTGTTTTCCCTTTGACAAGGAGAGGTTGGGGCTCTTGGCTGCACAAGAGAACTAAGTATGATGATAATAAAAAAAACAATCTAGAGGGTCTTCTTCATAAAGCATTCGTTCACATGCCAGTGGGTGGTATGTTCCCCACCCTCCCTATCATACCAAAATATGCTTGGAATGCTAAAATTTAGACGAATTTTAGGTATCAATTTTTGGCCTCAGTAAGATCACCATCCACCAAAATATATTTCGAATATCTTAGTTCAAGATAATTTGGATTATTTATCATTTTGGTCTAGCAGGATGAGTATCCATATCACTGGCTTGCTAATGACCCAACCATGAGGAAAGGCTAGTTTAACTAACTCAGAGATAAGAACCATATAACTCATAAATCTCTAATTATTGGTATCAAGAAAATGAAAGAGGATATATATATATATATAATACAAGTCGATAGTAGCATTGTATAACGTATAAAAAAGAGCATGCCTACTTTTATTATTTTACTTTGATCTGCTATTAGTTTAGTTGAGGTACTCTGTGTTCTCATCTAAATATGTACGATGTGTGTTTTTCTAAGAAAGATACGTTATAAGCCATTTTTATAAAACCTTTCTTTTATGGTACGATCAAAACAGAAGTGTGACATTAACTTAGCATATAAAAAACTCTTTCTTTTGACGATTCATATCAAAGAAAAACTGTTCAAATCAGGAATAAATTATATATAAATGGAGAGGTAAACCTGAGCAAACATGAATGCTGCATGGAGCATACAATATAATAAGAAATATGTAACCGCGATTACAAAGCACGGCAGCCGTCGTTTTGCACCTTGGAGTGTAGGAGTTAGGGAAAAATATTGTCGAGCACTACTTTAGTGACTCACACGTGTATCACGGCACACACCTATCGCACGCCATCCTAATTTTTTACCACATCATGACGAAGGAGTTGGTGGGAAAAGTTCTTGCATGTGGTCCCGCACGTACACCTATCACCTCCCTTCCCACCTATCTTTGCCTTCCATGACAGGATAACAATGGCAGAGAACTTCCATGACAGGATAAGAAAGACAGAGATCACCACACAACAAACCATGGCCTCCATCTCCCCAATCCACACCCACCCTACACCGACGATAATGAGATCAATAAATAAAATTGGTTACTAAAATATCAAATCTCCTATTAGAAGTAATAAAACCAAAACTTAATTTATTCCGGTACCTCCTTGTACCATGTTTGCTATTTATCAGGGGAGCCACATGAAGGACATAATGCAATAGAAAAGAAAAGTTTTTAGTAGCACAACTATCCTATTGCAATCTAGGGTTACTGCTCTTGAACATTAAAACATGAGAAATATTTAGTGTACCCTAGTGCATACCTTAATGGGAACCATAAGCAATAAAATGAATAATAAGCGCCTATTTGAGTAATTTAGTCGGACCTGAACTGAATTTCACTCTAGATTCATGGACTAAGAAGTCTATTTGAGTATGGCCCATATCAACCCAAATCCTCAACTCGGATCTTATAAAAGTGAGGAAATGACCTTCGTGGGATTTTTTTTCCTCCTTATAAATCAAAAGACCCACGAACTGAAATTTAGGATGAAACTTTGGCAAGCCCTTAGAAGATTCAGGCTAGTTAGGTTGGCATGCCCATTTTCAGCGGAAACCTTGCAATCTAGCATTCTACAGCCACATTGTGCACCGATATTTTTTGGATTTTTACCAATACCTTCTTGTCATGCTGTGATGGAATCTAATGTTTTCTTGTGAGCGTAATGGTCATTATTTCTGCAGTCTAATATTCATGGATTTTAACATCACATCATATGATAGATCACCTTTTACATGTCAAACCAACATTCTATTTAGAAATAAAAATTATTTAATAAATAATGGAAGGATTAAATATCTTCTGTCTTACATATATGAGAACCATGATAATTGTCACTTGACCTCATGTTATTTGTACTAGAGGCATGCATATGCAGGTGTTATGTAGGTAACAAACACATAATATATACTTAGCAATATATTTAAATTTATATATTAAATACTAGTTTTATAAAAATTAAATTACAGTGAATAATTTATTCGTCATGGAATATATTGCAAGTTTTGTGCATTCCAATTAATATAGAGATATGTGCATTGAATGTTGTTCAACATACTTCATAAAATTATAATGTTGTTTGTGAACCATACAGCAATGTTGCGCTAAACAATGATAATGTTTCCAAAGTTTTTCATTTAAACTATCATGGTTAGTTGCTAATATCAAGTAGAGGGATGAGGTTAGATCTTGATTTATCTTGAAGAAAATGGAAGAAAATAATGCAACATAAAAAAGGTATTTAGTAACACAATTACCCTATAGCCCTTCAGCATTGCTAGTGTTCAATACTAATAATAGAAGTAGGAAAATGTTTTGGAGGAATTTTTTTCATGCACACACACCAAGGTTAACTGACCCTACTAAAGTTTGCTTGGCAACTAAAAATTTAATTATGATACTATGCTGATGTCATTAAAAAAATACTAGTTTTTATAAAACTAAATTATAATAAATAACATTTCTATTTTTATTACATAATATGTAGTAAGCTATAAGTGTTCTAATTAATATAAAGATATGTGCATCCATCATTGTTCAACGGACTTCATAAAATTACAATGTCGTTTCTGAACTATACAACAATGTCACCCTAAAAGAACAATATGGTTTTGAAAGCTTCCATCTTTACATCATATTCAGTTGCTGATGCTGAGCTGAAAAATGAGTTGAGATATTGATTTATATCGAAAAAGATAAAAAATTGAAAAAAAATAAAAGGTATCAGTATCAACATATTCTAATATTTTAGCCAATATTCGACACTATAAAATCTAGACTAGCCATCATTAAAAACATAAATTTTTAAACTAAATAGATAAAATTTAATTCATATTAGAATATTTTGAGGGATGCAACCATGTTATCATCCTATATGCACTATTTTTTATAAAATTAAATTATTATATATAATTTTTTATCTTTATGATGTAATTTGTTGCAAGCTAATATGAATTCTAATTAATATTGAGTTATGTGCATTCAATATTGTTCAACAGACTGCATGAAGTCACAATGTCAACAATCTAAAGCTAAAAGAACGACAAAGTTTTTAAAAGCTTCTTGTTTCAGTCATCATGGCCGGTTACTAACATCGAACGCCAGGATGAATGAAGATCTTGATTTATCTTGAAAAAAATGGAAAATTAGAATATAAAAAGTACCGAAATATTTCAAAATTTTAGCCAACAATCAGAGGAGCTGAGATAACAAAACAACAACAGATACAATAAAACCTAAGCTAGCCATCATTTAGAAACATAAATTCTAAATTTAATTGATAAAACTTAATTAAGATAAGAAAATTTTTAAAAACGCAACTTTATTTTACCAAGGATGCAAGCCAAAAAGAGAGAGTGAGAGAAAGAAAAGGGGCCCCACACAAACACAAAGCTACAAACCAATACATCAGCCAAGATAAAAGAAATAGGTAAACTGAGGTGCGGCAGCCTGTTTTGGGATTTTTCAACGGGAAGTGAAAAAAATAAACAATCGCAACTCGGCACCAAGCATTATCCGCTGAGCAGCGGCCGCACGCCATCCAATAAACTGTTCCCCCACGCCACCGACGTGGACCCTCGTCCCCTCTCAAACCCATCCCGACCGTCCATTTCATACCATTCTTATCCCCTTCTCCATACGGACCGTACATTAACCATACGCTTCACCGGTGTACTCTCGTCACTCCCGAGTTCCTTTTGCCCTGGGCCTTATCCACTCGCCAGCTCCCATTACTTCCCCATTAATTCACCAATTAATCACCAACTAATTATCGTTATCCCCCTCTCGATCCAACGGCCGGGATCGCTCCTGCTGTAACAAATCTACCAAATTCCCCTCCAGCACAACCGCGCTAACCTGTCCTCCGACAATCTCCCCAATCAAAGCAAGACACGTATATTCTCCACGTCACGGAGCCACGCTCGCGTTAGAATAACGCGATACTTTATCCAGGACGGGCTCGCAGGAGGTGCGCGGGAGGGCGGATCGGCTGTGTGTGCTTCCGGGATCATTGGCCCAGAAGGCGGGGTCCACCGTGTATTTTTACGTAGGGCCCACCATATTAGCCAGTCATAGATGGGCAGCAGAGGAGGCCACACGGTGATGGCCGCAGAGGATCTGGATTTAATTGAGGATCTCCATAAAAGAGGAAATTGTTAGTGTAATTAAAATTCTTCTTCGTTAGCTTTTTTAATTAATAATTAATGATTAATGATCTCTATATAAAGAGCTCAGTGTCGGGTATTGGAGGAGTACTCGACATGGAGAGGGAGAGCCAAAAACCCTCAAAAATCGCTTTTTAATCTCTCTTCCACCTTTTCTCGTCCTCTTTTCTTGGAATATAGGAGTTTGGT
>JAOXJJ010000001.1:22848916-22863400 GCA_025769935.1 Phoenix roebelenii | reverse complement strand
AACAAGAGGATAGAAAGTATAAATGGATCGGAGAAATAAGTTGGATGAGAGACAGCCTAACATAAACCAAGAAGACAATATATAAACCATTATACTCGACATATTAATTGTCTCATCATATAGAAATAAGTGCAAATGACTCTATAAGTTATTACCTTCCACATCAGCCATGCCATTTAGCATGTTGTCACTCAGATATAGGGTACTAAGTGAAGATAGATTTTTAAAAAATAATGAAATAGTTCTAGTGAGCTTGTTATAGCTGAGATCAAGGATCTCTAACTTTCTCAAACCTACGATGCCTGTCAAATATAATATTTCCAAAAAAAAAAATCTAATTCAAAAATATTTACAGCAAGAGGATAGAAAGTATAAATAGATTAAAAAAATAATTTGGATGATGTAGAGGCTGACATAAACCAAGGGGACAATATATAAACCATTATACTCGATATATTAATTGTCTCATCATAGATAAATAAATGCAGATGATTCGGTAAGTTATTACAATCCATATCAATTGTGCCATTTAGCATGTTGCCTCCCAAATATAGGATCCTAAGTGAAGATAGATTTTTAAAAATTAATGGAATAGTTTTACTGAGCTCGTTATAGCTGAGATCAAGGACTTCCAGCTTTCTCAATCCTGTGATGCCTGTCAAATATGATATTTTCAAAAAAAAAAATCTAAATAAAAACTATTGACAACAAGAAGATAGAAAGTATAAATGGATTGGAGAAATAAGTTGGATGAAAAACAGACTGGCATAAACCAAGAAGGCAATATATAAACCATTATACTCAATATGTTAATTGTCTCGCAATAGAGAAATAAATGTAGATGATTCTGTAAGTTATTACCTTCCATATCAGCTGTGCCATTTAGCTTGCTACCTCGCAGATATAGGGCCCTAAGTGAAGATAGATTTTTAAATAATAATGGAATAGTTCTAGTGAGACCGTTATAGCTGAGATCAAGGATCTCCAACTTTCTCAATTTTGCGATGCCTGTCAAATATAATATTTTCAAAAAAAAATCTAAATCAAAAATATTTACAATAAGAGGATAGAAAGTATAAATAGATTGAAAAAATAAGTTGGATGAGGGAGAGGCTGACGTAAACCAAGAGAACAATATATAAATCATTATACTCGATATATTAATTGTCTCACAATAAAGAAATAAATGCAGATAATTTTGTAAGTTATTACCATCCATATCAGCTGTGCCATTTAACATGTTGCCTTTCAGATATAGGGCACTAAGTGAAGATAGATTTTTAAAAAATAATGGAATAGTTTTAGTGAGCTGGTTATAGCTGTGATCAAGGATCTCCAACTTTCTCAATCCCATGATGCCTGTTAAATATGCTATTCTCAAAAAAAGAAAATCTAATTCAAAAATATTTACAACAAGTGGATAGAAAATTTGAATAGATTGAAAAAATTAGAGAAACAAGTTGGGTGAGGAAGAGGCTAATATAAACCAAGAAGACAATATAAACCATTATACTCAATGAGTTAATGATCTTATGATGGAGAAATAATTGTAGAGGTCTCTATAAATTATTACCTTCAACATCAAGTGTTTTGTTTAGTATGTTGTCCCTCAACTTCAAGACTCTAAGTGATGATAGATTTTTGAAAGATAATGGAATGTTTCCAGTGAGCATGTTTCCGCTGAGATCAAGAATTTCCAACTTTCTACATCCTGATATGTCTTTCAAATACAAAATTTCCAAAGGAAGAGAATCTAAATCAAAAATATTTACAACAAAAGGATAGAAAATATGAATTTACTGAAAAAAAATGGAGAAACAAGTTGGATGAGAGTGGGGCTGACCCATGTGTGATAACGATCCTATAATTTGATTGTAGGATAAGTTAAGCTGTCGGAGCTCTTGAAAGGAGGAAAAAATACTGAAATTCAATTGCCATTCCTCAAGTTGATCAAATTCTATGAGGCTCGAAAGGTTAAGCTTCGACACTTGTCGTGTGCTGTTGTTGCAGGTTACTCTCTCCCAGAGACAGCAGTCTCTCCCTCTTGCCCATGTAGGTGGTGAAGGGTAGTTGTTGTGAAGGACAGAAGATCTAAGCTCTAATAGAGCTTCATACTCCTCCAAAGGACACCCGTAGCTGGTGCTGTAGTTATACTGGACTATAATCAATGAAGTCCAGAACAAAATTGCTAGCCTTGAGTAGGGGACAAGGTGGAAGCAATTCCTCATAGTGGAGTGAATGTCGCAAGATAATTGTGAGATGCGCATTTGCTTCTCATCTCATCCTCGCACAATTCAGATAAAAGCATAAAGGTATGGACATCTAAGTCTACGGTCAACTCAACATACTAGTAGGTTGACCGCATGGCTTCGAGTAACGTCATGTTCAATTCTTCAATGCCAAGATTTTTTTTTTGGAAAAATAGATGGGCTTGGACCCCACTCTGAGAATAACTATTAAAATTGAAAGTGTTTAACAGTAACACACGGAATGAGAGAACAAGTGAAAGGACAAAAAAATTCAGAGAAAAGCGAGCAACTCACGGAAGGTAAAAGAGAGAAACAGAAGTAGGAAAACATGGGCAACAATTTCTTGTGAGATCTAGATTCCACACATTGAGGATAAGAAAGTTTTGTTGTGGAAACTTCATCCGCAAGTGTCGACTTTGGAAAAAAATCTTCAATCTTTCCACGTGCACCGACAGCATGCACAGACCGGCAAATCCAAGTCTTCATGGAAGAAAAGTACTTATCATTACCAAGTCTACCCTATGTAGAAAAGCTATCTGAAAATATAGAAAAATTGACTCAATTACTATGGAAGAATTCACTTGAGAATGACAAAGGCTCCTTGACTGCGGACTACACATGTCTGCAGACGAACTAGTCCATCATTAACTACTATTCAATAAGAGTAATATTTGAATATACCATGTGAAGATCAGTGAAGAGATAGAAATCCGTTGGTATATCTATTCTTTGTTGCACTTGATTTCATAGATGTTAATTTGGGCATGTATATGGTGGATACCCTTCATTAGCTCAACACCTCTTTAAGTTGCACTAAACTCTTTTAAAGGTCTGTTAAATAGTTCTAGTAGCAATATGGGAGACCTTACCCTCTCCACTTAGCCTCTCCAAGATGGACCTTTGCGCCGGTTTGAAAGGTATCATCCACACGAAGCATTTCTCCTCTGATCTTGAAGTTCTCCCAGATGCCACAGCTGCTGCTTCACTCACTGTCACATTGGGGGCGTCAATGGGGCTTTTCTATGTCGAACGGGGATGCCGCTCGGGTGGTTCGACTACTCATCAGTTTGCAGAGGAGAGGGTCACCATCTCAAAATCTTATTTGCTTCTGCTAGATCCTCCTCAAATGTGCCATAATGTTTTTCAAATTCGATATTATAAAGAGTAATGTAGTACTCCCCCCGGGGTTATGTTATATATAGAATAATATAGAAAATATTCACTACAACATGATATTTAGTATTATAAGGATTCATTACCCCATGATGATAACCACCGTCTCCTCTTTTTTCAAATATTTCTCAGGCTGCATTGAAGACTAGCTCAAGGTAGTACCTCTAGATCTTATACCCAAAAAGCTATCTAATTACCAGCCTTCAATGCTAAGTTATGAAAGATTTACTAATCTGACCCTAAAGTAAATAGTCACATTAGCCAACTATAATATTAGAGTTAGACTAATTGTATTTGTTAATTATGTTCCTCTTTTATATCCATAGGTAGGGAAAAAAATAGGTGACCAAAATTGACTTCTAAGAAGGAATACTTGATCATGTTTAATACCTCTGAGACAACCTCCTGGTTAGCTGAAAGAAATGGCCACTCAATCAAATTTCATTAGATCTTCATGAATTGTTTCCCCCGCAAAATCTACCTACTCTTTTTCCTAATACTATGTTAGGTAAGAAATATCAGAAACCACATAGAAAGAATTATCACGAGTGTTTGGACGGCCACCACCTAAGCATTCACCTTTGATCGTACCCATTGTAAATTTGACCTTCTATCTAGAAACATGCCAGTTTTTTTACAATAAGCATTGACATTTGCAATCGAAGAAACTAGGTGCATGGCAACATTTCACATGCAAACAGAAGCTCTATATTGGAATTTTATGTAGACAAGGTGGCCACCACCATGCAGCTTCTTCAGCGGCCCATGCGGTGATCGATGCCTTTCAGTAAATTTATGGTCAGGACTTTTTACAAAGGACTCAATGGGCAACTAACGTGGCCAAAGCTCATACTAACTTGCTTCTTATTTTTTACACATGCTTGGAATTTGACCTCTTCAAACTTTTATTTTTAATAAAAGTTTTCAGCCAAAGCATAAGATGCTTTTGAAATGGTCTGCATCCTTTGATTTTTCGAAATTCCAAAATTGATGGATGACCAACTTGGAGTCACCAATGACCTTGATGGTGCTGTTATATTTAGTTGTTGAGTGATTGTTAAAGCCCATGAGGGACACTTTGTACGTGGTTACATTGTTGGTTGCTAGAAAACTCAATTGGCTTGCTTTAGGTGCATGTACAAAGCTTACCACTTGGGTTGACATATGACATAGCTACAAGAGGATTTGTATGTGCATGTGTTTATTTCCACATCAACTATACACTGGATACACCTTGGATACTTACAAAGAGCCAAGTAACTCAAATATTATGTTATGCCTAGTATTTATAAATGAGGTTCCAGATTATTGCAAATGGTGTTAAAATGGAACATCTCATGGTCCATATGAATTAGGAGACACTACAATATGGACATATTTAGGCTGGCCATGTGCTAATCATGGTATTTGTAATTGGATTTACAATACTTATAAATCAAATTGAATGGATTTGAACACATCTTAGCAAGTGGAACCCATATGTGAGCTGAGCTTGTGCTCGGTGTTTACACCTGCTTGTTTGGAAATGAGGGTTCAAAGACTCTAACTTTGAGTAGTATTATTTTTAAGATATTCAACCTTTCAAAAATTTCTTACAGCCATGAAAGATTAATTATAGCCATGCTCAAGAAAAACACTACTTATTATTTGAAAATTATTAAATTCCATATCCTCCCATAATCCAAAAAGGATGGAAATTGTCTTCCCAGCTAAATTTGTGTGACGGTAAATTAAAAGAAATAAGAGTTTTTAGTTTTCAAGATCTAAGCTCTAACAGAGCTTCATACTCCCCCAAGGGGCACCCGAAGCTCGTGCTGGAGTTACAAAGGACTACAATCAATGAAGTCCATGACAAAATTGCTAGCTTTGAGTAGGTGACAAGGTGGTACCAATTCCTCATAGTGGAGTGAATGGTTTAACGTGATTGTCTGATGCACATTTGCTTCTCATCTCGTCCTTGCACAATTCGTTTATAAGCATAGAGGTATGGAAATCTAAGTCGGTCTGCGGTCAAGTCAATACACTAGTAGGTAGGCTGCATGGCTTTCAATAATATATTGATCAAATTCTTCGATTCCAAAATTTTTTCTTTTGGAAAAAGAGATTAAGCATGGTCCCCAGCATGAAAATAATTATTAAAGTTGAAAGAGAGTGAAGATTAATACAGGGAATGGAAGAACAAGTGGGAAAAGAAAGAAAGAATGGGAGAACAAGTGTGAAAAAAAGAAAATCAAACACCAATAAGCAACACATGGGAAGGTAAAAGAGACTAGCAGAAGGACGGAAATGTGGGGAACAATTTCTTGAATCCTTTCTTGAGGAGATGTTTTGTGGTAGGAGCTTGTCCACAGGCTTGGACTTTTTGGTAAAATCTTCTCTCTCTCCAAACGCACCAACTTTTTTTGGAAGACCTACGTATGACTTCTCTTCTATGGAGAAGCTATCGGGTGCCATTCAACTAGCTTTGGACCACAACTTTTCCTCAAAAAAAAAAAAAAAGGACCCTAGTCCATCTTCTATAGAAAAGCTATCGTGTGCTATTCACATGATGTCTGTAGGCCGAGTCCATCTTTAACTACTATTCATGAAGAGAAATATTTGAACCTACCTTGTAAAGATAAGTGAAGAGACAGAAATTTGCGGGTAAATCCATTCTTTTTTGCACTTGATTTCATGGATGTTAATTAGGCATGTATGTAGTATATATCCTTCATTAGTTGAATACCTCTTTAAGGTGCACATAAATCTTTTAAAAATCTATTAGTTCATTCTAGTATGATCAAGGGAGACAGGATTTGGCTTTAATATCATGCCTTTGTCGAAATCCTTCTTCTATACTTTTGTATGGCTTGTATACACTGAAATCCTTTATGCCAAGGTGTCAATATAATGGGGTTACCCTTGGAAGCTACCAACGTCGTAGAGCAGTGATATTATGAATGCCACTATAACTCAGAAGTGCGCGACAATCTCCCGTCTTCTTTCAACGAGACCTTAAACAGAAGTGCGCGTCTTAGACTAAAACTTTTTGACCAGACAAACAAAAAAAAAACTTTGGGTGTGTGAGGCCCTGTTTTTCTTCTTCATTTTTTTTTGGATAGAGAACAAAGAAAGAGGAGACTCGGTTCACAAGGATTGTGAACCGAGGTCTCCCTCCGTCCCTCGGTTTTCTAATAGGAAGGACGCCTTCTTCGGTGCATTGTCGCAGCTCTGAATTCTCTCAATTTCGTTCTTTCCCTCTCTAGCTTTCTTACTTTCATATCTCTCTTACCATCTAAACCCAAACTACGATCCAATCCCTAACATTAAGCTCGGCATGCTGACCCAAATCTTACGTTGATTTCCTCTAATCAAGCCAAAGCCCAAAGCCTTTTCCCTTCCGGCTGCACTCTTCCAGCACATAAGTCCAAGTCCAAGAAACGTACCCATCATGACCCGTGTAGGACTTCTCTTTTGACCCCTAAACAAAAGTTTTTTTCCACAGAGGAATTGACTCTCGAACAACAAAGGCTCCTTGTTTGTAGAGACTCGAAAGCCTGAGCTTCGACAGTCGTCGTGTGTTGTTGTTGCATGTCACTCTCTCCCAAAGGCAGCAGTCTCTCCCTCTTCCCCATGTAGGTGGTGAAGTGCTGTATTTAGGTAGAGCAGATTTTAGCTTTAACAAAGCTTCATACTCGTCCAAAGGACACCCGATGCTGGGGCTGCTGCTGCATAGGACTACAATCAGTGAAGTCCATTTGCTTCTCATCTTGTCCTTGCACAATTCATTTAAAAGCATAGAGGTATGGAAATCTGAGTCTGCGGTTAAGTCAATATACTAGTAGTTAGAAAAACAGATGGGCGTGGACCCTAGCCTGAGAATAATTGTTAAAATTGAAAGGGAGTGAAGAGTAATAGACCAGCAAGTCCAAGTCTACACAGAAGAAAACTACCCTTCATGACCCGTGTAGGACTTTTCTTCGATAGAAATGCTATCGGGAGCTTTTCCACTGTCCCCTAAACAAAAGTTTTTCCACGGAGGAATTGACTCTCGAACAGCAAAGGCTCCTTGACTGGGCACGAGATGTATGCAGACCAAATAGTCCATCTTTAACAAATATTCAAGGGGAGTAATGAAGTTCTTTTTTAATAGGGCATGAGGTGTTTTTTAAAGCGGAGAGAGAGGTGTCTCAACCAAAAACAATTAACAAAAAAAATGGGGATGTGAGAGAGGGCAGGTGTCTTTTTTAGTCTTTTGGGTGAGATGCCTTTCAACTTTTTTTTTTTTGTATTCTTCTGTGTCATCCTCTAAAGTGCCGTGAGGGCTAAGCTGAGTTTAGTCTTTGACTTCCACATATTTTCTTTTAAATAAAATAAAAAAAATTGCTCTCTCTAATATTTTCTTCTTCTCTTCTACTATTGTCTTATATTTTTTTGATTGGTGTTTGTTCTTGTGATTGTGATCCTCGCCCGACCAGCTAATCTTATTTCACAAGTGATCATGCTCTTTTACATACTATCAAATAATGTGCAAAGTTTTCTACAGCCACACTACCATGATGGAGATTGACATGGTCTACGGCTGCAACTATATGCGCTCGGTAAAGCAGGAGTGAAAATTGGTGGTCCTGGACAACAATACCTCATTAGCTCAATACAGTATATACCCTTCATTAGCTTGAAGAATGGTAGTCTGGCAAAAACCTAGACAACAAAAGTTCTTTGTTTGCACTTAATTTTATGGATGTTAATTAGGCATGTATCAGGGGCGGCTCAATATATTTGGGGGCCTAAGGTGAACTGACTGAGAGAGGCTTTTTTTTTTTTTTAATGATAAAAATATTTTAATAAGTGTAAAATACTTTAAAAACGGTCGAGATTTAAGAACATCCACGATGCAAACTATTCAAAAACCGTAAGATGAAACTAATTAATCTATAATTTTATATAGAAAGATAAGGATAACAAAAAAATTTAATGTTCCAATTAGTAAACCATAGTGGGAGAAATTTGTTATAATACTTTGTGACTTCTCCCCATGGCACGGAAACTGAGAGCAAAATGTCAAAATTTCAGCTAGAACCAATCCAAAACATGTGCTGTTTTCGAATTTCCAGGTAAAACAAACTAATGGGGCTATTCAAACATTTTGTTTTCAAAAAGTATAAAGTTTAATTCTTTAAGCATGATGCCATCAGATATATTAAAATAGTTGCAACTGGATCTAAAACTATCAAACCAATGAGGTGAAATAAGTGATTTTCATATTTAAACAGTAGTGTTTCAATACTAAAAAAATTCTACAATACTTTTTTTTTTTGGGGGGGGGGGTGCCGGGGAGGTGCGGAAGAAATTGAGATGCTATCTCCAAAGGAAAGATATACAGGAAAATATTGGTGAATTCAAACAGTCTTACGTTTAGTGGATGAAAGTAATTTTTGCCCCATGAGAGACAATAAATCCCTAAACTCCAATAAAAAAAGACAGAAAAAGGGTGTTCAACTTCTACTTGTTGACTAGGCTAGAGAAAGGAACTTGGGAATTGAGCTCTGCTTCTAATGCTAAGAGCACCAACATAGGGACAATGGCACAATGCAAGATATAAAAAAATAAAACTGAAAGAATCATCCTATCCAACATTCACCCAGAAAAGATAAGGAAAGCTGCTTGTAGATCAAATCAATAAGTATATTAGAAGCGAGGAAGCACCAATTTCAAGCAAGGCTAGACAAATGTTTCAGTGAGTTCCTATGAGGGAGGGGGAACCGGGGAAGCAGTATGATTTCAAGATCGGCACGAACTTGCAAAAGGTAATGCCACTCAAATGAATGTAGAATGTAAGTGCGATTATCAACTTCACGGTACATGACCGAACTACTGCTGTAAATGGACTGAATTGACCTCAACGGCTCAACCAATAGACATCTGAAGCCAAGACAAACAAACTACGGAATTAGGCACACAAATTTTCATAGGCATTTTCTCAAACATCTTTGTTGTCCATCTAGAGAGAGAGAGACTTACAAGTGCAGCAGGTTGACGTGAAGAAGATGGGAGTCAGGGACTTAGGCCTCAGGGGATGGGAGAGAGGCAAGGAGGTCGCGGGACGGCGGGAGACAGAGGAGACAACCTCGCCGGTTCGCCGGCACGGCGGCGCCCTTCGTCCCTGGTTGGTCACGACGAAGACGAAGACAGAAGAGGGTGGTCGGTGAAGCAGAGCTGCAGAAGAGGAGCTGAGGAGGACGATGAGGATTGAGGAATGAGGAGGAGCGGAGGACCATGAGGATTTTAAAGAAAGGGAGGATGGGCGAATGGTGATGGGATTGCTGGATTGGGACGGCGTCGCTGCAGAAGACTCACCCTCAGTCATCTTGTCGAGGGAGTCGTTGGCTCTACGAGAAGGGGGGAAGGAGTCGTCCGTTGCTTGTTTTGTCGACTGTCCATTGTCGTAGGCAGCTAGGCGCCAGGCGGTAGCAGAGCCGGCTCGAGCCTTAGGCGGCTGAGGCGGTCGCCTAAGGCCCCCGGCCCCAAAGAAGGCCCCCCGCGGCCGCCGCACCGCACTGCGTCGCTGCCCAAAGAAGACCCCACTGCCGCCGCGCCGCGCTGCGTCGCTGCCCAAAGAAGACCCCGCTGCTGCGCTGCACCGCAGTTTTCACAGCAGTAGCACTATGACAGTAGCTACTAACCTACCGCGGCATGTATACAGTATTTACCCTTCATTAGCCCAATACCTCTTTTAAGTTGCACTAAACTCTTTTAAAAGGCATTACCCTCTCCGCTTAACCTCCCCAAGATAGATCTTCATGCCTATTTGAAGGGTATCATCCACACGAATCATTTCTCCTTCTCTGATCCTGACGTTCTTCCGGATGCCACGGCTGCTGCTTCCCTCATTGTGGATTCTAGAATTGAAGAAAGGCTGCCTTTCCAATCCTTTTCCACGAACACTCTGCCACGTTGAGGCCGTCAATGGGGCTTTTCTATATCGAACAGGGATGCCGCTCGGGTGGTTCGACTACACCCTAGTTTAGAAGAGGAGAGGGTCGCCATCTCAAAATCTTATACCGAAATATTTCTCAGGCTGCATTGAAGACGAGCTCAAGGTAGTGCCTCTAGATCTTATACCGAAAAGGCTATCTAATTATTGGCCTTCAATGCTAAGTTATAGAAGATTTACCAATTTGACCCTAAAGTAAGAAGTCACATTAGCGAACTATAATAGTAGAATTAGACAAATTGTACTTATAATTAATTATGTTCTTCTTTTATATCTATGGGTAGGGAAAAAATTAGGTGACCAAAATTGTCTTCTACGAAGGAATACCTCATCATGATTAATAGCTTTGAGACAGCCTCCAAAGGCCCCAAGTTAGCTGAAAGGAATGGCCGTTCAATCTAATTTCATTTGATCCTTATGAATTATTTCACCATCAAAACCTACCTACTCTGTTTTTCTAATACTGTGTTAAGTTAGAAATCTCTTAAACACTTCAAGAAACCATATAGAAAAAATTATCTTGAGTGTTTAGATGGCCACCACCTATGCATTCATCTGTGATCATACCCATTGTAAATTTGACCTTTTATCTAGAATCATGCCAGTTTTTCTACAATAAGAATTGACGGTTGTGATCGAATAAACAAGGTCACGTGGCAACAGTTCCCATGCTATGAGAAGCTCTCTTTTGGAGTTTTATCTTGCCAAAGAGGCCACAACCATGCAGCTTCTCAAGGAACCCATGCGGTGATACGTTGCTTTTCAATAAATTGATGGTCAGGATTTTTTACAAACGACTTAATGGGCAACTAACATGGCCAAAGCCCATGCTAACTTATTTCTTACTCTCTCTACATGCTTGGAATTTGACCTCTTCAAACTTTATTTTTTAATAAAGTTTTCAGCCAAAGCATAAGATGCCTTTGAAATGGTCTTCGTCCTTTGGTATTTCAAGATTCCAAAATGACTGATGACCAACAAAGAGTCACTAATGACGTTGATAGTACTATTAGTGTTAAAGCCCATGAGGACACTTTCTACTTGACTATATTTTTAGTTGCTGGAAAATTCAATTGGCTTGCTTTAGATACACGTACTAAGCTTACCGCTAGGGCTGGCACATGACACGATTATAGGCAGATCCATACATCTATGCACTGAACAAGAAACTCAAATAATACTTTCTAGCTACTTTTTATGAATGAGATCTTAGGTTATTGTAAATGGTATCAGAGTAGAACCATCCCATAGCCCATGTAAACTAGAGGACATTATAGTACGGGCATATTTGGGCTGACCATATGCTCATTATGGTGTTTATAATTGGATTTGCAATATTTGTGGTTAGATTTGAACACATATCCTCACGAGTAGAACCTATATGCGAGCTGAGCTCGAGCTCCGTGTTAGCACCCTATTGTTTGGAAGTGAGGGGTAAAAAACTCTATTTTGTTTTCTTAAAATATTCAACCTCTCAAAAAAAATTTATAAAACAATCTAGATTTTTAGGTAACTTATATTCTCCTATGGTAAAACTTTCCTCCTGTATCTCAAAATGAGGAAAGAGGGGAAAAGGATAATCTAGCAAGTAATGATGATAGCCTTCATGGCATCAGAATGGACCCTAATCGAAACCGTTACTAGCTAGTACGAGGTCATCATGATGGTTATTTGCCTCAAGTAGTAGCATTTCATATTTTAATACTAAATAATAATTATAGTTGTTATAATAATGCTATAACGAAAAATAACAACGGAATAACAACATCATCTTTCCCTTCACTTTTTATTAAACACAAAATATTATTTATAGATCATACAATAACTTTTAGAGGAAACTTTAATATAAAAATTAATTTGAAAATTAATATTTTATTCAAGGAAAGGTACAAGTACATAGTATTGATCATTATTTATATAAATAGATCATTGTAAATATAAATCATATATGCATTATAATGGCAATAATCTAAAGGGCAGAAGCAGAAACTTTTATGACAATTTGTAACACTGTCATCTAAAACCTTGCTCTTTGAGAAATGAAGATTAATTATAGCCATGCCCTGGTAAAACACTACTTATTATTTGAAACTTATTAAGTTCTGTCTTCCCACAATCCAAAAAGGATGGAAATGGTCTTGCCAGCAACATTTGTGTGACACTAAATTAAAAGAAGTAGGAATTTTTGGTTTTAAAGATAAAAAAGCAAAAAAAAAGGGGGGGGATGGATAAGATTGCCAAGTTTGATCAAATGGTTGGTGCGTGCATATCAGCATCTAACCTTCCAAGACATACAACTCGACTGGGTTCTCCAGAATTCTGGTTCCCAGACCAACATCAACTTCCTCCTCTCATAGAAATCTGGAGTCCCAGACATCAAGATCTATAATACAAACTAATCTGCTGATGATCTCATCATCTGTCTAAGACCGCATGCAAACATCAAGTCAAAAAGCCAGCCTATTGTGTGTCAACTTCCTCATCTCAAAGAAACCTGATGGCCAATATTCTTTCACGTATTTGTATGAGAAAGCCCGTGTTGTGCTCGGTGCAGGTTCTAGCAAGCCAGACATGATAGTTTGCATCTTTAACTACCTAGTGATGTCTATTGGCTAAGTCGGGCTCAAAGACTACGATAGCGTGGCCTAATCTGGGATACACATGAGAACTAAGAATGATGATAATAATATAAAAATCCAGAGCGTCTTCTACATGAAGCATTCATTCACATGCCAGTGGATGTTATGTTCCCCATCCTCCCTACCAACCCAGGTAGCCAAGCATATATACCAACATATGCTTGGAATGCTAAAATTTATACTATTATCAGTCATCAATTTTTGGCCTCACTAAGATCACTATCCACCAAAATATGGTCGGAATCTCTTAGTTCAAGATAATTTGGATTATTTATTATTTTGGCCTAGTGGGATGATTATCCACATCATTGAGTTGCTAACGATCTGATCTGATTGAGGAGAAGAAAGAATTCTCTCAACCCGCTCGACTCGATTCTCTCAAAAAAAACTTAAAGAAGATGGAAGAATTTCGAAAGTAAGACTTGAGTCTTTTTTCTTTCATTGATAGTTCATAACTCATAAGCTAAGGTAACATAACCCTTATTAATAATAATAATGAAATCCTTTTTTACATAATTTAGATTAAATTTCTCTTCTGGTTCTAATAGAACTAGCTCTTCAAAAATAAATATGACTAATATAAATAATTTAAATAAATTAAAATAATCCAAAATGTAGATCTCGATCTCTACATCAACTTTACCTTCTGTCGCTCTGTCTAATTCTTCATGGATTAGAAGATAATATACGATCAAAATCTCTTCTAAAAAGAAAGGTTTCGGTTTAACTAGCTTGTTTCGGGGCCCAAATAATAAAATTTCGGCCCAATTCAACCCCGATGGTCTGGCGGCATCGGCAGAGGGATCTGTGGCATCTGAGACGGCTGATGGCAAGGTAGGCGGGAATGACAGAGCGAATGACATTAGAAGAGGGAATGACTTTGGGCATCCCTTCCCATTGCCGTTCCAAGATGTGATCTTAGAAGAGGAAATGACATTAGCCCAAAGTTATAAATCTCAAAAAGTTACCTAATTTCAAAAAAAAAAAATCATCTCAATCGGATGTCGTATAACTAAGTTTTGGCTTTATAGAGTTTGTCATGCGTTTTAGCTTCCTGATGTGACAGATTTTGCTCCTAGACCTTATCCAACCTTGCTTGTAGTGGCCAAAGTATTCCACATTGAGTATGATAATTCTCATGAATATCTACAATGGTCAAAATTATCTATATCGAGTCTAGTGATCCTTCTAGATATTTATAGTGGTCAAAATAGTCCACATCAAGTTTTGGCTTTCTAGAATTAAAAGCTGGTTCCTTTTATTAATAGTTTGATGACTAAGGTAGTACTCCAATGAGTTTGAATTGTTTCTTTTTCCATTTTTTTTTTTCTTTTTGGTGATCTGAGGAAATAAGGGGTATAAATTCTTAATTTATTGTGATTTCCTTTCCACTTCTCTTTGTTTTCTTTTTTTGTTTGTTTTTTTTTATTGATATAAAGGATGGGAT
>JAOXJJ010000001.1:22812980-22839893 GCA_025769935.1 Phoenix roebelenii | reverse complement strand
CTGAAGAAGTAAGGGGTATAAATTCTTAAATTATTGTGATTTCCTTTCCACTCATCTTTGTTTGCTATATTATTTTTCTATTACAGCTCCTTTTATTTGCGTGTGCGTGTTTGTTTGTTTTCTTTTGTTGTTTTTTATTCATAGAAAGGATAGGATGTTAATTACAAGACCTATCATGCTCTCTTAGAAGCTTGGTTTATCTGCTGGATATATGGTAGAATTTCTGGAGTTCTGGATTCCTCTCTAAATTGATGAAACTGATCATACCAAGTGTTTTCTCTGGAGCTCCTTGCTCAACAAGTATACTGAGAAAGGTTAACTTTGATCTAATAATCTGTTCTCTGATAAAAATCTGTTTCTTTTGTGCCTAAAATGTGGCGAATGGTGGCTTTCCTAATATTTTTCAGAGCAAGGTTTTAGGCTGAGAGATCTTCACAGATATTTTTAACTTTTCAGTTTTCCTGTCGCAGTATGTAAACAATCTTGACTAATCAATGGAATTGGCATGGAATTTCATTAGTATGGTATGTTTGTCATCCTTTTTTTGTATCAACCTTTTCATTTGGCTATGGTGCGGGTCGCACATACTCTGTTCGCCACAAGGAATACAGACCTATCCACTTATAATGTCCGCTATCCAATTTCCTGTGGAATCATTATTTTCTCTTTTCTGTTGACTTGACTGGGGCTTTCTTGTGATTCAGTTGCAAAGTTTTTTATTCACTAGATACTTGTTAGTTAAAATTGTATTCCCTAAATTCTTGTACATTTATCTCTATGTGCTACTCTTTGTTTGCATTTTGCATGACTAATGAGTCTAATTGTTGATCATTGTGAAAGCCTAAGGGATATTCTTTGGGTTGTTGTGCATTTAAAGATTCGTTTTTTTTTGTGCATTTAAAGATTCGTTTTTTTTTTATTTTATGAGTTTTAATATGATGATTTTTGGGTTTTGGTCTGAAACTGAATCTGAATTGCATACTATATTATATTAGTCAAATCATCTTTCTTTATTTTTTGGTTCACTATAGAAGTCATTCATCTTATGAGGAAACGTTTGTAGCTGGTATTGTTTAAATGGCTGATGATATAAGCATTCTACTTCCCCACACTCCCCCCACTTTTCTTTCAATGTGGCCTGTGGTCATGTATAACTTATAAGCCCAGGTGAAACATTTTAGTAAAAAAATAGATAGCCCCACCTGAGAATTTGTATTATGCTCTGTTACTATGTGTTTTATGGTAATCAGCAGCGAGAACTTAGTGCTTATTTCAGATCAAGATTTTTGATATTCTAATATTTGGGTTCATGTAAACAGGAGCCACTTCTTTCCTTTTCACTGAGTATCAGTATGTTGGAATTTTCATGGTTGCTTTTGCAATCCTGGTGTTCCTTTTCCTCGGCTCTGTGGAGGGTTTTAGCACTAAGAGCCAGCCCTGCACCTATAGCAAAGACAAATATTGCAAACCTGCACTTGCAAATGCTATCTTTAGCACCGTGTCCTTCTTGCTTGGTGCTATCACTTCTCTGGTATCTGGTTTTCTTGGAATGAAAATTGCAACATATGCAAATGCCAGGACAACTTTAGAAGCAAGAAAGGGTGTAGGAAAAGCTTTCATTACCGCATTCCGCTCTGGTGCAGTTATGGGCTTTTTGCTTGCTGCAAATGGGCTTTTAGTGCTTTACATTGCAATCAACCTATTCAAGTTGTATTATGGTGATGATTGGGAAGGCCTTTTTGAGGCAATAACTGGTTATGGTCTCGGTGGCTCTTCCATGGCTCTTTTTGGCAGAGTTGGGGGAGGCATCTATACAAAAGCTGC
Organism: Phoenix roebelenii; assembly: GCA_025769935.1. NCBI lineage: Eukaryota > Viridiplantae > Streptophyta > Magnoliopsida > Arecales > Arecaceae > Phoenix > Phoenix roebelenii. The sequence goes on along the minus strand of JAOXJJ010000001.1, from coordinate 22,838,069 downwards.
TGATGTTGGTGCTGATCTTGTTGGTAAGGTTGAGAGGAACATCCCTGAAGATGACCCGAGAAATCCAGCAGTAAGTTTGTGCATTGTTGTTTAACAATAGGCTTTTGTGGCTTTCTTCCAGTATATATGATAATTTTCTGGAAGTAGACAAAACTATTTTCTTGTTTTTGTGCACTCTACATTCATCTACCTTTTTTACTGGGTCTTTCTTATCCTATTTCTAACCAAACTCTGCAAATAAGAATTTCCAACATGTGCTATTTTCTGTATGATATTAGATATACCTCCCTGCTTAAGATTCTTTAACTACTAGAATATCTGACAGGTGATTGCTGACAATGTTGGAGATAATGTCGGGGACATTGCCGGAATGGGATCTGATCTTTTTGGCTCATATGCTGAATCTTCCTGTGCTGCCCTAGTCGTTGCTTCAATCTCATCTTTTGGAATCAACCATGATTTGACTGGGATGTGCTATCCACTGCTTATCAGCTCTACGGGTATCATTGTTTGTTTGATCACCACTCTGTTTGCAACTGACTTCTTTGAAATAAAGGCAGTGAAGGAGATTGAGCCTGCACTGAAGAAGCAGCTTATAATCTCGACTTTTCTTATGACTGTCGGTATTGCAATTATCAGTTGGATTGCCCTCCCATCTACCTTCACAATCTTCAATTTTGGTGTCCAGAAGCAAGTGGCAAACTGGTAAGTGATACTTATGTTTGTTTGCTTGAAGGTGTTAGATTTTAATGCTTGTCTAATTGTAATTCGAAATAAAATTTGCAGGCAGCTGTTCTTCTGTGTTGCAATTGGTCTATGGGCTGGCCTGGTTATTGGGTTTGTCACTGAATACTTCACAAGCAATGCATACAGGTGAAACTTCGTTCTTCGATGAGTTGTGACAAATTAATTTCATATGCAATGGGTCATGGTAGTTTGACAAAGCTTCCTCTTTTTGTAGCCCTGTGCAAGATGTAGCTGATGCCTGCAGAACTGGAGCTGCCACTAATGTTATTTTTGGGCTTGCTTTGGGATACAAGTCTGTCATCATTCCAATTTTTGCTATTGCTGTCAGCATCTTTGTTAGTTTTAGCCTTGCTGCCATGTATGGTATTGCAGTTGCTGCTCTAGGCATGTTGAGCACCATTGCAACTGGTCTGGCTATTGATGCCTATGGCCCCATCAGTGACAATGCTGGAGGCATTGCTGAGATGGCTGGAATGAGCCACAGAATACGAGAGAGAACTGATGCACTTGATGCTGCAGGCAATACCACTGCTGCCATTGGAAAGGTATAGTTATCATTTTCTGCTTCTTATTTGCTTAGAGGTATATATGATCGTAGACATTTAAGTATTAGAGATATTTTTTTTAAGTAATTGCATATTTGAGTGGCCTGACCATGATGCTATGATGATTTAACCTTGCATTCATTACACACAAGAATATGGTGCTTTCCAATTAACATTATGCTTTCATCTAATGATTTTCCGCAAAGCGAGTTCCAATCCAATCTGATCTATTCATTTAGAGAGCTATTTACTTGATTGCAGACATATCTGTAACACCTCTAGCAGGGGAACAAGCCAATTGCAAAGAACTTATTTTCAGCCTTTTTCAGACAAGAACCTATCTGATTCAGAAGGGAAGAGCTTAAATCAGTTTCTAACAAATTTCTTGAGGAAAAAGGCACCCACACTTTTATCCCTTAAAATTGGGCTGTCTGATTAGACAGCAGTAATGTTGTGAACTACAACATTGCACTTGCCCTATTTACTTATAGGACCTGGCATCTATGCATGTCTGTATTGAAGTAGTTTTATGTAATGTATGGAATTATCAATGTCTCTCTTTTCGGTCTGTTGGAATTTTGTGTAGGGCTGAATTCCATTTGTTTTATTTGCACAAGCTCATAAACTAATATTCCAATTAAATTTACCTTTTTAAGGGTTTTGCCATTGGTTCAGCTGCCTTGGTGTCCCTCGCACTCTTCGGTGCCTTTGTGAGTCGGGCAGCGATATCAACTGTGGATGTTCTGACACCTAAAGTATTCATTGGGTTAATTGTTGGTGCAATGCTTCCTTACTGGTTCTCAGCCATGACCATGAAGAGTGTAGGCAGTGCAGCTCTGAAGATGGTGGAGGAAGTTCGCCGACAATTCAATACTATACCTGGTCTTATGGAAGGAACTGTAAAACCCGACTATGCAACTTGTGTCAAAATCTCGACAGATGCTTCCATCAAGGAGATGATTCCACCTGGTGCTCTGGTCATGCTCACACCTCTCATTGTTGGAACCTTCTTCGGTGTAGAAACTCTATCAGGGGTTCTTGCAGGTGCCCTTGTATCCGGCGTTCAGGTCTGTGGGAAATCATTATCGATTTATCAGAGCTTTGACTGTACATAGAAGTCATGAGTGCTCTCTCTTTTCTTACAGATTGCAATCTCTGCATCTAACACTGGTGGTGCATGGGATAATGCTAAGAAGTATATTGAGGTAAAGCTACCCTTGTATCACTTTGTTGAATTCTTCTCGCATTCAGATTAAGATGTCTTCCATGAAAGTGAATTCAGAACTTGCTAATGTTTTTTGTTTTTCGGTTCTTTTTGTTCCTTTTTTTTTTATGTTCAGGCTGGGGCTTCGGATCATGCTAGGACCCTTGGCCCCAAAGGATCAGATCCCCACAAAGCTGCTGTGATAGGCGACACCATTGGAGACCCTCTCAAGGACACATCTGGACCCTCACTTAACATCCTTATCAAGCTCATGGCTGTCGAATCTCTCGTGTTTGCGCCCTTCTTTGCTGCACATGGAGGCCTCCTCTTCAAGATCTTCTGAGAAGAGGTGGCCTGATGGGCAATCCTGCACTTGAGGCCAGCAGCATCTCCATTCACCACCTTACGTCTCAGCATCTTATCCTTTTTGTTTTATTCTCTCTTCAATTTTACCTGTCATGTTTAGGCCCTTCTTGTCTGCATGTTAGTTTCAAGCTGTAGTTGATGTGACGAAGCTCCCAGGTCTGTCCATGTGTGTGCCCCTGGGGCAGCCAAATTTTTCTTATGCTAGATAGATGATGATGATGATGACGACGACCATGATGATGTTCATGATGGTGGTGATGATGATAATTGTTATTAGGAGAGTGACAAAAAGTTCTTTAAATGCCCCCATACGATGGTTGTAAAAGTTGGTGATGCCTTTCCATCATACATGATGGTGGCATGAGTTACCTTAACGACGTGGGAAACTATGGAATTATGGGTGCATTCTAGAAGCAAGGGTGTTATTGATACGTGACCACCTCCATTATTGGTGATGGCCACAGGATGCCAAAGTTTGATGCGGTGGGTCTGAACTCTGAAGCTGATCGATCATTACTTTTTTTTTTCTTTTGTTGGTTCCAAAACGCTGGCGAAAGAAAGTGCTGAGCAAACCAATTGGGTAGCTAAAAGTGTACGGGCCTGATTGAAATGTATGTTTCAGGCTGTGGAAACAGTGGGTGGTCGACTGGGAAGTATAGAGTTCGGAGTTGGTGCCCTTTCAGAGGTGGAAAGTTTAAAAAATGAACGAGAATCCTCGCCAAGAGGACCACAAAGGACAGTTGGGGAAGTGCTTTAGTCCAGAATCGACACTTCCAAACCATCAGTAGTCGAGACATTAAGTCAAGAACGGTGGCTAAGCAAGGTATGAGAAATTCCGGTTATGGCACAAAGGGGAGAAAAAGAATATCCTTGTATCAGCCCGAACTGGATGGTACAGAACGTATTGTGTCATATCAGATCAGATCGATATTGGTATCTAATATAAGTGAAATATTAACACTTAGTATACTAAAAAAAAATTGTACTATATCGATATTGTATTAATATGACATCGATATTGAGGTCTGATACTGAGACGATAAATTTTGATCTCGAGGGTCTCCAAATTGGAAAAGATGGGATGGGGTCTTGTAAGTCATATTGTTGCCCTCCTCTCTACAGGTATGTCTGTTCATGCATAAAGTGCAATCTGCAGTGAGCCATAAATCATTTTATGGAATGCTTCATAAATCATTTTATGTTTATTATAAATTTCATACATGAAATTAAGAATTATTCCAGTGAGTGTATGAGAGAGAGAGAGATGGAAAATGTGATTTATCCTAGCTAAGCAGATCACTGATGAAATTAAAAGGGACTGCTACCAAGGTGGAAGAGCTTAATCTGATGCTGTTAAGTGCCAGATTTAGGAGATTTCAGGAGTAAGAACAGAAGTTGGGGCAGTCGAGCTCACAGTGAGCAACTTGGTGGTGTTGATAATTTTAGAAACTTTCGGCACTTCAACAGCATATGATTACCAGGGACCTCTTCTTAGAGGATACCAAATGCTTGCACCATGCCCCGATTGGTTGCTTGAATATTTATAATTTGCAGAGAGAAATATATGCTTCAGATACAACTATAACTAACACCACCCAGTTAAACAAGCACTATAAATTTCTTCACCATCATTCATCACTACCCTCAAAGGCTTAAACTGCTCGAGTCAACTCAGTAGCAACAAAGCCAGATGCTAAGATTGCAAAGGTGCCAAGATTTCCTATTTAAAGATTTATCTGTATTTAAACAAAAAATTATGAAATATTTATCGGAGGAACTGTCATCCAAGTTCTCCAACAAGTTCGCCGCAAAATATTTTATCCTAATCATCACCTATGAGTAATCTGACCATAAGGATAGTAATGAAACATGACTTACAGGTTAGGCTTTACTCCAAGCATTGGTAAGGTTCATATACAAGGAATCTGGTATGCCTGACCAGCGTAGGTAACTTCAGTAATATTTTTCATATTTCCTCGTGCAAATACACGAAAGGAGAGAAAAAATTTAAAAAAAAAAGGAAAAGGGAAATAATGCTTCTTCACTGACAAAATGAAAAGTGGTTAAGGCTTGTTCACCATAATGAAGTTTAAAGGGCTGTCCTCAGGTGCAGTATGTATGTATCAAATGTGTTGCTAAAAATTGTTTGACATTCAGAATTGTACACACAGAAAAACTAGGGATGCTATAAGACATAAAACTTTGGCATCCAGTGGCCATCATCAAAGTTCCTAATAAATGAAGCTACCCTTTTGATGTTCAATCCAAGTAGATGATTATTACAATCTCCTCCACAAAATGATATAATTGTCCGGCAGGTTATTCTCGCTGGCAAAACAAATAAGATATCACTGAACGTGGTGGCATCCAATGATCTCTTTCAGGGAGCTAATTCATTACGTTCTTCTGACCATGAAAACGGCTATTATCCCTAGCAAAGTTTTCAGTTCAAAATACAATAACACAAAGGAGTAGCTTCTATCCCAGATTTATAAACATCCCAAAGAGTTAGAAGTATTATTAAGGGAATTTAAGCAGAATCAATTTCTATAGCTCTAGAAGAATTTATAGACTAGACCTGGACCTGATGACAGAAAAGTATTCTGGACAGACCAGACATCCCAATTGATCACTAGATTCCAGGATTAAATTTATGGAGTCTAATGATATTGATAATGATGAAAATTTTCAAAACATAATTGTATATAAAACCATAGACAAGCCCTTCCCATTGATCAGCATCAGCCATATGAACTAATACTTTGTTATTGGTTTGCGATCCAAGCAAAGCCATTTGCTTAGGAGTTTTTTTTTGCCCAAATTATTTCTCACTAATTCAAAATAATGGATACTTGCATAACAAAGGTCTTATATCACCAAAAACTGTAACAAGGTAAGCATTTACATTTTTGTTAAAATATAATTTACTTCCTCAGTGCAGAAAGTTGTCATCATAATAGGACTGCAATTAGCTATCATAAAGATCTTAGCCAGAGCACAATGGTACCTTCCACTCTTCTGGTCACCAGTTCAGTTTCTAAGCTTTTCCACGATCAACAACCCGTGACATCTCCTCAATGAATAATTATATCATAGCTAACAAATAGTTTGGCGAACAGGTATTGCTGGCACTGCAAATAGTATGACACTTAGCACAAAGAATCCAAACAAAGAAATAACTGAACCTATGTTTTATGAAGTCATATTTTCTAGTTATAACACAAAAAAGTCCCAGGATCCAATTCTTCCAAAAAATAAAAGGACCAAGGATATTGATCCTTTCATATATTAAAAAAAATGCCTGTAAAGGTATTGCTTAATCAGATACAACACTTTAACAATGGGATCCATGATAAAGAAAAGGAGATCACAACTGATACATATTACATTAATTTATTCAGGAACCAGGGCACAGAATTCAACGGAAACCACATGCATATCCATTCAGATGTTATTGCCAAATCTTATCAAACTGAACTTTTGTAATTCGACACAGGATAAATTCAGCCATTTAGATGTGCAATTTCTTTTGACTAGCCAAACAAGGAGAAAAAAGCATACCTTACATGTATATTTGATTTCAGGATCTTAACTGACTTGTATCAATCAAAGAAGCCCAGCATGAGCAAACCCTGGAGCTAATAATTTTGATCCTCCATATTGCCAAATATGTAATGCACTATATTTTCTAAATCTCTCTCACAGTATCCCTATCTATCTGTGTGTGCTCCCATGCAGGACTGCACACACACATCCATGTGCACTTGTGCATGCATGTGTGAGTCATATTACAATCAATTTTTCCATCATACAAATCAAGGTTTGTCGTCTCGGTACCAAACACCGTACTGGTGCCACACTGCACAGTGTCTGTATGCTACGGTATGAATTTTTTTGGCGTATCGAGTATTAGTACGCCACCCGTACCAGGTACCGGTATGGTATACCTTATATCGTCCGGTTCGGGCCAGTACGGCATACCATGATACGAATAATTATTGCCATGATATATCCATATACAAAACATGATGGAATATGATTCACAAAGACTAAGTGAAGTGCACCTCCAAAGCATTGATCTTATCCATCATCAATAATCATGATAGGAAATTTAAAATCATAAAACATGGTTATGAAGCCATTTTTGTTGTATAGATCAGAATATTGGGCAATAAATGCATATAAATATGAGGTAAGCATGATGACATTAATGGCATTAGAGTGGATTTGCGCTAACACTTGAAAACGTAACATTTTAAAACTCTGTTCACTGGACAAACTTAGTAATAGCATTAATAAAGGATTATCACATGATACCCTTAGCCCCAGTCAAGAACATCTGAGATTGGATTAGACCTTGACATAACAAAAAAGGGTAGACAACAGAAAACTTGGACATCAACAGTGAAAGAGGGATCTTAAAGCATCTTAAAATCACCTGCTAACAAAGGAACCAATAGGTAAGCATGTTTGACAAAAGTGCAACCACATCTTGCATGTTTTTCTCTAAGAAATAAAATAAATCATAACAGCAAACTTTTCTTTAATTTCCCCCCAATAATGTTCTTACCTTATTGAAAGATAGCACCTTCAAAAATTGAAGATAACTGCCTAGCTTTATATAACTCATGCATATATACATAGAGAGGATAGAGGTTTCCTCTGAAATGAGTGCAATTTATAACTTCAATATATGCATATAAATTATTCTTTTGAGAGTAATAGTATGTCCCTCTTGCATTAGGATGTTAAGTCTAGGCTAAGCATGCATACACAGATATTGACACATTCTGATTTGGTGTAGGCCAGAAACATCAGGCTTCTTGAAATTTACATGAGGAATTGATCATCCATATATAACATCTCAAGTTACTGTGTCCAACGAACCAATTACCAATAGCTCATGCATTGCTAGATTGAATTCACTGAACAAGTATTCATCTTCTAATGCTACTGACCATAAGGGACTTAACATTGTTAGCCTCTTATTCTTCAATGGACAATTCCGAAGCACTCAAAAACGGGCTACAAATGTGAACAGAATCCTCTATATTCCTCCTCCTGAGTTTTGACACTACAGCATTTTTTCCTCTTGGTATATTCTCATCTTTGCTAATGATAAGTCCCCAGAGATTTCAGAGAGCTGTGCACATGATGCTTAGATCATTTTTTTTTTTTTATAATTTCTCATGCATCTACAGTAATAGGAGCAACAACTAAAAAGAGGTTTCATCTTCAAACTCTCACCTGTGCTTTTATCTGGGTAGCTTGCATGAGAAATGCTTCTAATAGGAACAGAATTTCTTCACAAAACCTCAAACGAATATAAATTCACCTAATTTGACCTAGTCAAAATCATATGACTTTTGATGTTCATATAAGTTGCTCATTCATCTCCCATGGTTCCAAGCGTCAAAGCCTGCTGTTGATATACCCACTGGTTGAACTTTTCGCTGCTTCTATCTGTTGAACCTTTCTTCTAGTATCACAAGCTTTTCATACATGATCAGGCATGTCCAAATGATAAATAATGTTCATTGGTATGTTGTACACGCTCCATGTTATGGGCATTAAGATTCTAAGCTGCATTGGTAAGATCAATCCACTGCTAGGCTGCGTTAGGTCCAATATTGAAATCATTTCAGAGGTTTTCCCTTACTAGTGGGCCGCTTAACAGTATTTCTTGAATTTCCTTTACTAAAATTTTTTGTGGAGAATAGTATGAGGTTCGTCAGGGGTTATATACACATCATTGTCTAAAGTACCTTCCAGTCGCATTGAGATTAATTTTTTCCAGAGAGTCTATGAGAGTTGGTTTATCACTTATTATAACGTCCAGTCAACTTACACACTAGGACCCTTCTTCTCAATCTTGCATTAACTGAATTAATTTCTATGGAGACATACTTCGTGCTTTGTCAGCACATTATGCACCCCAAGTTGATATTCGTCCTGCAGCTACTTCTCTATCAGGCAGCTACATGTCATCCTCTTTGACCCACCCTCCCAATGTCTATGCCAGCAATAAGAAGTACATAAGAGGCTTTAAGGCAGTATTATTTCCTGTGTTTTTGGTACTCCAATCAAACTTCGGGGCATATTGTTCAATCATCAACAACTGCTTTCTCCTCAGCCATGATCCACTCTAAAGATGATTCATCAAATGTCATCTCATAGTGCTAGTCCATCATCTCTCCATAAAAATTATGGTCCAACTGAATTTTCAAGGGATTTTCTCTGTTTCCCACATTCCCATACAATTATTAGTCTTAAGAATAGACCACCATCAAAGAACTTAAGGCTCCTCAGCATACCTCTTATCTTCTCTAATCTTCGGCGTAAATTTTTATACCTCACCTGTCCTTTTTCTTACCAAATTAGCTCTACTTAAAGCTCAAACAATAATAATTCAATGTCAGCCTATGTACTTCAAATATAAAGGACATTGCTACTAGTTGGATGAAAATAGAATACACAACATCTTGTACGAATGGCATCTCAAGATATATGGACCTTGGTCTCCAAATATGCCGCTCTTCAATTAATTGAAAACAAGGTTTTAAATATTGGTACCACCAATAGTAATTATCAAAAACTAATAGCTTCTAAAAAAGAAAAATACCATTGGTACTGATCAATATGTCGATACAGTACTGTTGATATGCATTAGTATGGATCGGTACGGATTGGCAAAGCCCATACATACCGATACAACTATTTTGTTATCTCGATACCTGTAGTTTCATGCTAGAACAGTACAGTACCAATGGTACTATCTTGTTCCAATGGTTTTTGAAACCATGATTGAAACTGATGAAACATCTAGGAAAATTTTTGGGTATTGTTTTATCCACTCGTAAAGGGACTTGAAACTATCTGATTGCCACAATGATTTATGGGCTTGCTTTCTAGCTGACAATAATTTTGTTAGAAAACCTAAAAGGATGGATTAGGTTGTGATTTTTGAAGGTGTTCCAAGATTGTGGAATATAATGGATCGCAAACTAGACACGAAGAGGTAAGCCAAATGCCTAATAAAGGTGCTTGATAACGGCACTTGTACCAAGAGAAAGAATTGTAAAGATAATAGCAACCTGCAAAAATATAAGAAATTAAAGATGTAACACTGGTAGAAACAAACACCAACAGAAGCAGTGATGGGATGAAAAGTTAATAGCTGTGACAACCAGAGCCACAAGACTACAAGCACTCAAGTTAAAGGAGGAAAAAATAGTCAGAGTTCATTATCCGCAAATGATTAGGAAAGAATAATTGAAGAAAAAAATAAGTTCAAATATTTCTACAAAGTTAAAGAATTAGGAAATAATAAAAAAAGCAACATAAGGACTGAATGATAGATAAGGATATGCCACCACATCAAGAAGCTTTTGTATTCACAAAATCATGTATCATTTTCCTTCTCTTCTACTTTTTCATGTCCTTCCCCTTTAGTTAACGTGCATCAAGATTCTCAAAGGGTTCTTAGGCAAAATATCCAGCTAGGTGAAGGTTGGGAATGAGAAATGAAGAAAGGGAAAAAGAAAGGGGAGTAAGAGTCTGAATTGGACACAAATGTAGAATTAGTTTTTGGTTTCCTAAAGAAACTCAATCAATTTGAGATTCATGAAGAATTCAGTCATATATATCTATGCATTACCAATAATCAAGCCAATTGGAGGAGGGGGGGAGGGGAAGTTATGACAAGAGTTATAAATAATTAGGTGAATATTGATACTAGGTGGATGGCACTTGAAATTGGTCTCTCAAGGCAACAGAACTAAAAACAAACATGACTTGAAATTCCATTTAATCAGTGTTATAAATTGCTCATTATTATAAATGAATATCATCAAAGAGAGACTCAGTCTTCCATGCAGTCTATAGTCTCTTTCCAAATTATGAACAAGTAGATCAGGATGAACTAAAGTGACGGTCAGCATGCATGATACAACATGATTGATACTTTGGTAGGGCCTTATTAATACATGGCATTGCCACTGTACCAGCCACTTGTCAGTGCCTGGCATGCAGCTGTGCCAATCAGTGTGCACCATGCTAGCCATTGGCACACAATATTTTGATCCATGTAGATGATGCAGCATTATTAGGAGCACCAAACCAGGCAGCCGCTTTAATTATACTAAGGTTTCCACCTCTGATCAGCCAAACCATAATAAGATGACCATAATCTGTATCATGTATAAATCATCAGACTCTAGCGCATTTTGCACATTATCTCCTCCCTTAAGCATGCTCACATCTTAAGCCATTTCCTTCTATTTTCTTCATGAGATATGCATCTTAAAGTTCCAGACTTCACAAGGCATAGCCAAAAACACTATGATAGACAACATTGATTGTCACTTTCTTTCTTTTACTCTTATCAACCAAGATTACTTTCATTTAAAGTCCAAAATGTTGCAAGACAAACAAGTAACTTGAAGCAAGTCTCTTCAGAGAAGGCAAAAAAAAATCAAAGATGGTTAGAGAAATGCCACCATAAGGAGAGACACTTACATAAAGAAAAAAATCATATCTTCAATAGGCAAGTAATGGATTGTAAGATGGTCAATAATCTCAAAATCCTTGCTGCAATGTACACAATGCATATCGGGCGAAGATGCTATGCATGCAAAGTTAGCAAACAGTTCTATCGAGTCTAGTTGCTTGCCAAGCAAAACTAGTAGATAAAAATGCATGCTTAAGGACTATAAAGCTTTCCAATGATAAATGATCCTAGAATTCCCAATAAAGTGACACTACATAAGACGATGTAAAAAAATAAATAAACAAATCTTCTCTCAGAATAAAATAATGATGTAAACAACAAAAAGCTACAAGCTTGCAAAAGTTCAACCTTGCAATTAGAAACTTTCCATGAAAGAGAATTGTCTAAAACCACAAGAAGGTTTATAACATCTATAAGCAGGTCCTTCACTGCCCATGTATAATATATAAGAGGAGTATGCTTTATATGGATAGGAGAAACAACTCTGGCAACATGTTAGTCAGGAAACATATAGTAATCAAGTTAATGTTGGATTCTCCAACTACATCCATATACATAAGAACTTAAGTACTGCATGCTCATAGCATGTCAGTCAGGCACTTACACAGTTTGCTGTGTCATGTTACGCCTACTTGTGCCAGTGCTTAGCAGGCACTGAACAGCAGCATGCCAAGCACCAGCATGCAGCCAATATTGTGCCACACCACATGTCAATAAGGCATGGGCATGGTACATAAAATACATGATATATCATGCCAATCAGCTTGTAAATCCATGTACATTATATGCAATTTGTTGAAAAGGTGTTCCTTGATATCGAAAAAAAACTTGTTTTATGGCACTAACAGTGTCTCTAGTTTCTGATCCTTCTATTTTCTCCCTTCCTCACCTCCTTATCTTAGTAAGGAAGGATTTCAATGTTATTTTCCTCCCATTACAACAAACCATACAAATATAGTAGCTTGGTACCCAAGCACAACTTTCTTTTGTTGTTTAATTGCATAAAACCAAATCACAACCTAAGACCCGCAACATAAAATGTGAGCCACATGACGTAATATTTAAACAACCAATGTTCGGCCTACATCCTTAAGCAAAGGTCAAACGGCACTCCTACTCCCACTCTCACACTTCTTCCCCACAAAAAATATACCCACATCTTCCACATTCCATAACCAAACCTATCCTATAACAACCCATGCTGATTCAAAATCAGAGCCTAGTTATAGACCTATTCATGATTCTGCTCAATCAAAAGCATGTGGTCATGAATTACCTCTTTCTAAGCCCTCTAATCTCACCCATTAAACAGACCCTCATAGTGCAGTAGAGCAATAGTTTCAATCGATCTTGTTCTCCTTCACCTTATCAAATCTCTACTGCCATCTTCGCGCAACGACAAAGTTACAACCCTCCATAAATAACTGAAAACATAAAGATACGCCATCTGTGAACAAAGAACATAAACAGGACTATGTTTGCTACTAAAATTGCCAACTTTTTATACCATGCTAATTGCTAAATGTGAATCACCATTTCTCAAAAAAACAGCATATTGAAATGCATCTATGATACCCAACTCTCAATCTAAAGATCTTACAATGTTCAAATAATCAAGAAGAAATGACTTAATTATTCAAATTGAATTCATTTTTTCATGCCATACAAGTACAAGAAACATGCATAGTGCCTCCTTCGTGAACCTATCTTATTAGCACTGTAAACTACAAGATGACCACCTATCCAAACATATAATAAAGTATCCCGCAGAAAAACACTCAACTCTCACTAAGGTATTAAGAAAAACAACTTGTAACCATACCAATAATATATGCCTCTACTTCAATTATTAGCCCTTTCTAAAGAACTCGGAGCGCTCTCAAACAGCTGCTTCCTGAGTATATCATGCAAATTCCCGAACAGCTCCTTCTTCAACGAATCAAATGCGACATCCAACCTATCAAGTAGCTCTGTGGAATTCTTGTTGTACATGAACAACCCATTGTACAGCTCAAAACTATCACTACAAGTGTTCGCCACCAGATCGAGCAGCGTCTCATAGCCCATAGTGTTAATTGGTGTAGACTTGAGGTCCAGCTTGGCGAGAATCCTACCCACGGTGTGAGTCAAGAACTGTATTTCAGCAGCATTCTCATCATGGTTGGTGCAGGACATCTCCACCATCCGGCAGCCTTCACGCTCGAAGATGTCAAGGAATCGCTGGCAGCGCTCGGCACGGCAATTAGCATCTCCAATCCGGACTTTCTCGTACACGAACGGCAGGCCAGCCCAGCCATCCTTGCCGCTTTCAGGGCCGAACATGGGGTGAGTGCAGAGAATGTCGAAATCCGGCGGAAGGTGCTGGAGAAAGAGGTTCTTGGGGAATTCTTTGACGGAGAGAACGTCGACGAAGAGGGTATTGCGGCGGAGGCGCTGGATGGGGAGGGAGCGGAGGACGGCGTCGGTGGAAAGGATGGAGGTGGCAAGGAGGACGACGTCAGGGTGCTCCTCGCAGAGGTCATGGGGATCGCGGAAGAAGGAGACGCCGAGGGAGCAGGCGGCGTCGGAGTGGTCGGAACGGGAGTGGGCGAGGAGGGTGTGGCCCTGGCGGGCGAAGGCGCGGGCGAGGAACTGGCCAAAGTTGCCGAAGCCGATGATGGCGATCTTGAGCTTGGAGCGGCGGTCGAGGAGGTCGGAGGCCTGGGACTCGTGGTCGAACGTCTGGGGGGCGTCCAGGGCCCGGACTCCCAACCGGCGGCGGAGGGCGCGTCGGGGAACGGCGGCGACTCCGACGCCGGCGACGCGGCGGAGAATGGCGGCACGGAGGCGGAGGGAGGCGGCGGAGATAGGGGGGCGGGAGGGGTTGGAGGTTTGGAGAGGATTGGGGAGGAGGCCGGAGAGGAGCATTTCGCCAAAACCCAAAATCCTAACCCTAACGGCGGGAAAGGGTTAGATGACGGCGGCCGAGGAGCGGCGAATGGGGAAGGCGGCGCCCTGACGGAACAATGACGGTGGGACGAGATAGAGCGTTTCGAAAGAGCGGGACTCCCTATTTGAAGAGAGAGAGAGAGAGAGAGAGAGAGGTAGGATTTTGCCACGTCTGCTTGCGCCTTGAGCTGTTTTCCAACTGGCGTCACTTTTTTGTTTTTGGTAAGCGAACCATTCACTCAGTTGAATAAATGGCAGCACCTGTCGCCGCAGTAGCTTATGCCAATAATAATTTACGTCTGCGAACAAAAATCGCACTATAAAATATTATATAGAATGGAATTTATATTTTGCCAGTTCCTTTGACATTCATCTTACAAACAAAATCAAAAGTTAAAAAAAAATAAAACTTCTGCTACTAACAGAAATAAATAATTTTATAATTTTAAAAATAATTGCATGCACAAAAAAAAGACCATCCATAAAGAAAACTTGTCTGCATCTTTTTCTTCCTCGTCAAGCCTCTTTATCCATCTTTTTCCTTATCAGGATGTCTATCACATTCTTAAGATCATTCTTCTCCTTGAGTCTTTTTTTCCTCCTCCAAATCCATCTCTCTTTACTAAGATATTTGCACCTAAGAGTTTATAGAATCTAAGAATAGTATATATATAATTTTCTATATTAGACAAAGCTAGGAAACTATATATCGATGGTGGTGAACATCATATTCTGAAAACTATGCATTGCTTTTTAAGATATATGTATTAACTTACTAGATGACCAACTTACTTGATGAGTATCATCTAATCGTGTAGTATATACTAATAAAAAGTATGTTTTGGAAATTACGTATTAATTTACTTGGAGGTAAGTGTTGAATCACTGCTCGATGTGTATCAAATAAGCTTGCAATATATATCAAGAAGCTGACGAGTGCTTATCATTAACCATGTAATGTGTACTAGTAAACATAATATTCTGAAAATTATATATCAATTTATTTGGAGGTGTGTATTGGTTGCTAGATTACTAATTTGCTAAGTATGTATTATCTGGCCGTGTACTATATAATGATGAACGCCGTATTTTAGAAACTGTATATTGATTTATATAAATGTGTGCATTGGCTTGATAGATAACTAATTTGCTTGATTTATTGCTTGGCCGTAATGGTAAAAAATATTTTTAGAAATGAGAAAGAAAGAGGACGCCACACAAAATTTCTTTTCTTTTTTTGGTTTTTTTAATCATGAGACCGACGACTCCATTAGTATAAAAAGACTATGACTTTAGGATTTCTTCTTTAAGATAGGGACTAGAAAAAATATGGCAAAATAAGAAGCCTACTTCATACTTTTTTCTCTAATGTCCACTCTATATGGTTTTTATTCAACAGGATATTTTCAGAGGAAAACATTCTTTTAGGGCTCCATTTAAATATCATAGATGGCAATAATAAAAAAAAATAGCTTACTTGCTTTTTTGATTTATTTAAAAATAAATTAACTCCAAAATATAATAAAATTAATAAGTTCATTCAGTTAGGTTTGTGTGCGGCAATATTTGAACTTATATCATATTTTATTTAAAGTTAATTACTGTACTATTATGTAATATGGGCTATGCATATATTTGACCCATGGCCAGAGTATGATTAATTATATATGTGACAAAGATATATGTATTTTTATTGTTATAGTATCAACCTTTTCTTGTAAGTATATATGCCTGCTTTTTTTTTGGTAAGAATATACCCGTGCTTTTCAGTAACCATAGTTTCAATATTAAGATAAAATTATTCACCTCTACTTGAAAAAACATGATATGGTATGCACATGCCTTTGGGTAGTGACATTAAAACAATAGGATAAGATTATTTATCTTTACTGAAGATTCATATTTAATATTTATTTCCATAAAGTTATATGTATTGGTATATATATTCTAAATTTATATTTTGCATATATGACTATAAAAAATTAATATCATCTAGATTGCAACAAGTTGCTTAAGTGGCAGAGGAAGGAAAAGTACAGCTGGAAGGAAAAGTACAAAACTTGTGAAGACTTGATTGAAGCTAATGAGGGATGATAGCTGTACACAAAGAAAAAAGTTGGGTCTTTTTATTATCTTTTGTCTTTTATTAGCTTGAGAATCTTTTTTTTCCTTTTTAGTGTATATATGAACTTAAATATAATCTTTATATTTTTTGAGAAAATTGCACAAAGTCTAAGGGGATGTTATGTTTTATTGGATTTTCTTTTGATTTGGACAAAAATTATTAGAACTGTCCAACGTGCGTACACACACCACAATACCCTGGCGGTCGATTTGGTAATCCACTCCTCTCATGGCGAGAGAAAAAAGAAATTGCTTAAGATATAAATTATTGCCTTCATGTCTAATAATACTTTTAATTTTTTATATTCTAAGCCCGGTTTGCAGCATTGCTATTTCTAAATACAAGAGATATAATTGCCTTCATGTCTAGTCATTATTGGAGTTTCTCATAAGTATAGGCTTCCATTTATTACAGACTGATTTTATTTTGATTTATTATATAATATGAGCTACGTTGTCATCTGTATGAATATTAAAGGAGCCCATAATTAATTTATGATCATATAGTTATTTGGACTCTATTATCTCATTCATGTGGTGTAGCAAGTATTGGTGTAGGCCTAATTTAATTAATAGGTTCTATAATGGAGGACCTATTAGCATTACTAACTAGGCTAGGCCCCTAGTCCACTTCTATATGTATCTGCTTATAGAGAAATCCTAAGACATCAAGATCTACATTCTTACGAGGCATCTATCCCATTGAGGAGACAGATATTAAAGAGGAGGAGAGAAAGATATATTCTATCTCTATACTTTCTGCTTTCACAAGATATTGCTATATTAATCATCAATGATTGCTCAGGGCTTTCAAGGTAGCTTCAATCTTCTCTCATTGAATTTACTATTTTTTTGTGTATTCTAATCTCCTGCATGTAGTCCATAAAATCCCACATGTGGTATTAGAGCCTAGATTTTGTAGAAGATTAGAATCAAAATAATGGATCAAATCAAGAAGAAATCAAATTAAAAAGATAAAATTAGAAAAGGGACGTGAGGAAGATATTAAAAAAAGAAGGGAAGAAAAGGAAGAAAAAAGAAGGGACGGAGGTCTTTGGAAAACCGGTAGCCGGAGTCGCCGGGAGAGAGAGGCGGCTGTAGTTGTGGGTTTCAATGGACAGTGATCACCAAAGTGGCCCATCCATTGAGATTTGCAGGTTTCTTCTTGTGATTTTTTGAAAAGAATTGAAAAACATTGAGAAATTAATGCATACAGTCATCTCCCCAAAGGGAGTATATTGTGCGCTGTAATTCTGAAGCATAATATTTTTTGACTAGTGAGTATGCATTGTCTAGGAATCCATTCTATCAAAGTAGAGGGACCTTCAAAAGCTGATAATATCTTACTAGTTGATTTCACTATACGTTGGAAAGATTACCTTATGTGGATCATTTTCTTCCTAAAGGAAGTTTGTGACATTGCATCAAGGGCCCTCATTAAAGCAATATTGATAAATATTTTCAAGCATGTTGTTTACTTATATTTGTCCATTAATTAAATGCATTGAGGTTGTTTTATAGTAAGCACCTTTGCTGTGAATAACACTACTTCTCCCATTAAAACTTTGATTTGAACAAACTACAAAAGATAGAAACTTGATATAGAAGTATTGTTAGGTTTGATGGATTTAGATATTGCACTCATGGATGATCCTCCGTCTCAAGTTACTATTAAGAGAACTTCAGAGCAAAAGATTGCTTATGAAAAAAGGGAGAGTGCGAATAGTTTTAGCCAGATGATTATGAAAAGATCCATATCACATTCCATTCTAGATGCTATATCTAACAATGGTAATACTAGACAATTCTTTGATGCCATAAGTAAAATGTATGTAGAATCTAATAAGGTTGAGGTTGGAGAGCTAATTGAAAATTAATCAATATGAGATATGATGGTACTGATGGTGTTAGAGCTTATATAATGAAACTTTAGAGTATTGCATCCAAGCTTAGTAGTCTCGAGATCTCTATCCCTAGAGATTTTCTTGTGCATCAAGTTCTTAATTCACCCCCTATGCAATTTGGCCAGCTTAAATCACATATAATGTGATGAGGGATAAATGGAATGTAAATAAACTTATTTCTGCTTGTGTTCAAGAACAAAAATATCTTAGGAAAAAGAGTAAGAGTGCTAATATGGTGTATCAGCCACACCATAGGGGTCCCACACATAATAAAAAAAAGGGCTATTGTTTCAAAAGGGATGGTCAGACTCGCGATTCTAGAATTAAAAATGAGAATCCTGAAGACCCACGAGTTGCTATTAAGAAAATTTTGAAGTGCTTCTTCTACAAAAAGAAGGGTCATGAGAAATCTGAGTGTTTCAAACATAAGAATCAGTTAGAAAAGAAGAACATGCATAAAGGTAATTCACTAGCTCTTGTTAGATGTTCTATTGCATTTTTGTAGTTGGATAATGGGGCATCCATTCATATTATTAATTCTTTGTAGGAGTTCATAAACAAGTGGAGGGCAAGCGAGGATGAAGTCAAGGTATTCATAGGAAATGGAGTCAAAGTTCAAGTTGAACTTATAAGAGATGTTAAACTAGAGTTAGAGTTAGGATTTACTCTTATTTTAGAAAATACTATTTATGTATTGTCCATAAGACGAAATTCAATTTCTCTTTCTAAACTTGATTCTAGTAATTTTAGGTTTACTTTTGGTAATGGAAAAGATGAACTGTTTTGTGGCGCTAAATTTGTTGGTGGAGGTCTTCCATGTAATAGTTTGTATCGCCTTAACATTGTCTCTAGCAATGAGTTCTCTTCCATGCATGTAGATGGTATTAAACAACTCAAAACGGGTTAAATGAGTTAAAGGCCTAAACCTGAATCGAACTAATTTAACAAACGTCTAGACGGCTTGCCCCACTTATGATGCAGACCATTTATATAAA
Source organism: Phoenix roebelenii (assembly GCA_025769935.1). Classification (NCBI taxonomy): domain Eukaryota; kingdom Viridiplantae; phylum Streptophyta; class Magnoliopsida; order Arecales; family Arecaceae; genus Phoenix; species Phoenix roebelenii. The sequence goes on along the minus strand of JAOXJJ010000001.1, from coordinate 22,818,747 downwards.
GTCAAACTTGCTTAAAGCGGGTTGTTCATAGATCGGATTGATGGGTTGGATCATAAATTGCGATGAATCTAAATAAAAAATGTTTTGTCCCAATTCAGGTATGCACTAGATAGATCTTGGATTCTTATATAGATCCAATGACCCTAACACTTTCTAACCGGTCCTTTTAGGTAAAGTCCTTGATCGCTATGAATGAAAATAAACCATATAGCCCACAATTGCATCAAGGAGATTCGAACTAGTGATCCCTAGTTTGAAGTAACCACCAAGCTACAACTTGTATGCCACAAGCTTACACCTATCCATTATCGATAGGAATGTGGCATTATGGATAGCCTTAGTCTTATGTATGGGATAGCCGCAGCAGGCAGAAATATGGCATGACGGATAACTTCATCATGGGTAGGAATGCTACACATAGGATAGCCGCCACCAACTTATGTGTGGGATAGCCATCATGGATCGGAACATGGCACTATGGATAGCCTCATCATGACCAAGAATGTAGCATTGTAAATAGGCTTATCATCGGTAGGCCAGGAACATGGTACTGTGGATAGCACAACCACAAGCAAGAATGTGCTGCTTTAGTTTGCCGGTCATGGGTTGGAGTGTGATTGTGGCTAGTCCAATATTGAAAAGATAATTTGAAGTCTCTTTTGTGAAATCTTAGAATTTCCGGTAAATTTAACTTTGTTGATTTGATAATAAAATACTCATATGAAAACACAGCTAAAAAAAATTGCTTTTGCCGGCATATGATTGATGCATATTAAATTTGATTAACCGGTATCCAGATTTTGATAATTGATTAGTATACACATGTTATGAACATTTTACTCTACTTGATATTATTCTATCAGTTATGTTTATTATTATTATTTTATCATTTTATATATTGGTGTACGTTACGGGGATTTTTTATTGAGCTAGTTAGCTCATACCAGCCTCTTGATTGTTTTTCAAAGTCTCACGACACGTAGCACTCAGTTGAAGTTGGGTTTGCTAGTAAGAGATGACAGAAGAAATAAATGTTTATGATGATCATAAATTTATATTGTATTTTTGTTGTTATTTAATAATATTGGAGTTATTTATTTTATTTTGGAATAATAATTTATATTTTGAAAATTGTTATTCATCTAGCAAGCCTTGTATCTTTCCTAGGACTATACTCTATGGAATGTATGATTGTGTCACGTGTCAACTCACATAATGGGGTTTAGGTGAGACGGTTTTTGATATCATAGCCAAGGTTTCAAATATCTAGGGTTTAACTTAGAATTAGTATAGATTACTACACTTTTAGTGAGAGGTCATTGCCGGGTGCAATGGTAAATGGCTTGGGCTGATAAGCGCAATGGTATAAGTTTGGAGCAGCCACTTTATGTAGAAAAAATGACAAAGGTTAAATCTATCTTTAGTTTACTCCCTTCCAAACTCCCAGATTGTCAAGACCATAACTGAGTGTTTTCAAAGGCTTAACTGTGGGAAGCATGTGAGAAGCTATATGTGGTTGTGTGTTTAGTCCCACATTAGCTAGATAAATCCTGGATACTGAATAAAACCCAAACAATACCTTTCGATTAGTCTTTTTGAGTAAAGTCCTGAGTTGTAAAAAAAAATACACATTGTATTATTCTTGAAATATAAATTTAAATTTCAAGTTTGAATTTTGAACAAATTTGGGATTGGATACTGGTTTAAATGGAAACGGGCCATTATGGGTCGCCCAAAATGTATCCAAGCCGTTCTCTTGTGTGTTGGGTTTGTCAGGGTGGGCCTCGGACTAGATTCAGTTCTGTCTTTTCCTTCCACTTTTTTTTTTGTACTCCATTTCTCAATTCATTTACCACTAAAATGTCAAGTGGCTTGCCATCAGCTTGCTAAAAAAACAAAATAAAGAAGTGTGTGGGAAGTCCGAACTGATTATTAGCTTGGAAAGTTTTGTCTATTGTCTTGTGGTGTTTATATTATAATTCTTAAGAAAATTGCACAATTTTGAAAGGGATGTTAATTGTCTGATTTTTCTTTTTGATGTAGGCGAAAATTATTTGAATTGTCCAAAAAGAAAGACAAAAACACTTTAGGGTTTTGTTTGGCAAATTGCTCCTCTCCATGCTAAGAAAAGGAAAATATTTAAATTAACAATTGTAATTAAATCAGATGACAATAGATGTAAATTCTTGCCTTGTCTTCAAAGAATACATTGTTTTGGTGTCCCTTTTTTGATCCTCTAAGCATTACCTTAGCATTACCATATTTCTGAAAACAGAACAGATAAATGCAAACCATACCAACTCTTAGCCAATGGTTAGGTGTCATGTATCTGTATGAGTCCAATGGCTCCATACATGGAACTTAAGCAGAGATGAAGGCAAGCACCTCTGTTCCCTTGGTACACCTCTATCACCTTGACTCCATTGAAAGAGAATGAAGTGTCTATTTAGCAGGTATGATATAAACTTTATGAAGTGCTGTTTGATAGAAAGATTTGGGAGTTTTGAGACAAACCTCTCCTAGTTGCCTATCACATGACATCCCACTAATCTAATACCAGAGTCACAAAATGACCAAATGTAGAGGAATGCAAGTTCAAGATTACCTGTACATTGGATATGAAGCAGGCAGCTGGCCAGCCAAGGAAACCTGCCTGAATCTTGGACAATTGAAAGCACCAAACTAGGATTTGCAGCCAGTATTAAACATGATGTACATGATACTGTTTGTTCGATGGGACCGAGCTTGGATCCCCCTTTCAGCAACAAAGACATTAGTGCTTGATGAAGGTTTAAGCCGATGTTTTGGTTAGAGTTTTGCCCAGTCAATAGTTCTCTTTCCTTGTGAAAAGTTCTTGAAGAAGACTTCAAGATAGTCTTTCATCTTCACCTTCCTGTACAATCTTGGATGCATCTCATCTACCAGCCTGTCAGCAGGTTCCAACTCCTTTTCTGGTTCTAATGCATAAAACATAGCCAAAGAGATCCTCTCCTTTTCTAAGTTGGTCACCACTCTATGCACAGGGCTTTTGAAAATCCCATTGCTCATAATCTGAAAAAAAGGAGTCTATTTCTCAGAAAGAAAGGTATCATTACATAAAATAGGAAAGAATAAGCAGCGAGAAATAAGTACATGCTTCTTCATTCAAAATTATTTCTGGAATGGAGCTGAAGAATTTGCTGTGGAAGGAGTCATTACATGTCAAGAAAAAGAATTTGATATGCGTATATCCATTGTGTTCCTTCTTTTAAAACTTTTTTGTCAATGATTAAATTATGTGATACTTAGCAAAGTATCACAAAAAAGGGTAAATGATTATTCTACCAAAATATAATGGTGTTTCCTTCACCATGTGTAGGCCTTACGATTACTCTTCTTAGCACATTTTAATTATGCATCTCCTTTCAGAAATTTGTGCACTAACCCTGGGAAATAGCTCTTTATAATTTTTTCTTTTTTTCTTCTTTGAGAAGCTACAATATTACAAATTTAATCATTTGTGAAGGTAGTGTAATCTTCAATTGACATCTGTAATTCCATTAAACATTTGTCTTGTATCATAAGAACTAGTATTTCTTCAAAGAATTAATAAGAACACCGGGAAATGACCAGCATAAATAAAATCATAATAGAATCTTTGTTGAAAAATTAAAAAATTAGGATTCTGACAATGGTTAAAGGAAGGGAAGAAGGAATTACTGTTGAAAAAATGATAGTTACCTCCATCTCATCTCCAAAGTTGACAAGCAAAGCATGAGGATTTGGGGGTATCCTAACCCACTCACCATCTTTGAGTACCTGAAGACCTTCCACATCTTTGTCTGGCAAAACAATAGTGATCATGGAGCCATCAGAGTGAGGTTTGAGGCCGAATACAAGATCAGGTCTTGAACAACATGGGTAATAGTTAAATCTTGCATATACTGCAGCTGTGCCTCCAAGTTGCTGAGTGAAGTACTCTTCATTCAGATCCAACAACTTTGCCATGACCATGAGGATTTTGTCAGCTACCTTCCTTAACTTCATGGTGTATTCATGGAGGATTTCCCTATAGTAAGCTTAAGAAGTTATGATAGGTTGAATAAACTATAAAGTGAGAATGCAATTCCAAACTTCCTGATTCTATTTGCCGTATTTGTGCATGCATGCACATACCCACACACACAAACATAGACACACACTTACATTTTTTTACGTCACCAGAAAACATGGACTGAGGCATAGAAGATGAAATGCACTGCATAGGCCTGTTCTGTTGGCCCATACCGTGTGAATGTTTCGACACCCTTGTGTGCTAGACAAGCATAGCAACTTAGCAAAAGATGAAGCATCAGAAAATTCTTCCCTGTATCAGTTGGGCTCCTAGGAAGCCTCTAGCCCCATCCTCAAACAGGATATTTTCATCCTTAGATAAAGTGATTTGCTGTACCTCAATTTTTCAGGGATTGCAGGGTCTCAGGCTCTTGGACCTCTCACACTTCATCAATCAAGGTGAACTGAAGCATAGGATACCAAAGCATTCATACATCCTTGATAGATTAAATCCTGACACTCAGACACCTTTTAAGTTTTCCCTCGAGTAGGAGTTAACCATACTGATTAGATGATGTATATGGCAAGTTTTAAGATGGCTTGACACTTCCCTCATCAGCTCACCATAGGAATGGGATCTTCTTATCTGCTGACTTCATTTTTCAGTGATCCTCTACTTTTCCCGATGCTTTAAAGATCAAATCTAAACAGCAATATTTCAGGGATTTAATCAATTAATTTTGCAGGTTCGGCAGAACGGAAATTAGTGAGGCAGAAATTTATTTGAAAACAAGAAACGTGATAACAAAGAAATGAAATAGGTGAGATCTGTAATTTTTTATTGCCAGAATTTTATTTCTCTAATATGTAAAAAAGACAAGATTGAATGACCAGAGATGCAAATATTAGATGTAGCATTGGAGAAGCTTTGCAATTAGTGAGAGTCCATAGATATAAACTATTAATGTACAAGACCAACTGGAGGCAGCAGCAACTCAATCAGAAAACTAATGTACAAGAGTGAAAACAGGTTCAATGGGGATTAAGATTTGGCTTTCTTTTTATTCATAATCAGGTTTTGTTTGTGTCCAAAAAGTTCTACAGTAAATTTTCCAGTAGTTTTCCGTGAGTCAGGTACTCTTGACTAGCTTGCACTCTTCTTCTGGTCATGCATCAATAATCTGTTTCAACAATTAAAGTGGTGGATTTTCTCCATAGCTAATTCCTATCTACCAGGGTTGAGAAAACTGTCCTTTGTCAAAGAACAATGCAGTGTACTATATTTTGAAGGCAAAACAGCAATAAATACCTGAATGAGTGGGGATTCTCTGGCCAAAGGTCTAGATTTCTCTCATTTTCTGGTTGCACCAAGAGATATAGGCGATCAGACCAGTCGAGGATTTGGTCTTCATTTGCAACAGGGTCACTCTCATACCCTTCTAATTTACCCTCTGTTAAGTATTTATATTTCTGCTTTACTTCCATTGGGAGTTGAAAGAATTCCCTTGCTGTATTTCGCACTTCATCCAGGAATGAAGCTGACATCTCATGGCCAATAGCCTGAAGATATAAAAAAATTCGCCTCATCAGTGCCTTTACACAAACATTCATGCACATGTTGAGCTATTTAAGAGAAAAAAATATGTAGGAATGGCTGAAGCATTACTCTGTCTCTCTCTCTCTCTCTCTCTCTCTCCCCCCCCCCCCCCCCCCCCCCCCCCCCCCCCCCCCCCCC
>JAOXJJ010000001.1:22768353-22812880 GCA_025769935.1 Phoenix roebelenii | reverse complement strand
CCCCCCCCCCCCCCCCCCCCCCCCAACCCACACCCACACGCACAATAAATGGAAGCATTAGCCTTGAAAATCAGTTTATGTTTATATATTTCTTTTGTGTAAACCCAGGTAAATGGTTTGACTTTTCACATCAACATTCAGACTCTAATGAAATGAAGGATGAAGTTGTGATGAGCACATAGCTAGAAGTAACTGCACAACTTTTGAAGCAACTAATGTCTATAATATTTATTTAACCACATTGAGGTATATGGGTTTTAACCAATTGTGATTCATACCGGTACCATCCTATTACAGTGTCAGAATACGGTACAATATGAGATGGCGAGATGTACTGAGTATTAGTAAGGTACGAGATTGCGTACCGATTCGGTACCGGTATGATACAATATGCCTAGTAGGTATAGTACCGGATGGTACAGCGAACCTCGTTAATCTTGATCCTTGAAGAAGATAATGTCAGAACATTTAGTCAACTAAACTAAAGCCATCTATCTTGAAAACCAATTACATGAACAGAAATTTTCTTTGAGAGAAACATATATAGAAATTTGGTGTCAGAAAGTAAAACACTGAGTGGCTATCTGAGCATAAACACATTTTTTTTGAAACATAACGACCAAGTGCCTCATAATGAGCACCTGCAATCCCAGTAGGCATGTCACTGTTCCAAAGAGAGGAATTATCTGATCGACAATTGCTCAAAAGACATATCTTCAAGTTGAGAAAATAAAAAATTGAAGAATCTAGGACTAGCATTATTTGTTAGATTTTTAAAATGGAGGGTAACCAAACATGTGTCCCTGAATTGAAATTCTTCAAGGGAAATTTAGGTCCACAAGAACAATTGGTCTCAAAAAAGCAGCATGACTAGTTTAGTTTTCACTTAAATCAATCTATTAATGATAAAAGGTTATAGATGATGTTGGTCAAATTAGGGGCTCATTTTTATACCATTATCTTCTAATGGTCTTTTCTCATTACCATTTACCATTCAATGCAACCAGAATAGCAAATTGTTCATGTTTTTCTCCATTGGCACTTTACAATGTCAACTCATGTAAACAGCGGTGTAATGATTTTTGAGGAATGGCTAGGAAAAGCCTGACCTGCTTTTCAATAGAGAATGAGAAGCACAAAGGAAACCCGCAAGGACAAGAAAAAACCATCTCATGCCTAAATATGCCATGGAAAAAATACCAATAATTAAGATAACTCTTCAGCCGTAAAACCTGGTAAACAGGGAGAAGTTTCTGTTTATCTTTTGAAGCAGAAGATCTAATCTAGTCCTCACCAAGAATTGGATGTTGTGAATTATCTCTCTACATGTTTAGCTTCATTTCTGGACCGCATCTAATTGCATTCCAGACAAATATTTCAACAAATAATAAGCACCAAAATACCCCAGCCTCTTTTCCATTTTGTCACAATTCATATTTTCCTTGTGTATTTTGTTATATTGTAAAACTACATAGACATCACCATCATGCACATGATGATATTATAAAGAAATTTCCATGATCCTTGATATCTCTGTAACCGAGAAACATTTAGATGATAATATTTTTAACCATGTTCTGCTCTAGTTTGATTGATGTTCCTTCTCTTTATTCTTATTACAACATGATAGAGACGGTGGTTGTATTTTAATTGATTGTGTTGTTTCTCAATGCAAGGAGTAATTGTTAATCAATAATGGCGTCCAAAAGGCCATTGGAAAAAGATTTCCAGCATAAAATCCTTGATCTACTCAATAAGTCTGGTGTAAAATTTGGGTGCTGCAGAGGACCCAGATTTGCACTCGCAATGAGTTCTGTTACAGTAAGACATGAGATGTCTGTCAGGCAGCTAGAAACAAATCAATGAAGGACCCAAATTGGATCATTAGGCCTTCAACAAAATCTGGTCATGAGACTGCATTTTTGAGAGAGAAAAGGAAGAAGACTTGCTGCACTATAACAATCCAGGTTTCAATTTCAGGGATGCATCACTCAAGAATTGAACCCAAAATCTTTGGTTGTTAAGCAAAGTGGGTCATACCACCCAAGAATTGAACCCAAACTGTTGTTCAAAGAAAAGAGGTGTAACCACCAGGACAAGCCTCAATAAGCACCACTAGAGGAATTTCACATTCATGCATGAGGGGCCAAATCTACACATGCTTTCAATAATTCTACTAGGACTGTGATGCTCTGATATTATTAGCTGACAAACAATAACCAAGACGTTGCCAGTATATTGCAAACAAGATTGTCTATGATCTAAAGCATGCTTCTAAAATTTTGTTACTACAAGACTTCACTTGAAATGGTAAAATAAAGATTAAAAGCATCTTGGCCAATTTGTTGATAGTAAATTAGACAAACTCCTGAGGAGACATTGGTTTTTCTTATTTGGCTGAAAAATCAAAAGTTGGTGCCTGATTTATATATAATTTACTGGTTGCACTTCACAGTCTTCACTAACAATATCAATTGATATCTCTGCTGAGATTGAAGTTCCAAAATACTGCCCAATATAATGATTTTAGACGCCTAACAAGAGGATGTCGAAGATGGTTTCCATCAGAACCAAAGCCTCTTTTTAATTATTAATAACATCATTTTAAATAATAGTCATTATCTATATGTTATTTTGTTATAACGATCATTGTTATAGTGATTGTTATATAGTGATAACAACAAATTAATGATCATTATTAAACATATTTTATTGCCTCTTGATGTGAAAAAAGAATATTTCTTAAAATTTAAAACTTTATTCCAGCTAAAAAAACAATTATCCAGGAACTGTGAGCAGTTTTTTCTATAACTATCTATTGGAATGGTGCACAAGCGCAGATTTGGCAACTCCATACTCAACCAAACAAAGTATGCCATACCATACCATATCATCTGGTTTGACGACCATTGTTATAGTGATTGTTATATAGTGATAATAACAAATTAATGATCATTATTTAACATTTTTTATTGTCTCTTGATGTGAAAAAAGAATATTTCTTAAAATTTAAAACTTTATTCCAGCTGAAAAAACAATTATCTAGAGAACTGTGAGCAGTTTTTTCTATAACTATCTATTGGAATGGTGCACAAGCGCAGATTTGGCAACTCCATACTCAACCAAACAAAGTATGCCATACCATACCATATCATCTGGTTTGACGACCATTGTTATAGTGATTGTTATATAGTGATAATAACAAATTAATGATCATTATTTAACATTTTTTATTGTCTCTTGATGTGAAAAAAGAATATTTCTTAAAATTTAAAACTTTATTCCAGCTGAAAAAACAATTATCTAGAGAACTGTGAGCAGTTTTTTCTATAACTATCTATTGGAAAATGCTTCACAAAGCCTGTTTTGTGCACAGGTGCAACTCCATACTCAACCAAACAAAGTATGCCATACTATACTAAACCAGATGATACGGTCCCATACCATATCATACCAGTTTGATAGCGGTATGCAATACGGAGGTGTACCGACAATCAGTATGCTAAACCTGTACCGATACAGTAATAGAATAGCACCGGTATAAAGCGCGATACTGAGATGGTATACCTTGCAACCGAACCTCGTGTTTGGCAACAAGTTCCTTGCACTAATTCCTTGGCAAGAGAATTATTTACAATGGCCCTTATAACACTATTTAATTCCCAAATAAACTTTTAGAGCTGAAATGGAAAATGAGGAAACTTTTTTCACCGTTACTTCCGTTAATGGTTCTGGCCGTCCCTTTTGTTGAGCTCGATTAAATCATGAGCGTCCATTCCAGTCACAGATCCAATCTCAACCGTTCAACCGGATTAGTTGGGTTGTCATCACCGCCAAGTGAGTTAACCCATCCGACTCGCTCGTGGTTTTCTTGAACTAAAGCTCTACTAGAGGAAGTCTGAGAGAAGAAGGTATGAGGAGGTTACCTGAAACAGACCCCAGGACTGGAGGGCCGAGCGGAGCTTGGCCGCCTCATCCTGGCCGTCGGCTTGGAGCAGGCGATGGAGATCGACAACAGGGACAGGGGAGGACAGCGGTGGAGGATCGATCGGACGGTCCTCCGCTCTCTGGATGTAGCGCATAGGCGGCTCCTGGCCGGTCTCCGCCAGCTCCTGGACCAGCTTCCTTCCCACCTCCCTCTCCTTCTCCTCCTCGGCCATTACAGCACCTTTGACTTCCCCCATATGCGGGCGCTATGTTAACATAGGTTTTTTTTTTTATTTATTTATGGATAGCCTCCTAAAAATTCAATTTTACATAAATATCCACTTCAAATTTATATTTATTCCTGCATCCTCATAAAAAACTATTTTTCACAAATACCTTGAATATAGCGATCGTAAATAAAAAAAATATTTATTTTAATTAAAAATAAAATAAATTTTGAAATTATTTTTTTGTTCTCTATTGTAATGTCTTTGTTTTTTTTTTTTACGCTTCTATGCATTAAAGGTATTTGAGTCATTTTTATCTGAAACTGTTAATTTTTTAATGGCGTTAGATCGTGTGGATAAAATATCAAATAAGTATTAGACAAGGATATACATATAAATATTAATTTTTAAAAAATATTAATACAAAATTTGATGCAAAAAATTCTATATATATTAGCTTCTAATGTACCTTTCATGTGTTCCTTCGTGAGCATCTCACTGAGGGTGCTCCAAACACGGTGACAAGCAAGATCAGCACGGTTTGTGCTTTACATGGCTTTGTGGTGGAGATGTGAGTGAGTTGAGTTGGGTCAGAGTAACTGGACCCTAACCCTGACTGAAGTGGCTTAAATTTAAGATTTGGACCTTGATTTGAACCATCACTTTGTGGGTCCAGGTGAGCCAAGATCTCCTTGCTAGCCAGGTTCAGGTTAGGTCTAAATATAAGACTATGATAGAGCAAATTGTTGTTGAATGAAATTGAGCAACTTTGAGTTTGATGAAGTCATGTCAAATTTGCTAGGCCTAAATCTAACGTAATTGTGGGTAAGCCTGACTCATTGGTTGTTAACTTTGATTATGGGTTAGGTCTAACTATGGACATAAATAAGTAAGATTTAGCTATAGCCGACTCGCTTACACCCTAGTTACATATTTCTAGCTCTCCCAATATTATGAGAAGATCCAATGAAAACCAATGCTCCTAGCTGATCCCTCTATTTTTTTTTTTTTTTTTACCATTAGCATAATATTATTGTCATTATATCTAGTAATTCCTTGGATCAAATTTCGGGGGGATAGAGATATTAATGGTTATCAATCATTGTTTCAGGAAATAAGGGATAATAATTAAATAATTGCATTCCATAATCATGGCGAAAGCTATTTGATCGGGTTAAATAATAAAAAAGTTACACAAATGGCTAATATTATTTCCCTCGCACGATAGCTATTGTAACCCAATGGTTGCTATTCATGATCATTTTTAATGTTACCTACAAAACTGACCATTATAACGTAATGATGCACAACTACAAAAGTATTATTTGGGAAATATGCTAAGAAGTGGTCTAATTATAAAGGACACTAAGACCTATAAAAAATAGTGCTAAAGTATGACTTCTGCAATAATGTGAGGATCATTAAATTAATCGTGTGGAAAATTTTCATCCATTCTACTATGGTACCTCATGTCAAAGTTCTATATTAAAGAGGTTATCTTTCTGCATTCTTATATATTTTAAATTGTATAAGAATCGTCAATCATAATATTTAATAATAATACTATAAGAAAATTCTTGAAAAAATATTTTTAAACATATTTTTGATAATTTTATGTTTTCAACAAATATAAAATGTTTCTAGTTGTAACCTTTTAGAATTCACTTCCAATTAAATATATCAATTTTTATATGTCAATGCTAATGCAATCCATGGTAATTTTTTAAAAATTTAATATTTTAGAGTTAACTTCTATGGAAGTGCTCAGTTGAATGATTTTTTTATCAAATTATCTTAGATAATACTAGATTAGGATTAAGGGGTAAATAAATAAAAAAAAGGGTAAACAACTCGAAGGTGACCTTCAGTTCATAATACCAATTGTCAAAAAAAAAAAAAAAAAAAAAGAGCCCACGCGGGCGTCGATTAAATTTGAGGACCGGATGCCTCACGTCTGGACACGGGGTCTGGAAACACTAATAGTTGGCTGGTAGCCGGGGTGGTGCCAGGTGTGACGTACTCACACGGAGGGTCGGATCGGGTAACCAAGCCGGCCCACGGTTGGGAAGGCTGTGAGTAAAACCGATCGGGGTGCCCAACAAACGGTCATTTCTGTCCGCATCGAACATTCTCCTGATGGGGTGGATGCCCAGTGGGGGCTGCTACGCGGAAGTAGGCTTGTCCCTTTCTCTCCATTCTTTTAGAAAAAAAAAAAAAAAAAAAAGAAAGAAAAGAAAAGAAAAGAAGAAGAAGCGGTGAAAGTGGACTCTGCCTCCTCCTCGCTATAAAGCTCCCACCCACCCCTTATGAAACCCCAAGCCTTTCTTTCTCCTTCCCTCTTCTTCTTCTTCTTGTTTCTTTGGGTTTTCGTCGTCATCCGCTACTGTCCCAGTGGCCGCACCCCAAGGCTTGCCGGAGAAGAGGTATAGAATCTTTCTCTCCCTCCCTCAGAGTTCTTACCGATCTACCCTTGCTGTCGTGCCGATGTTGGCATCGCCAGGAGCCGTAGACCCTTAATGAGCCAAGGGGGCCAAGAAGAAGCTCGAAGCCAGACTCTGTATGAGATTCGATCGGACCGGGTGGTCGGAGATCCTGGACTTGGAGTGAGGCAAGAATGCTATCATCAAGCGCTATCATCCCCGCCTGCGACCTCAAGATCCTCGGCCCTGTTTTCTCCCACTCTGCCAACATCCTCACCAAGAAAAAAGCAGTTGTTGTCAGCCTAGAATTTTATTTAGGCCATGGTTACTCCTCAAGAAGGCCTTCTGTTGGATCCTATTTCTCAAGAAGTTCTTCCTTTCGTGGAGCAATTAAGGCAGCAACTTCTTTTAAGAGTCCATTTGGGATTCACAAGCCTGGCCATGCAGGACAATGATTGCATGTTAAATTTCGCACCTGATGGTGAATGTGAGCTTCTATTTGAGCTTCAAGGATTGGAGACTGCACTAGAAGTAATCTATTCATATTTGGACTCTAATGCAGTCGATCTTGAGGGAGTTGTTCATCCTGGAGTTAGACTCTAATGAGATTTATCATTGTACTTGCGAGATAACTAATACTTCACTTTTCTAGATTTTATAAGTAATTATTAAATATTTATATTAATAAATTCTGAGTCATAATATTTATGATCTAAGAATTTTGATGCATAGGATTTTACTATTGAATCCATTTTCTTCTAGACCATTGCATGATGCAAGATCGATAGTTTTGATTTGTTATAGATTATGCTCGACTGATTTTGACATTGTATGGTTTTATGTATTTTTAGAATACGAGCATAAAGCGTATTTTTGTGAAAAAAAGTTTTGATTCGAGATGGTTTAGGACTCAGCCAAACTATATTAAGAGCCTCACCAATGAGAGTTGAACATTGGTACTTGATTAGTCCTGAAATATTTATGCCACAAAAGGGCCACCACACTACAAAAGTGACAAGAACCCGCTAATAAGGGTTAAACATTGGCAAAGAATCCCCGCCAATTGGAGTTAAATGTTGGCACATGATTTATCTTAAAGGACTTTGCCACAAGAAAATGCGATATATCATACAAAAGACTGTCATCGAGATATTATAGTCATAGGTCATGGCTAATAAGATAAATTTGATTTTTTTTTAACAAAATCTGACTTATGAATGTAAACTTAAATTTTGAGATAGATTAGATTTGCATGCTCAATGTTTAGATATCTAGATCTAATTTTTGAATCAATGTATTGTGTATGCTTATTTTTCATAAACTATTACTTATCTTATTAACTGATTTATCTAGTTAAAGTGTTTATTGCGTACTATGCATTATTCAACATCTTACTATTTTATATATTCAGAGAACTAGTATAATACGGAGTTTTGATAAGGGAGAATGATTAGAAGCAAAGTTTTGACTTCTTTATTTTAGATTAAGATTTTTTGAAATTTGATATAAGACCTTTGGATATTATTGAATTTTATGAAACATTAAAGTTTAGATTTAGTTGTTTAAATTTAAAGTTTGAACTTTAGTTATCTAATTTTATTTCGCTACATGATTTATGATATCATGATGGAATGTCTTGCATGCTTGTGGAAGAATTTCTTATAAATATGTGGTAGGTACCACATAGCAAATTTAGGTCGAGGAGATGGCACCAATGCTATAATCAACTAAGCTATGGGACTTTTTTTTATACATTTTTCATAACATAAAATAGTCAAATAAGGCAACATTAATAAAGAAGATAATATCATTGCTCCTAGATTTCTTGTGTACATCCATCCATTTGTCATTTGCTACACATAAGATGGGTTGTATGATGAATCCCAAAACACTAGTACACTTGTCCTACATAGAACACCAATAAATATTTTTCTCTAATAATTGTTTTTTAGTTGCGAGAGCATGCACCAGCCAAGGCACTTCAATTGGATGAGTCCATGGAGTTGGCAAGGATCTTGGCTTCCATCTCCAACCCCTTTTAGGTTTATTTGTGACACCCGGAGAAACGTCCAGGCGGCGCTGATGATTTCGATCTCAGCACGCTACGCTTGGACACCCACTTTTTTTTCCACGGAAAGAGACAAGTCTTCAACCCCATCCCATCCCCAACCTCCCCTTCGCTCTCTCCTCGGTCTCCCTCGTAACGTCCAACCGCCCAAACGAAAGGCTTTCATCGATCCCATCGTTGCCCATCTCCACCAAATCCCCCTCGTCGTCACCGCCAATCCGCAAGCCCACACCCGATCCCGTTCCCTTCCTCCACCTGTTAATCTATCTCCCATCCCTTCCCAACTCCCCCCGCGAGAGAGAGAGAGATAGAGAGGAGAAGGCAATCGAGATGGGCAACGCCTCGTCGATGCTGACCCAATACGACATAGAAGAAGTCCAGGAGCACTGCAACTATCTCAGTACGCCTTCCCCCTTTGTCTCATGTCTTATCTCTTCTTCTCTCTTTATTATTCTGAATCCATGGAGTTGGTTTAGTCTCGCAGCAAGAGATAGTTTCCCTGTACCAGAGATTCTGTCAGCTGGACCGCAACGCCAAGGGCTTCATCTCCGCCGACGAGTTTCTCTCCATCCCTGAATTCGCCCTCAACCCCCTCTCTCAGGTGTCATGACCGAGCCCTCCTCCAAAAGTTGCGATATTTAGTCTTTTAGAGTCTGGATTGTTATCAAAGTTATATTTTTTTTGTAACTTTGTTGCAGAAGTTGCTAAAGATGATCGATGGATTGAACTTTAAGGACTTTGTGGCATTTCTTTCAACATTCAGCTCGAAAGCCAGCCTCGAGCAGAAGATAGAATGTGAGAATCAATTGTCAATTGGTGGTTTTTTTTTCCTTTTTTGATTCAAAATATCATCTTTAGCTGACTATTGGTCGTGTTCTTGACTCAAAATGTAATCTTTAGTTGTTGGTCGTTTTCTGTTTCAAAAGGTAATTTACTGGCAAGATTGTGCCTAAGGGAAGAATGGGTTAATATGATCTGTTTGATGGTTTGATGTCTGAAACAGTAATATTTAAGGTGTATGACATTGATAGTAAGGGGAAAGTGACTTTCAAAGACTTGTTGGAGGTTCTTCGCGATTTGACAGGATCTTTCATGTCTGAGGAGCAGAGAGAGGTGATATTTTTGTCCCGAAGGTTTTTTTTTTAAATTATAGTTCTAAATTTTCCTAACATTATTGCTATTGTTGGCGTATATATATTTCTTGTATGCACTCAACACATTTAGATTTGTGTCTTGACTTTGGGTAAAATAGCAATAATTTGTAGTAAATTTCATGATTTATCACCCATTAGTATTGTGGGGAAATTGATTGACATAGCAGCTGCTAGGCTTGTAGATAAAAACAGGGCTCAACATTTAGATGCATAGAAAGAAAAATACTGGTTGTGTTAAAAATGCATCTCAAGACTTCCTAATAGTTCTATGTTCTTATTTTGTTTTTCAGAAAGTCCTGAGCCAGGTATTGGAGGAGGCTGGTTACTCAAGAAATTGTTCACTTTTATTGGAAGATTTTGTTAAGGTAATCTTTTTGTTTTATTATTTTATTTGGGTTGGTTAGTTTCTAGATATTCAAAGTTGCAAGGTTGGTTTGGAAAAAATTGTGACAGATTTAGTTGGTTATGTTTCTTGAAATGGATGATTTTCTATTTTCTTGGTTAAGCTCATATTCTATATTGTTATGCGATTAGTAGTTGTGTATCTATGCTTGCACTGAAGATTGTTAAAAAAAAAGTGATTTTCATTCTTCGCCAAAGTGTTAGTCTTGCATTTGCATATGTATGGCACAGTATGAAGAAGTCATCATGAGTCGTTGAAAGAAGTCTCACTGATTCCTTTTTATATCAAAATGAAATTTTGGTCAATTCTTCTATCAAGAGGAAGTCTTAATGAGTATGTGTTGAGTTCATATTTTGTATCAGTCCTGAACTTGGACATTTGCAATATATTATCATGATGGTTTTGTGTATCCTTCTTTCTAGGAGAAGTTTTCTAACGTTATACTTTGTTACATGCATGTAAAGGCACATGTGTGTGTAGGGGGGAGTAGCTTAGTTGCCTCCTATCATGTAATATATACAACTTAAATAAGCTCATGTGTCTACACCTCCACATGCAAGCACCAAGGGACCTTAGGCTGTGCGCTGTGGAGCTATTAACATGTTTTTGCTTGCTTAGTTACAATGATGAGGTCAAATACCTGTGCATCATCAGTCATCATTACCATGCCTTGAAAAATCAAACCATTAAGAAGTGAATTTCTTAAGCGAAACAATTCTTTTCATGGATTTGTTGAGACTGCTCAGTATAATCAGCAACAGATTGATCACTATGCTGGGACAATTGATGAAACTTATGCTAAAGAGATTGAGAGTAATCCAAGAGAAGAAACTTATGATCCAACTTCAGCTTCATTTCAGCACTTGTATCGATCCTTGGACACCCCTTCAATCTCTATTATGTTGGCATTGTTGCTACCTAACAAGAGCATGATGCTTCAGATTTGTAGCAACAAACACAATCTTCCATTCATATAAGAGAATCTGCCATTCAAAGAAATCGTCACAAGATGCTACCCTGTCACAAGAATCATCAGGATTATTTTTTTTAGGAGTAATGGAGGAAGTGAGGCACTTCCTCAAGTAAGTTTTCCTTCAAAATTACTTGATACTTTGATATGTCCCTTCAAGCTAGCCAATCTTTCCATGCTTCATCTCTCTCCAGCTAGGAACACTGAATGAACTAGAAGAAGCTGCATCATCTTGCAAAATTAGATTGGCACAATTCAGCCAAATCTGCTTGAAGAGCATCACCATCTATATTTCTTCTTTGCCTGCAAAGCATCTTGGTCGATTTGGGTGAAGGAAAAAAAGAACTATAAAATGTGTTGGCACTTGGCGCAGCATCAGCATAAACTGCTTTGATACCAATTGAATGCAGGCTGAAAACCTGCAGGGATGGGATGATCCAGACTAGAAGTCTGAACCAAAGGGAAAGAAGTTAATCTCAGGAATCAGTCACTGGGGGCAATAGGCACCATTAAATGTTGCTAGTCGCAGAATTACTCATGTGAGCAAGCCATATGCTTGATTTGGTGGGAGAGTTCACTCCATTAGCAAGAAACTTATAGAAAATAATTTCTGATCCAAAAGGCTTCCTTAGAATTTATTTTATTGATAATTTATAATAATCACAAGTTAAAACCTAGTTGCAATGTCTGCAATAAATGCTAGACATTCATGCAGATTACAACTTATTAGGTGGCTGAAAACATTGAAAGACACTTCAAGTTACTAAAATGCTAATAAATCCCAATAACTGAGTAGTAATACCTCAAGATGAAGTCTTAGGTTACAGAATTTGCAGCTTGGACTCTTCTAGTAGCTTCCTGATATGTGTCGCATGTCATCAGATTTTTCTCCTGCATCACTGTTCCTCTCCTGCTCTCTCTCCCTCTCAACCTTCTTCCTACATGCCCTTTCCTCTGGGTCCTGCTGGGTGCCATGGGATTTTACCAAACTTATTGTCGCTATCAAAAGCAACTGGAAAGACAGCAGTCATAGTTTTTAAACATAACTTAAACTGAGTCAGGTCGTTGTCCTTAGCATTATATCTATCCCTTGTTCAACAAAATCCCTGGTAAAATTCAAGAGCTATGTGTATGACTTCTCTCTCTTAACCTATATATGGTACACGGTTGCAGCTCTTGCAAACAAGCATAGACTTTGAGAGTAACCTGGAAAAAATCTTTTAATCTCACTGATTTCATAATGTAATCAGTACTGCCTGTAAGACCCTAGAATCAACTTAAATCTCATTAAATCTCTTGGTAAGCAGGGAAGGGGCATGAAAAGATTAAGCATGCCATAGTTTCTCTTTTTCCAAAGGAGGCACAAGATTTACATGTATTAACTTTGCAATCATGAGATGCTCCAAGACTCTTGAGCAGTATGCCATGTACAAGAGGGGATACATTACCAATTTGCCAAATGAAAGAGGCCTATTCCTTCTTGAGGGAATTAATTGTTATAGAGTTTGAAGCTAAACTTGTGCAGATATTTTTGTTATTTGTATTTTGTATGACAATGCCTTGAATTCCATTTAGGGGGATCAAATATTTTATTCCTGTACATCTTGAGTTTGATACACTGCCCATCATTTACGTTACCACATCTCCTCTTGCTGGTTTAGGCAAAGCCATGAATAACCACTTTAATCACCTCTCATTTTAACTGCAAGCACCCCATTGCCACCAAAATACAAGTCCTCTCATCTATAAACAACTTTATAAAGTTACATTTTTATGTTTTTTTTTTAATTTTTGGAAATCAATAAGCCTTTTCTCAATCATCATCATCATCATAGCCATCATGGTCGTCATTGTCATCGATGTCGTTGCCATGATCGTCATTGTCATTTTTTTCCTCCTCTCTTATCCTTCTTTCTTCTACTTTTGTATTTATATAATAGCTCATACTTCTTGTAGTCTGCTACTTGTGGAATTGATGTTAATATATGCCCTATATCAATTAAGAAATAGCACCCAAGTTACTTGTGTATCAATTACAGGATAGCCATCACAATGAAGGACCAGGTAGGAATGGTCTGCATTGAGTGAAGGACCTAAAAGTGAAGTCCTAGGGTTTAAGCTCCTATGTGTGCTTGCTATCCATTTCAGAGAACAGGGTAGAAAATATAAAATCGGGGAATTATTTGCTAATAAGAAGGAGATTGAATCTTGTACCCATTATAAGAGGGTTCTGATATATGTTTGAAACCCGAGTAGGCTAGTGCAAAAGCTTATGGCAAATTGAAGCAGTTCAACCAGTCCTAGACAAATCAGGAAGTACGCAGTATCTCTGAGGAGGAAGGTAGAGGTGGGGTGGGCTATGTGATTAGGGATCATGAGTCCAGGCTTGTGGCGGTCGAGGGACGGCATATCTTCGATGAGTCTATTAGTGGCACAGAGCTGAGGGTTGTTTAGGAGGACATTATCCATGCCATGATGGCTTTGGGAGTGGAGTGTATCCATCTTGAAGGTGACGTAGCCATGGTAATCGGTTGGATTCAAAAGAGTATTGTCAGGCACAGTCGGGTTGACAGGCATCCGCTACTACGGGATATGTATGAGCTTGTGGGAGTGCTCGTAGCCTTGGGCTACTTATCTTTATAGGGAGGCGAACAATGCTATTGACTGGGTTACCTTCTTCGCTGCGTTTCATTCAGGAGAGTTCCTTTGGGAGAGTCTTGACTCCATTCCTTCTCCTTCTCAGTCATCTTCTTCTTTTTGACTCTTATGGGTGTACGCATGCGCATATGGCGTGAGGTACCACTGTATCAAGAAAACAAAAGTTAGAGTTGTACAGAATTCAATAACAGAGATACTAATTTGATGGTTCAAAGGCTATTGTAGGTTGCTTTGCAGATTATTGATGCAGAAAAGTTTACAAAAATAGCAACCTAAAGATATGAAGGGGAGAAAAACTAGAGAGAATAAAACAGCATTAGATAGCAGATTTAGGATGTAAGAAGAGGATTAAGAGAGAGGTGAGAAGAAAAGTACCAAGAGAGAAAAGAAGAGGGCCGTACCCTGGCCAAAAGAGTTGTCTTATTTCTCCATAAAACTTTCATCATATTATACTTCCCAGTATGCTGCTTTTTAGACACTATGTCCCTAAAATTTTTTATTCATTAGTCAACTCGGACTCTCGTATCGAAATGAACCTCCTAAAATTTGCTAATTAACTAACCAAGTTGACCACTATTAGCAATATTAACTGATCCCGGCACTGTAGCGATCATGGTTCATGCTACAGTACTGCGTGAACAGTAAGATCTACTAATTAACTTGAAAACAGCATACTTAAAAATTAACAATAAAAGACCAATTGATTAGTGACAGATCTGGGCCATTGGATTTAAGGCCAGCTGCCCCTTGCTTCATTGATGTTCCTCACAGCAGGGTGAGGTCCTAAAATTCCTTGATTGCTGCTCCAATTTGCAATCTGAGCCCTCGGCTGGTTCAAACAGTGACCTGAGCATTTACAGGACTGATCCTTGTTGCTGTTGCATCCACCTCTAGGCCATAAAAGCTTCTCTTTGATAGCAGTTGCATCACTCCAATTTGTCAACTCATTGCTCTCATACTTGACGATCATTATTTTATACAAAGTTGTTTAGTTTCAAGTTTATGTTAATTTTTTCTGAGGTTTTTATATCTTTTGATAAGTTTGTTGAGAACACATAATAATCAAATTACTAAGGATTGAAAATAATTTGACAACCGCTTAACTACAGTTTTTGTACACTTTTCAGGAATTATAGAAATAAATAAAATACCTACTGTTCCAGGGTAGGCTCCATGGACCCACCTTTCCATTACTGCATATCTTTTCATTTTCTTCATCATGCTGTCTTTGGGCTTTTCTGCAGATATGTGAGCCATCTCAATTGACAAATTTTTAACTTTATATTCTACTGATTCTGTTATGGTTCTGAATGAAACTCTGGAAAATGTTTCATTTTCCACAATTCTGTTCTCAAACCAAGGGTGGTTTTAGATTTCTGGTAAAACTAACCTACAGAGTCATATTTATTGGATATACTTAATTTGAATTACTCTCCAATACCTGATCATTCATTTGATTTTTGGAAGCATATTTGAGAGACATTGAGGGGAAGGGAAGGGTTTGTTTGGTAGATTGTACTTCTTTTTTGTAAACTTGAAAGATTTGATCTTGAATTTGCAAAATTCAAGGCTAAATCTCCTTTATAAAGTGTCAAGCTCCAAAGTCCCAGGAATTTCTAAGATTCTCTTTATCCACTCTATTATCGATTTTGTAGACAAATCATCTTCGTGCGCATATCCTACAGATATATCATGAAGTTTTTGCATCTTTAGCAAGTCTTGTAGTTTTTCATGAAAAATATGGCTTTGCTAATTATTCCTTTTTCTCCATAAACTTGATTTATGGCTCATATCTTGCAGCTTAATAGTATGTCTGACAGTAAGATTTTCATGTATTATATTGTCTTTAAACAGCTGGATGATGTAAACACTTCAAAATGATGTGCAGCTTGCAATGTAACATTTCTCCTTTTTTTTTCTCAAAAAACAGTTACATTCGGAAAGAACCAAATCTATAAAAATAAAATCAATATACCAAGGTTCAAGTGCTGGGCTAATTCCTGCACAGGTCTGCACAGCACCAATTATGTCTTTTTCTAAATAGTTTTTTTAATTAGAGAAAGGGCTTTTAATTCCTTGTTTTGTTCTAATTTTTGGTTTAGGCACGACCTGGCAAATGTGCCGGCAAAGCACAAATACATTCAGGCTACTCTCTACGTCCCTCCCCTAAGTTAAAAAAAGTAAAAAAAAACAAAAAAACAAAAAAAGCAGAAGAACAAGAACAAGATAAGTAGAATGGCAACAGAGACTTCACACAAGCACACAAAAGAACAACTATCAGTCTCTTCTCCTGATACTATTGATTTCACAAGATATTTCATTTGCATCATTCAAGGAATGATAAAGATGTTCTCTGGTGCTTTTAAGGTATGGTATCCTCTTGCTCACGCCGCATGTCTTATTTCAGATTCTTGGCAAACCTGGCTTGAAAATCGAAGTGGAAGTGCCAGTTGACTAAATGTTGCCTGACTTTGTACAGAGGCTTCAATCAAATGGCGGATCATCCTTGTTCAACAACTCCCGCAATAAGAAATCAAATGCTTGCTTTTGGCTCTTGAACAAGACCTTGATGTGCTAGAAATTAAAAAAATAATAAATTTTGGCTTATATTCCTCAGGCCCTTTTTTAATGTTTATGTGATATTCTCATCATGTCAAATACATACCAAATTGCAACACAGGACTGAAGTTGTCTTTCTGAGCAACCAAGACCAGAGTAGTTTTGAGATTGATATTAAATGACAAACATAGAGCCCAGATAAGTAGGGATGTGACAAAAAAAAAAGGCCAAACTGGTAACCTAACCCGAATTGGTCCTTTCAGTTTGGTTTTCTATTTTTTTTTCAAACTTAGTTTGGTGTTTGTTCGAGAAAATTTTGAACTGAAAAAATTCGGTTTGAGTTTTCGAACAACTGATTCAAACCAATTAGATCCAATATATATATATATATTTCAAATGGTCTTTTTGTAGATGGTCAATTTGATTTCGGTTTCAAAAAATTATTTTAAATTAGTTTGGTTTCAAATTTGCCTGTAAACCAATCCGGCCCGTCCACACTCTAAGTGCAAGAACATACAATGCTAATTCTGTCTTTTTACTTAGTCAGAAGGCTGGTTCAACAGTTCACATTTTAAAGATAGAAGCTATGGTAAATAGCCATCATAAATTTCACTTTACTTATTATAAAAGTGAGCCTACTAAATGTTGCTTTTGGGAAGACCTGCTGTTCAATGGAATTTTGTAGTGTCTTTTGTAATCAGGGTCTTCTGCTGGTTTGTTTAGACACACAGGCTCTTGGGATTTACCTTGATGCACAAGAAAGTTTTCAGTGAAATGCTCGCCTATGTGTGATATAAAAATTATAACTGATAGTGATCCTTAAAAAAATTCATTTAGCATAAATAATTTGATGGCCAAATTCAATCTTACATTTGTGATATACTGGTGTATTATATTCCTAGAGGTGAAAAATTTTATACAGTAGGTTTAAAACGCATTTCAAGTGCAAAGGATATTGGAAGATGTGAACTTGAAACTGGCATTTCATGCTTCTTTTTGAGGAGCCAATCATTTATTCGTTTTGTTTTTATTTTTCTTAATTTATCAACAAGCAAAGCGAACCATGAGCGGTGTTAAATGGATATTAGGATCCTCCTTCTTGGTGATCATGGCGAGGGAGAAGTTGGCAAGGACGCAAGTGCTTGGCTTTCTTTTTCTTTCTTTTTCCTTTTTTTTTTTTGTCAAAACGGTATTTCATTTCATATACCTCTAACATGAATACAACCAGACATATCAAAGAAAAGTAAACAAAATAAAGCATATGGGACGCCATCTAAACTAGGCCCAGTCCGCTATACTGTTCACCTCTCGATAGACATGGGCAATCTGACAGGAAGTCAGCTACCACACCAAATTGCGAGTGTCCCGTATCAAAGGGTGACCATCCCCATACGTGTCCACACCTCGTATCCAGTCAATCACTGTAGAACAGTCACCCTCAAGAACAAGTTTGTCGGCCTCCAGAACTCATTTTGCAAACAAAACGCCCTCCCAAGCAGCCTGCAGCTCTGCTCCCACCGTCGAACAGCCAAGAATGCTCCATCCTTCAGCAGCAATAAAAGTACCTCGGTGGTCCCTGATCACGAAACCCACGCCCCCAGAGGCGCCATCCTCCGCCATGCCACCATCGAAACTCACTTTAAGATAACCAGGGGATGGGGGTACCCAAGAAAAGAAACTAAACCTGGACGATGAAATAGCAGTGCAAGTACCCCAAATATCCCTGGTCCTCCCAGGTGGTGCCGACGTGGCCAACATAGATGTCTCCGCTGCCTGCCGTAGTGCTCTCTCCATCACAGCCCATGGGGGCGACCGCCCGCCCTCGAAAAGACAGTCATTCCTAGCCAGCCATATGTGATAGGCTAGGTAAGCCACAATGGATCCTGTCTCAGCATCCCTCTGCCTCCGAGTAGCCTCACGCAGATGCTGGAGCATATCCTCCACCAACTCCCACATAGGAGGGAGTAGCGCCGAGGCCAATCTCCAACACTGCACAGCTATAGGGCATTGGAGAAGTACATGGCCGATAGTCTCCTCAGCATCCAGGCATGCTTCGCATAGTGATCCCATCCTCATCCCCCGTCTGGCCAACATACTCCTGGTCGGAAGGCAGCCCCAGGCCACCTTCCAAAGAAAAAGCGCCATCCGGGGATGCACCCTCATCCTCCATATCCATCCGCCATCAATCTGCCTCCCCGGCTCCCTCCTGGTCCACGCATGAATATCCCTGGCACGTACCCTCGACCGGCCTGTCGGAAACCAGACCAATCTATCAGGCTCTGCCCGGAGCGGGATCGGTAAGGCCAAAATCCTCTCCGCTAGCTGCTCTCTGAAGGTCTCCCGAACGAACACCTCATCCCATCTCCCCTCCCCTGGGGCTAGCAAATCACAAACTCGGTGTCCCATCAGCCTACCCGTATCCACCATGGCCGGTAGTCTGCTAATCGGTAGCTCAGTCACCCAGCTATCCTCAAGGACATCCACCAACATACCACCCCGATAGCCCACCGGATCGCCCGAAGCACCAATGTAGCCCTAGTACTGATCTCCCTCCAGATAGGGGGGTGGAGCCCCCGCCCTAACACCAACCGTCAATGCACCGTACTTAGCCCTCATCAGGGAGGACCATAAACTCTCGGGCTCCAACATGAGGCTAACTGTCAACCGCATAACCGAAGCCTCCCATCGCGCCACCAAGGACGGCACTCCCAAGCCACCATGTCTAACCGGCTGACAGACCACCTCCCAAGCCACTAGTGTGCGCTGCCTCTGTCACCATGCCTCCCGCAGATAAAGTCTCTGATAAGCCGCTCAACTGACCTCAACGAAGATACGGGGAGGACATCATGGGATACAAGATATATCGGAATAGCACTAAGAACTGACCGTGCCAATGTGACTCTACCCATCATAGATAATGTATGTATCTGCCACTCCTCCAACCTGTGTCTGATGCTGTGCTCAAGAGAGAGGATATCTCCACTACGTAGACGTCGCCCAAGTATCGGCACACCCAGGTATGTTAATGTGCCCTCCTGCTCACCTACTCTCAGGATCTCCATAATAGCGGCCTTTATCTGAGTCTTGGTCTTCGGAGGATCCTCTATGCCTACTACACTGCTTCTGGTCAATGGATCAAAAAGTTTCCTTTTTTGAGAAAAAGGATTAGTACTACCTCTTGACAGCATCCATCACTTTCTTTTGATCTCGACATGACAGCGATTCGACGAAGAAGAGTGCCTTGTTTGGGATTTAGTGGAACTTTTGGAACTAAAGCTTTTGCTGGTGAAGGTTCTAACCAAAAAGATACGGTTCATTATTTGGTAACTAAACTTCAGCATTTATTTGATAACCTAATTAAAAAATACTTTTATATGATACAATAATAATTAAAAAATATTATATAGTACTATATAACATTGTATAATATAATGTAATATAATATTATAATGTAATTATCATATTGTATTAAATATTATAATATTATATGATATAATAGAGTAATGTATTATTGTATTATTATATTATTATAATAATATAATATATCATAATAACGTAACAATACAATTAAAATAATTTAAGTTAATATAATATAATATATTTATTATTGGTTTTAGTTAATAGTTGTAATATAATTACATATTTTAGTCACCAAGAAATTTTTATTAATTCTGAAATGGTTTTCTTACATGAGTCAAGTAAAGTTTTTGAGGAGAAGCTCATTTGAGAAAAAATAAATATTTTGTAGCTTTTTAGAAAACTAAAAAGTACTTTTTATTTTTTTTACCAAATACTATTATAGTTTTGTTTAGCAGAGCTGTTGACAATAGAACTTTTGGAAGTAGGACTTTCTGAAGTAGAGTTTTTATAAAAAGTTGTTTGCTATTTGGTAACTAAATTTCTAAAATGTTGTGACATTTTTAACATGTGTTTGGTAAACAAACTGAGAAAGTACTTTTGGTATGACAAAATAACCATAAAGGACATTGTATAGTATTATACAACAGAAAATAATAAATATAATATGTATTAATACATAAATATATGTATAGTATAATATTACTATAATATAATATTATATTATTATAATGTAGTAATATAATATTATATACTATAGCATAATAATTTAATAAAATATTAAATTATTTAACATAACATATCAATATAGTATGATATAATATAATATAATATAATATTTATAGTATAATACAATAATAAATGACCGCGAGATCAATCGGGAGAGGGAGTGGGTGGACCGCAATGTCGTAGTCCACGCTCAAAGGAGGACCACGATGTCGCGGTCCTCTATCACCCTCTCCCCCCACTTGAGCCTGGGCTGCGATGCCGTAGTTCATGCCCAGAGGAGGACCGCGATGTCGCGGTCCACATTGAGAGGTGGACCGCGATGTTGCGGTCCTCGGTCATAGAAAATGGAAAAGATTTGATAGAAGATAGATTGTTTCAAAGGAATGGAAAAGAAATTATAATTTTTTTTTTCTAAAATAGGATTCAAAAGAATGCATACAAAAATAGGAAAAAAAGAATGCCTTCTTTATGGGAAGGAATCTGTTCGGCTACTAGGATTTCTTGTTAGGACTCCTGCAGATTTCCAAAATTATAAAGAAATATTTTGTATAATTGTTATATTTTATTACGTATATTTTAATCAAAAAAATAGTTTTCCAACGGGCCTACAAGTACTTTTCTAGAAAAGCTCCAAAATGAAGCTTCTCCCAAAAAGCTATTTTTAGCTTTCCAGAAAAGCTAAAACAGCTTTTCAAAATTTTTATCAAATATTTTTATTTTATTTAAAAGTACTTTTGGAATGCCAAAAAGTGCTTTCTGACTCTCCAAAAGCTCTATCAAATAAGGCTTATATCTTCTAAAATTGCCTTTTGCCCTCTACTTTTCGTGCTGAACACTGGATCATCTGTGAGCTTTTTAATTTCCATCTTTCTTGTTTTTACTTTGAGGTGTAAAAATTTCAGTATTTTACAATCCTGGTATAAATGAATCCATTGGAATCTAACAACAGATCGCAAAAGTTAAATAGGAATGGACATGATAGAATTCCAGAGAACTGAGCTACATGCGGGGCTACATTATCTGCAATGTCATTAGCCTCTCTGTGGATATGGGATGGAGCAATCCTCCAACAGTCAAGCGAGAGGGGATTAAAGCTGTCACCCAGGGCTACCAACTTACATATCCAATTGATTTTGGAATATTAGCTTCTCTCTCACGCACTGTTTTTTTTATTTTTTGGTCCGGTAGGACCGTAGGATAGCTTCTATCAGTACTTACGTGTCTCTGGATTTGACGCTTTCAAGAGTTTTTTTTTTTTTTCCCCTGCTTCTCTCCATACCTTTCTGATTTCATTTTCCTGAATAAAAGGAAGCCCAAGGGTATCCATCGTGTCCCATACCAGAAAAGATATTAAACGCATTTTGGTGAGCTGTAAAGTTTAAACCTTCCAGCCTCCTCCATTTATACCCTGTCCTAAAGTGACCCTGTTCAATGTATGCCAAGAGATTCCATCCATATCTCTATCCCAGGAGATGTCGTCCTTTTTGGATATGGACGAGAATATTTACACTACCTCTATGACACCTATAAATGCTCCCATATCCTAGAGGACATCCACATGGATTCCTTCAGAATGCTTTACTTTCTTAGCTTTACCATGGTTGATAAGAAATTCTATAAAGTGCTTGAAGGACAAAGTTCTTGATGGATGCATGGGTCAGTCTTTTCTTGGTCTATCATGTATGAGAATATGGTTCATAATTCCATCATAAATTATTATATGCATGATCTGGGTATCCTTTATTAATTATTAACCACAAGCATGTGGTTTAGATTAACCAGCCTCTGAACATATATATATATATATATATATATATGCAGGGTTATGGGTTAGTTTGAGACCGATTAACTCAAGGAAATCAATATATTTAATTAATATATGATGGTCATGCTCAAGAACCTTATATAAAGCCTCTAAATTGGATAGAGACTGGTAGCATAACAAAAGTTGAAATTGATATTTGGAAACCAAAATCAACGAGCCTCAATACTGAAACCAAGATTATAAGTAGGATAGAGGTCAATTTGCAAACAAGAATAAGTCCATAATTAGGATCAGGAGGCACACATTTTTTTGAGTGATGATGGAAGTTATTATTTTGATTTTTTGATTTTATATATATACTTAAGATCTATCCAGCGAAGAACTGATATAGGACTAAATACACGCCTGCACGGGTCATCGCAATGATCATGATGCACACCTCAATTAAAATCAAACTTCTCCTACCAACTTATCCATGACACAAGTACTGGTAGTTGGTATATGGTATGGAGAAATTAGGATAGCGCTAGAACAACTATAAATTGACACATGAAAGGGGGTGTAATCAGAAAATCAGATTTTTCTTGCCACTATTATGTAAATCATCTCTTCCTTTTTTTTTATTCTTTCATTTATTATTTGATCAAAGATATTCAAAAATGAATCACAAACCTCATAGCCTTAGAGCCATGTTAAGAATGAATGGACCACTTAGTAGTCCATCCTCTCAGTATATAATGGAACAATAAGCTACCTACAAGCAGGAGCATAGAAGTAGGGAATGCGGGCAAAAACAATAGAAAATGGGGCAACTGTTATTGGTAGTGATGCATCAACTTCAATGGGTTTGAGTGTAGGAATGTTCCCTTCTGAATCGACAGACAAAATGTTGCCATTCAGCAGCATGGTTTGGCTGTGTAAGTTCCCATTTTTGGCTGTTAAGTGGTATTCTTCCCTGATAAATCCAAGTTTTCTTTGAAGTCCAGGTACATGGTTGAACCTTGTCCTGGGAATGTAATGCTTCGAAGCCATAGAAAAGGCAGATGCAATGGTAACAAAAACTTGAGTGGTAGTGTTGCTGCTGAGATTGATTAATAGAAGTGTGATCCCTTGCTGAAAAGATAAAGAAGAAATCATGACAAATGAATCGATACAGAGAATAACAAGGAAGACTTTGGCTTAAGTTTGAGTGAACTTACGGATTCTCTTGCGCAATGCGCATATGCCCGTATATTCTTTGTCCCTGTGAAATTCGTTGGCAGGACTTTGCTTCCCATTAGTCGATGCCACAAAAGAGCACTGCATTAAGAGAGGAGATATATTAATGTGATTCGTCTGACATGGGATTGCTCTGCATATAAGTATCAAAGTCCAAGTACAGATTCTTATTTGTGGAGAATCGACAATCTTTGAACATCTCGGGTTTTAGATTACTTGTTTCATAAACCACATCCAATCAAACTAAATTTAAACTGTAAGGCCCAACAAAAGAAAGATAACATTTGATTGTGGATTTAGAAAATATCTACATAAAAAAGGTTGCAGTTAACCTGTAGTAATCAGGATTCGGGTGGAACGTCGTTGTGTTGAGGAGGCCATAATTTCCACCAACCAAGCTTTGTCTGCAATAACTCTTTGTGTCATATGTTGATGACATGCCAAGCTGGTCCAAATACCTGTCAAGTTTTAATGAAAATTAAGTCTTTCCACTACAGGTCTTACCCCAAAAGTAGATTCTAGACCGGTAAGAGCAGGCTTACCAGAAGCTGAACACAAATGAATCCGTGACAAGATGGTGGCCACTATTGTAAGCTCCTCCAGCTTCCCCAACCCATGCAGTGGTTGAAGTTCCTGCGCTTCTGAGAATTCCTTGGAGATTGCTGAATGTGCTCGCTTCGCCATCAAGATACGAGGGATTAAGAATTTTATCAATCAAGTGTTCATCGACCCCTGAACTCGAAATCCAGGTTATCAAAGGTAAGTCATTGACAGAAATTTTCAATAGAGAAGCTGAAAACTGCTGGGTTCGAGCAGCAATACCTGGACCAAGATTATATATGTGGTGGGTGATCACATCCAGTGAGTGGGGTTTGGTTTTGTTGATGAGCTCACTGAACCAGCTAGCATCAAAGAAACCCCCTGGTGCGAGTACCAGTGGCTTATCAGGGGAACCTTGGTAGATGTTGTCAATAATTTTTTTGAGGGAGATCACATCTGCAGCGTATTGATCTGCTCCAATTGTAGCTCCAATTCCACTTCCACTTAATTCATTTCCTGACAAGTAAAGAGGTCTTTCAGCTCCAAGAAAATGCATAATATTGTGTTTCATGCACATCTGAAGAAGACCTTACGCAGAAGATTTTATACATTCTTCTGAATTAAATCAATAAGTTGTCAATCTTTTGTCATTGTTTATCCAAATTGCAGTACTACTTGTATAAAGTAAAGAGGAAGTGATGTGAGCCTACTTCTTCCTTACCACTTATGAAGTGAAGAATCTAAATGAGACATGAAACTTACCGAGCTCCCAACCATGGATAGCATAACCTTTATTGACAGTATAGTGAATAAAAGATGCAGCATTGCTGGAGTTCCAAGGTCCTCCTAGAGAACCATCTGGCAAAGGAACCCTTCCATTAAGGGCATTCAGCCCAAAAATGATTAAAGCCCTGTAGTGTGAGTTCCATAGACAGAATTTGTGAAAAGAACAATGAGAAATGCAGGAAATGCCTGCAATAAAAGCATGCATTTCAATCCTAACAGATTTTTTTAGCGAGGTAAAGAGAAAAACTAGTCCATGAGGCAATTTTAGTATGTCAAATGATCCGAAATACCCTGATTTGTTGAAGAAAGCGTTGAGCTCATCCCATCTATGCATCGGTAGGCAGCCTTGAGTAAAACCAAACATCTCAGAAGTATTCTTAACAAAGGGAGTACATGGCTGTTGAGGATCCGTGCCATAGATGACCATATCTTGCAAGGAACCCCCAAGACGGAGTTTCAATGGAGAAAATTCTGCAACATCACAAAAATTAGATTACTGAAAAAAAGAAAAAATTCAGATTGACCATTTGATATTACAGGCATATGCATAGTTTTTTTTTTTAAGAAAAAAAAAGATACTAGAAAAAACCACTTACCTTTGACAGCATTTAGTAAAATTTTGTTGGAAAGATTCTGCAGGAAGGAAAAGATGAAACACCTGTCAATCACCATTTTGCAAATCATTTTGTTTTCACATTCAGAAGCTAACATTTTTTTTTGGAAAAATATTGTAAGGTTCAAACAGAAAAGCATGAGATTGCCAATATGAACATAACATAGTTGAATCATTTACTTCGTTATTAACTATTGAATTATAAAAAGGAAGGAAGACATAGTAAATCACATAGCCCTTCCTTTTTTCTTATAAAAAAAAGAAGGAAAAAAAAGATAAAAGGAAAAAGAACATGAAGAAGATCAGTTTTCGTTTTAAGAGAAATACTACTACTATCAGAAACCATGGAAAGGAAACCATCCTCAAAATATACAATGGGACTTCAGAAGATTTAGATTTTATGCGGAAATGTAAATGAAGATGGAGTGAATTTTATCGGAAGGCTCGATCTTAATTTGCAAGTTCTACTCAAAAGTGAAAAAATAAATTTGGCATATTAATGAAAAAATGCAAACAGTTTTCACTCAAAAACAAAAATGGAAAACAATCCCAAAGTTGCAAATTATTCAACTATCCCATCCCCAGCAAATTCTTAGCCATCAGCCTCAACCCCATATAAAACAGTGCTAGAAAATACGTAGATTAAAGCACAGTTTATCAAATAAATAAGCATTATAAATCAACACATAAAAGAATAACTTTCTCAAATGAATAATTACAAAGAAAGAGATCCAACAGAGGCCAAGCATACACCAAAATGTATTGCCAATGATCACCTCCAATCATTAAATGCCAATACCTATAAAATTCTATGCATGTTAAATAAGCACCAAAACATAAAAAACAAATGCCAGATACAGACAAAGACATAAAGCTTTACACCGACAAGGCTAAAAGAAAACATCTGGAAACAAAACAAACAAATGCCAAATTCTGGCAAAAGGAAAGAGCTCAGATTTTGACAAGCTCCACATTGCAAACTACATTAATACTGAGACAAAATCAAAAAAAAAAAAAAACACCAAATTGAGCATTGTTGCCAAATTCCACAAAAAAAATCAATGCTAAGAAAATCCATTTAAATAAAAGTTCAGATTTTGGCAAGCTCTACATTGCAAACTATACCAACACCGAGCAAAAACCAAACTTTTTTACCAGATTGAGCATGGATGCCAGGCCCCAGCTACAAGTTCCGTAGTCACACTTCTCTGGAGGCCACCAATCCAGCGTAGCGCATATGAAATCGTCATCGGTGACCGCAATGGGCGTCGTCCCATCGATGACGGCGGCCCCTCCGCCGGCCCCAACAGGAGGAGGAGGAGGAGGAGGAGGAGGAGCTCCAGTGGGGTACACCGCCACAGGGCTGGTGAGCCATAGAAATGCCCAGAAGCAGACGCGCAGGAGCTGGAGAAGAACTCCACCCATCTCCCGGAATCTCCCCTGAGGCCTTTAGAGAGAGAGGGAGAGGGAGAATAGAGATAAAGGTGAAGCCTTTAGAGCCAATCTAAGGAGGAGATAGTCCCCAACACCACTATACAATTAGTATAATGCCTTCCGACCGAAGGGCAGAAGGAAACGAAAGGAATTCAATGAGCCGATAGAGAAAGCTTGGAATCTATATATAGAAGGGCTCAAATAAGATAAGGGAAATAGGGATCGGAGGGGTGCCTTTTACTCCAAGGAGGGTGGCAGGTAACCGGACTCCACCTCTCAACGTTATAAATTACGGCTGTCATGCCAATGTAACTTTCATTAAGAACCTTCAATTACACTATATATAGTCATTAATTTTTAAATAACATAAATATTATTTAGGTATTGTTAGCATAATTTTAGGATCACATAACAACCTACATGGTTCATAAATTTTTTTATTAATATCATTCAGTATCAACCTATATTATTTTTTTATTAGAATAATTTTATTAGAGTGATTTTGGAAATCATATAACAACTTGTATCAGTTAGTAATATTTTTTACCATTAGTATGATTCTATATGAGGCTACAATATTTTTTTTGTATATATAATTATTGAGATGTACCGAATATGATGAAATAGAGAAATAAAATTACTTTTCTCTTTTTTTTATTTTCATTTTCTTCTATAAATATTTTAACAAATACCAATAGTTATTAAAGATAGAAACATTTTAAGTATCAGCTATTACATAACAAGTCTATTTAACACATATTACGTTATGTATTAATAGCATAGAATAATAGAATGGTAGTTATGTAATAATTATTTTTTTAGAACTGATTACTATTTAATAATTACTAACAACTATTACTTGGCACCTACACTATTCATTTAAATAAATTAATATTATAATAAAATTATTTTAAAAAAAATAAATATCTAAAATTTGATGAAAAATGACAAGCAAGAAAAATGCCATAACCATTATAACAGTTAATGATTTGTCCTTAGAAAGAAAGGCTAAACCGTATCAATAAACTAATATTTCCAATATAATGTGAAAAAAATAGATTTGGTGGGTTTCAGTCTTTGGGAGATAACGGCTTCATCAAAACGTAGCTCCGGGGAGGATGAGAGGTGACCAGACTCCACTTCCCACGCGCACCTTTCCACTGACACCAGCATTTTTGAGCAGGGGAGGGTCCCCTTGAGTTCAGATGTTCCTCTGGGACAGCGTAGTGCAGCTGGAAGGGCTCAATAAGGACAAAAGGGAGTAATGGCGCTCTCCATGTGTTACTGGGGCTAGATCCGGGGTAAATTTGAGGCCCGAGGGAACACGTGGTTCAGTTCCTCTGGCTTCTAAGATTTGGGCGGGTTGGTTCCGACTTCCAAGAGCAGTTTAGTTAAGGCAGGGGCTGCTTGGGGGAGGGGATCCCAATGTAGATACCGTCCTATCCCAGATATTGCCATTTGATCTGGGCCGTTCATTTTGGTAACGCAGCCATTTCTTATTAAAAGTGATCAAAAGTTTGACCATGGTTTAGGGCATTGAAACAGGGACCTTTCTGTGTATCTCATGTCAGTAACACATGGGATTTTATTGGCAACATGTGGTACAACATTAATATAATGGCCATTGATATATGCAAGTATGCATATAAGAACTATAGAGTCTTTAAAATATCCTCTATGATGACCATAGTGGATTGTATTCTTTCGAAAAGATGTAACTCCCAAAATTATAAATATACTATTCATATAATATTGGATATAATATTGGATACAAGCTCGTATAATTATACTGCCAATATTCGAAGACTAGAATGGCCAACTCTGTGCATCCTCACCATCTTCATGATTTTAGACACTTGTATTTTAAACAATACATCTATTTTGATATAATTTTTGTGCTTCTGATGAGGTTGGCAAAATAAAAATGTATTATCCAACAATATATTTGTCGAGTTAATAATTATATAAATTTTTTTCATTAAATATGGGTTCGTCAATCTCTCAAATGTTTGAAACATCTGGTTATTGTATTCGCAACAACTTGTGGCCCCATTATTGCCATCGGCCATAGTGTTCAATTGAATAAAAAGTTTAAGGTATACTTAATAAATGATCTTCTTCCAATAATTCAATTTGCATGACTTTTTTTTTTTGTTGACTTGTGAATGCGGAAAAGGAGTTGGTTATTGGTTTGACATGAATGAGACACTTTACCCATCAACAACTAAGGAGGCATCAACTAGTGTTGTGAAAGAAAAAGTTGCATGCAAGTTAGTCCCCTTAAAACATGAGTGGCCCTTTATGGTATACATTGTCTCCTGAGGCACCTTTATTCTCTTACACATCTAAGAAGATATGGATAAGGAAGCAAAGGCCATGCGTGTAATCCCATCCAAGTCTAGAACTACCCCTCTCTCTCTCTCTCTCTCTCTAAGTTTGTTTACTTCTTTGGGATAGGTTTGGTAAGGGAATACCAAAACCAACTACAAGGACCCATGCAGACAGCAAGCAATCATGCAACCACTATATTCTGGTTTTGTAGAATTGTGGGGAGTGGGGACATAAGAAGGCAGGCACTGTAATGATAGCTGAAAACAAGAGAATGAAGCAGGTATTTTCCCTGTTGACATTAATCTTAATATCATTATCATGATAGAAACAGTAAGATCTGTAGGTTGAATCTTGTGGATAAAGATAGGCTGACTGCTTGCACCAGTTTATGTAGGAGGACAAGGTCCCCATTTGCCTTCTGGCCTCCACACTCAATTATTTGAGTTGTTGGAAACTATTTTTATACAAGTAACTCTTCCAACTACCCCTTTACAAATTACAAGTATTGAAGATTAGGTCCTATTATTATGATCATAAGAACGTTTAGTCTGTTGGGTTGGATACTTGGATATTTACCTGTGCCTCCATTTGAAGGCAGACAAGATACTAATAGTAGAATGAAACCCAGGCTGGTTTTTAATTGTGTACGTACGTGCACGCGCGCGCGTGCTACGGTGTTAGTATATCCTTGTGTATGGCCCATACATTTAATATTTTACTCTGGAAAAAGACTCAAAACGCGTTGCTTCCGTTCCTGGTTTCAATAAAACAACAGTTTGAGGTTAAAAATTCTACTTGCTAAGTACAACATTACGAGCTCTAACACTTCAAATTATTCTACTGCTGCTTTGAAGTGGTCATGAATTCTCAGCAGCATTAGGGTTCAGGTTGCATCTTTGGTGCAAAAAAATAATTGATCATATTTTGTAACGTCGACTATTGGATCGCGCCCCGCATAGATCTCAAAGCACTTTAGACTTGTTCATCCATCTGCAAAGATCTTAAAGGGACCAATTAGATGACTTATATGGTCTCACACATGCCTGTTGCATGCACATGTTTATGCATGGTTGAGCCATATCCAAGCTGGCCTACTTGGGTCAGCTTGATTCGGTAGCATATCAAGGAAACTTGCTTTCCCCTATATGTGATATTGGTGAGGAAATTCTTGCTGACAAATAGCAATATTGTTAACAACATATGCATTATCTTTTATCATTGTTAAATTTATCAAGATATGGTCTATCGATATTCACACTCTACCGACTTATTTTGCACATGATTAGTACTAAACTCGGACATGACTTACGAAGTATACGTATCCATACCCATTCCTTGTGTTTTCTTAATGACTGGTTGGGTCAAGTCTACACTTTTAAATGTACACCAATGCAAAGGTGTTATGGGTACTTTAACTTTGAATAATACTTAATGATTTTATGGATGTTTTTCAAAATTTCTATATAGACAATAACATTAAAATTTTATAGATGGCGATAGCATTTATAAAGGGCATGTTGCTATATAATTCCATTAAAACTATGATAACACATACACATATAAGATCCATTTTCATTATTTGTTGGCTATATACAACAAAAATTTTATCAAAAAATTAAACCATGCATCACCTTTAATCAAAAACCATTGGATGTACACTATTTGCTTCAAAAATTTGCCAATGTGTCTAATGTAGGTGACCATAGAGTTTGAAAACCAAACAATTATGTAGAGCATCCAGTTGAGGTGTTAAAAATTCAGGTAAACATCATCCAATGGAATCCAATAGGCTTGCAATTTTCCTTCAAAGATCACAGATCTTTTTGCTATTGAAAAAAAGCGCATGCCTAATTACTTATCTATTATGTTAATAAAATCATCTCAGGTGCTGCCTTCGTAGAAAGACATAAAAAGTCACACCATAGCTAAAGAAAAAGGAAATAAAGAAAAAAGAAAGCAAGCAAAAAAACACTCAGCACAAAGTTTTTCATGTGGTTTATACACATGAACCATGCATGCATGATCATGCACACAATTACGCACATGCAGACAGAAGAGAGAGAGAGAGAGAGAGAGTACATTAAAAATTTTGGCATGTATACATGCATGGCAGATAAGAATATGGATTCAGCTTTGAGAATAATATGACATAAAACTTTAAGAATAATATGACATAAAAAACTAAATGGCTCACAAATTCTTATGTTTTTATCCTGTCTCATGCAAGAGAGAAAAGCTTGTCATAAATTTTATAATTCTACAAGCTTTGACAACTTTCAAAGAACCAGTACGGGAGCCAACCCAGCAGAAAATCAGGTGAGGGACATTGGTCCCAATCCCCAATTGATCTTACCAACTATATTAGTTGGCAATCTTGCATTAAGCTCCTATTCATCCTAAATGGTTAAAAGATTATGGAAATACATATAGCCCTCTCTTTTCTCTTTCCTTGTTAAATCTTACGTCAAAGTTTTATGCATATTTTGCAAATGAGATAACGTTATCTGGGCACTGCAATCACATGAGACTTCAACTCTCCCTGGCCATTGATCTCTCTCTCTCTCTCTCTTTCTCTCTTAAGTGCAGGCACCACAACAATACAAGCTAACTCCAAACCACAAAGATGGGCCAATTAAGTCGAGCATGATGAAAGCTATACCTCGACTCGGAAGTTTGCACACTTCCAAATCCACACAAGGATGACAAGAACCAAGTATAGAATGACCAATTAACAGATCACGAGACCATCCGTGATGATAACGCAATGGTACCAACCTCATGTATTTGTTTGAAGTTAAATTGTAAACGAAGTAATGCCAAGTCCTGTTGTACTCTCCATTGTTGCATTAAATATTAGGAACAACTTCATCACATCAGATGAGAGCTCCCCACCATCTTAATCCACTCCAAAACGACCAATTGTTTTTCTTTTGTTTCACATCCTCATCAAGGCTATCAATGACACCGATGTAACCATTTCCAAACTCTAAAGACAAAAGGGCTAAGAAGATCCAAGACACATATCGTTTTAGCTCGAACGAATCATGCTGATCTTGGAGGACTGCATTGTCCTCTCAACAGACCTAGCTATTGTCGTCGCTTAAACGATGTGCGATGCTCTAAATTCTTAGCGTGGAAATACTAGGTTGCTAATAGAGAGCAAAACTTTTGAGTTAGTAATGCCTCTCCTGAGTGGACCGTTGACGTAGCAATTTGTCAATAATCTGGTTTTCAGAAGCCTTCTGAATGCTTAAATTATGACTAGAGATAGGACGACCATTGTCTACAAGCTTTTATCTTGGCATTCTTGGAAGAATTAGGAATTGAAACCATTTCAAATTTGTGTGCCCTCATTAAAATAATTAGTTAAAATGATGTATGGAAACTCAAACAATAGATAACTGAGCTAATTAGACCACATTTCGGCAATACATCAACAGTAACCAGGCACCGTTTGCATGAAAGATTCAACAAGATACATTTTAGTTACAAGGATGGAGGATGTTTTCATGTCAGAACTGTTGTTCTAAGAACTAGACTAAATAATTGATCTAGTTAGTTAGAATGATGTATGGATACTCAAATAAAAGATAGTTGGGCTAATTAGACGACACATGATTGTGGCAATTCATTAATGGTGGCCGGCCATCCTGATCACATGAAACATTCAAAAAGATATAATTTCGTTACAAGGAGTGAAGATGTTTTCGTGTCAGAGTTGTTGTTCTAAGAACTAGACTAAACAATTGATCTAGAGTCCAAGTTCTCAAGTAGCATCTATCCAAGTTCAGGGTTTCTAACTAGGGGCTGCTCCAGATTACTTCAGAACAAAGAATAGTCATTTGAAGTGTTTGATTTTTCGTCAAAACTGATGTGCAAGGATAATGCATTGTATTGGGAAGCATTGATCACCTAAGTAGACCTTTGTAAATTATAAGTTAATCCCAGGAGTATAAAACTCCGAATGTGTACTACATAATAGTATTTAGTGTTTATAATAGATGGCTCATGCTTGCACTAAAAGAATATATTCTTGCTACGAGCTCTGTTAATTATTAATAGTCTATGACCTAATCCATGAAGCCTTTTCAAAGCTCTCATATAATATGCGCCAAGAGATACCATAGTCTAAGATGACAAGGGCTCTTCACTCGTCATAAAATTCCAAGGGTTACAGCCTCATATGATCAACTTGAAGGGCTGAAATCATCGTAACCAAATAGAAAATTTTGCAAGACGCCTATAGGTTGCAAATGAGTTGACAAGACCTAAGTCTGGATCTAACCTTGGTCCTCCCCAATCTGAATCCAGCCGAATTCACAACTTAAACCAGCTAGATGAAGACCAATTTAAATCTCAAGTCTGGCCAACTTTAGGGAACCTAATCCACATAAACATGATTCACCCAAAATTTCAGAGAAGCAGAGCCAAGCCACTAGCTTTGATCCAAAACCAGGTCTCAGATTTGGAAGCAGTTTAAGTCCAATCAAGGTCACTTCCTATCTGAGGGAAAAGAAAGACACCACATTATCAGAAACCAAAGTTTCATCTGGTCACTCCCTACCTGAGGCAGGTCTATATGGCTCATCACCCCCCCCATGCACAACCTCGGATCATGCAGTGGTGGTCTGGCTGGCTTAGTTTAAGTATTCTAAGTTAATCGACATGCCAAAATAATTTAATGGATAATTAACCACCCTGCCGTTTCTTGAGACTTGACTTTTCAGGTCAATTTGGGTGAGCTTGAAACGTTGACAAGCTTGAGATTGCTTCAATCTACAAATAAATTCAAGCTGCAAACATGTACAGAGAAATGCACAAGAATGAACACAAGGGTGAGAAAGATAACAAAGATTACGAGTAGTTGAACCAATATTGAACTTCATTCTACCATACTACATATTATCAAAATTCCAGAGGGTTGATGCAGCCCACTTAGCTCCTAATCACACTTAAAAATGACATCCACATCAACATCAGAGATAAGTCAATGCTTATGAGCTTATGTGCCCCATCTGTTAACATGCCAAATTGCACAAAGCCAACAGAAATAATATATCAGCTTGTCAATGCCAATTGATTACGGAAACAAAAAAATAGATAAGACAAGTCTTAAGTATGGAATATCTCATAATCTGATAATAAAGGTTTTCACAATCTGTGTGTCATTAACAAAATCAGCATTACATAGGAACAAGGCATTTTATATCCATTATCCAGTATCATACATTATAATTTTTTTCACAAGAAAGATCCAAAACAGGAGACTGAAAAAAAAATGAAAAAACCTATTCGTCTCCTAAGTGCACCAGCATTCCTTCTTTGTAGCTCGCCCTGGCACACAAATCGGAAGATCAGCGCCGATAGATGACAATCCTTAAAAAGGAAATAAGATAAAGGCAGTGACTGGAGCTCTCAAGATGCCATCATCACAACAAGCAAGCCTTGAAGCCTTTCTCTAGCTCCTGAGCATTTAGATTCTTGCCTATAAATACAATTTTGTTGATCCTAGGTTCTTCAGGGCCCCATGATCTATCAGGGGATCCCTGGAAAATGTCATGAACTCCCTGGCCAAATTAAAAAATTTAAAAAACAAAGAAATTAGAAATGAGAATAATGATAAGTCATCCATTTGTAAGAAGATAAGTAGAACTACAAACAATTGCAGAAAATATAGGTTTCTGTAGTAAAGAAAACTTCAGCAGACAGCAAGTATACGTAATTCACGCAAAGTAAATTGCGTGACATGAAAATCATAAAGCATGGAAAGGCTATATTGCTCAAAAAACAACAACCAAATATCAAAAAGGGCAAGCGTTTGTATTTGACATGTACTTGGGAAATCATTGCAGCATATACAGATGGTTATTAGTACAGAAAACTTCAGCAGACGGCAAGTATGCCTAATTTGTGCAAAGTAATTCATGAGACATGTAAATCATACAGA
The DNA here is from genome assembly GCA_025769935.1 of Phoenix roebelenii. Classification (NCBI taxonomy): domain Eukaryota; kingdom Viridiplantae; phylum Streptophyta; class Magnoliopsida; order Arecales; family Arecaceae; genus Phoenix; species Phoenix roebelenii. The sequence continues at coordinate 22,777,774 of JAOXJJ010000001.1, read as the reverse complement.
ATGGAGAGACTATATTGCTTCAAAAACAATAATCAAATACTCTAGAGGCCAAACTTCTTGCATTTGACATGCAACAAGACCTTCCATAAGGTTAATAAGATAATTTTTGCCGCTCTGCTCCACATGCTAATATAAAACTGCACGTTGCTTAAAAGCCACAGCTTAAGTTGGAGTATTTAGGGAAAATTACTTCAAGGAAAAAAAGGACGGCTTTCAATAAGTAACCAGTAATATCTTGGAGAAAGACAAAATAAGGTGGCACATAAAAAAACAAAAGAATATACCAACATTAAATGGAAACAGACAATCACTATTTGAATCAATGGATTCCTTTGGACAATTGGCTACCCTGGCATTCAGTAATGAAGTTTACAAATAAAATTAACTATATCTTCACCAAGGGACCATAACATGCAGACTGTTATAACCAAAAAGCCCTTGAAAATAGTTTGAATGGAAACAACAATGCAGATTTTAGTTTCTGAAGATCTTGTTCAAATGACAGTCAAGGAGTTTATATGAAGGAAAGGTCCAGACATACAGGCAAAATCCTCTATCTGGATATCTACCAAAGCATAAGGAATCAGGACAATTAATGAGTAAGAGAAGAACAAAGCCAAACAAGGTTTTTAAAACTCAAATATCAGCAATCTTGTTGGATAGCTGGTACCAAAGTGAACCGAGATCTTGGTTTATCTCAGTTGAAAAGTAGGTACAAAAAGATATGATGAAGAGGCCTAGTTTGAGAACCAATATCCTAACCAGGGTTCACAATCTTGGTATGGGATGTCTGTACCGGTACCATGCTGGTACTATGTCGATACACGTGGTATGTAGTGTGTTCTGCGGACCATACGTGGCGGGGAGGCACCAAGTATCGGTTTGGTGTTGGTGTGGTATGGTACATCCGACATAGGACATTATGCACGAGTACTGCGAACCTTGGTCCTGACGTGATATGTCCCTCATGGTATAACATGGATTAACCAATAAGATCAAATGAGGGTGACTGCTAGAAGATTAACCAATAAGATCAAAATAAGGGAGAATGCTAAATTTCAAGTATAGCATTAGCACTTGAAGTGTAAGTCTTACAACAAATACAGCATAGTAGATGCATTCCTTGTTGGAAAATAGATAGGACTGATTTCCTCTAAAAAGATACAGTAAATCTTGTTATCTGTAATTACTATAAAGTAGACAGATATTATGAAAGCATTTCCACTACAAGTGAGAGTAATGTTGCTAGAGTGGATATGTGCTTCCAAAGCTTACAGAAATTGTGAGACTACGAACATAATATAATTATGCAACATTATATGTTGCACTGTTCAATATGTACTAATTGTTGGTTCCACATGCACCAATATATAGCCATCCATCCTTTATTTTCCATATACGTATTGCACAAAAGTGACACATAACTGCATATCATCATCTACCAAACAATACACTATGTTAAGCAACAAGACTGTTCAATTTATATAACCATTGAAAAGCCTGTATATTTCTTGCTAAAATGGAAGTCCAGAACAAGGGGAAATGTAACAAAGATCCAAAGCAAAGTAACAGAGAATTCTGCTATAATTCAAATCAAATTTGATTATCTTACATTTCAACATCTCAGCAACAAAAAGTAAACATTATGATAGAAAACATGATAATCTGGGGAATATGGTACAAACCTGAAAGACAAACCTCTCGGGCATGCCATCAACAGATAAAAGGCCTTTCATCCGATATATGTCATCACTCCGTTCCATCAACAATGTTCCTAACCACATATTGGCCTGTAATAGATGCAGTGCAGTGACATAAGTGGCCGACCATATAGATTAAAAGTTAAAAGAACAAGCTAAAAGTTCTTACGGAAAGAATGCGCATTTCTTTATCTAAAGTTTAGGAAGAAAAAGTAAGGAACTATATAAAGAGCAACTAGAAGCAGACCTTTTCAAGATCCAGGCTCCCTTCACAAACGATGCTTACAGAAGAAACACCAGGGTCATGGCTATGATCATGAGAATGGGAATCAGCCTGATGCCCTGCAGAAAACAACTTGGATCATTTCTCAAGTAATGGAATTGGTATTTGCATAAATACTAATGACATGTTAGAAAAATGGCCTTATCAGTATCAGCATATTGAATCAGCAGTTAGAGGTAACACATTCATCCTTGCAAAGGAATTCTTTATATGCTTCAAGAGCAGTGCCAAAAGTTTGGCATTACTTGTACCCATTGAAACAGATACCTTCAAAAGACCTAGTATAAACAGATACCTTCAGAGGCAAAGCAGAAGAGTCAATGCTGGATTTGGAGTTAGGGCTAGCTCAGAGGAACCCAGTTGTGGCTTCAACCAATATCTGTTGCTGACTTTGAATAACCTGGGAAGGCATTCAGGTTGTAGTTTCATAGTTGAAGGTGGCAAAACTATGGACAGATATAGGTTATCAATGAGGGGCTCCATGAAGCTTAAAGATGTAACAGGAATATTCCTGCCATTCTTTGCTTTCTGCTAATGCTTGGTGATAGTTTGGATATGACGGTTTCTTTTATCTATAAGAGAGGGGAATTAGGCAGCATATGGGACTGGTTGTTCGAGAAGGAAATCTTTGGTTAGGGAACTTTCTAGACAGCCTACCTTCATACCACAAGCACATGATAGTTAAGCACTCACCACGGTCATTAAGAGACCAAGAAGATAATAAAAAGGATTCAGCGACAAATGGGTGAGTCACTGACTTGTTAACTGAAATGGTTACAGAACTGAGGAATCGTAAGGTTACTACGATGCATATTCAGAAGTAATGAAGAACAATTCTTGAATGCAAACAAAATAATTGTATTGAAACTAGCGATGATTTAGCACTAAGTATAAAATCCAAATGTTGGGATAAAGGCAGACAGCCAAAAGTTGAGAACATGCTGTTTCTTGCAGTTTATATAATGTCTGATAAAGAATCACCTCATTAGCATATGTAAGAAGATACTAGCGAGGCCTTGTTAATAGTCAAGCTTGTTCTGATTGTGGTCATGATCATAATTGTGTCATGACACAGTAACAGCCAAAGAGGTAATAATGCTGTGGTCTTTTTTCATCTTGACAAACATAACGGTGTGGGTGAACAGTTTCAGTCATTAGTACAGAGGAGAAAAGGAAAGATGAGAAAAGATAAATCTGGCTCTTATTATTCTTGTGCGATGATACATCATCAGATTACAACTATGAATTGCTGAACAATTGCGTGGGGAAAAAGATCCATAGATCAAACAACCCAAAAGTTTTGAGACCACAAATAACAAAGTTTCTGATTGCTAAAATGTGTTATTGTGCTAATATGTCATGAGTCAGCGATCAAATATATTTTTGTAAAATAAACACATGGAAAGAAGACTGATTTTGTTTATAACACTAAGATAAGACTCACCATGTTTATGGTCATGGTCATCATGATGATGATGGTCATGATGGTGATCATGATCATGCTCATGATCATGCTTTGAGTGGTCTTCGCCTGAAGCTTCAGGATTAACAACACTCTCAATCCTGGGAAGGAAAGATTGAAAGTCAAAGTAAGAACATAAAGAAGGAGAACCATACAATAAAGCATTATTTAGCAAAACCAAGAAGTGAAATAAAACATAATAAGTTTAAATACAATCTGCAACTATATCATGCAGACTATGAATACCTTTTGATCTTGCGAAAGAATATAGGATGCAATGATTCAATTAAAATGGGGTACTAAATTTCCAAACTAACTGCCCAAAAGGGAAACGACATTTCATTTTCCTCAAATAAAACTTTAATAATTTTGTTTTGGAATTTCATATTTTCAGTCAGAAATAAACATCTATACTGAAAAAGATTAAACAGGTCAAAAATGTTCGATTTTCTGAAGCAGAAGTAATAGCAACATCACAACAAAAATAAAAATACAATATCTCAGGCAGTAAACTAGATATGTAGTTGAGACCAAAATGCAAACAGGCGATCCTGGTCAATTGCAATACAAGCATAAAGAGAAGTGAAAAGTTTAATTATAAATCATGGATTATGGTGATCAAATTAAGTAGCTATACCTTTAGTATAACAAGCAATATCATGAGAACCATTATCATTACAACTAAATAGTAAAGCATTGGGAGGAAGAAACTGGAAAGTAAGAGAACCTCTCCAAATCAAAGCCTCCAATCCCAAGAACATAATCCAAATCAACTTGTCCATACTCTGCTCGCTTTAAATGAGCCATGCGATTCATATTCTGTATTCATCAGAAAAGGAAAGTAATATCATGAATTTGTACAGGTCTCAAAAAAATAATAAGGTAATGCAAGCTTTAATTCTAACCTTTATCCGCTGGATCAGTGAAGAGATCTCAGAATCACCTACAAGATCAGTCTACAAGCAAGGAGAGAAAACCATCAGTCCCTCTCCCAAATGTTTGCATCACTTAGGGAAAACTTCAAATGGACCTTATTGAAAAATCAGAATAGCAAATAAGACTCACTCAATTGTTAAAAACAATTTATTTATTACAAATCTTAAGTAAAATACATAAGAATCAGAATGAGCTGGGCAGCTCATTCATTATGTCCGCTCCCATATGAGATAATAAATGGCATACAACTTACAGACTGACTCCAATTAATACTTTACTTTAAAAGACTGACATAAAGTTGGGCCCTTAGTTTTTTTTTTCAAAAAAAAAAGGAAGTGCTATGATAAGGTCATAGCAGTAGGTCATAAAAATCTTATCATGTAGTTTATCATAATATGCTCATGTACACAGTACAAGGTTCTACTTTACCAGTTCAAGCATGTGCATACTTATTTAGATTAGTAATCGCAAAGGTGAGAGATGGAAATGCCATACAAATATAGAAGTAATTACTCATTATTTTCCTGAAACTCCCCTCAATTGTTTCCAATCAAAATGGCTTTGTACTCATTGTGGTATTTAATCTAGTCTTTATCAAATTTCTCAACCAACCAAGGTGGTCATTTTGCCCTCATTTTGGTGATGATTCAACTAATACTGCATAAGCATTTTATTATTCTTACAAACTATGGTTAATTTGTACCATTTCATGCCTCTTTAAGTTGTTTGATCATATAATGTCAATTTGTGAGAGAAAATACAAAACCTTCATTATGCATCTTTTATTTAAGATAAAATATGGAAACAAAAGCACTAAGTTCAACTATGATTTCAAATATAACAATTCTTTAACTCTTCTGTATACTGTAGGCATAATAAATGTATAAATGTGTCTCAATGTTTGGAACACGTTGACTCTGAACGACCCATTACTGATTACTGTGGCCAGGTCATGGGGTCAAACCGGCCACATAAAGTATGCCTTTGTTTAGGACTCACCATGTAGTACTTCTCTCCCAAACTCTTTGGTTTTAATCCATATTACTCTCTCTCCTCTACCATCAAGGTCTCTCCCTCTCTAGCTCTCTCTTACCCCTCCCTCTCCCCAGATCTGATCATGCCACCTAAACCTAGAAGGATGAGAGCCTCCTTCCATGACAATGTTGCCTTCATTCCTTCTTGATTAGGCCTCGTGGCCTCTGCTCCCGACCTAGCCACACCACTTCTGCTCCCCTCCGATCTGGCTGTGCCATCTCCTTCCCTCTGATCCAGCTGCACTACTTCCACTCCCCTTATCGATCTACCTACTTGCCTTCCTAGTGATACGATCATACGACCATTCCAAATCTGGCCGGCCTCACCTCCATTGAATTTGGCCATGCCTTCTTCATTGGCACTATTGATATGTATACCATAGATTGTGAGAGAAGAAGAGGGCTTCTAGAGAGATTACTTATTCTTAAATTTCTCTCTTTTTCCCATCATCCAGCTTGACCTAGGCGAGTTGATACCGATTTGAACCAGGTAGGACCAATGGTTCAACTGTCCAAGTCGACAGAATTTTAATATTTTTGGTTTTTCTGTGACCTGATCTATAATAGGTGGCAGGTCGGGAGGGTCAACCCATCTGGGTTTCTAGAAAGTGGTATGTCCTTTAGTCACTTTGCTGAATGTGCTAACTCATGCAAGCCATGTACCAGGCATACTTCACTACAGGAGGAACTTTTTCAATGTGTTTACTTTGAAAAAGTTCACAAAATTCTAAGATAAGCATTCATTGATTTGGCATCAACATTTATCTAGAAAATAAGTTGCAACATTCATAAGCATATGTTCAAATTTTAGTTTATTTTAGATGTGATATATATACTATGTGGACAAGAGTTTTGTTGAATGGTCAACTTTCTCCAGCCTACTACAACATCCACATCTAACTATTGTAGGTGACATTTTATAGTTGGTAACTTAAGTATGACAAAAGGCAGGCATGCATGTTCAGCATGAACAGTTAAAAGTTAAAGAGGCAAACAAACCCACTAAAGCACCCAAGCCTAAGTTCATCTAGTACTAAGTACTTGGCAATCAGTTATACCTTGTTCACTATAATTCTGTCAGCATATGCAATCTGCTCAACAGCCTCATTGACCACACCTTTGGGTTTTACCTCATCCAAATGAAAGCCTGCATGCTTTGCATCAACCAAAGTAACAACGCCATCCAGTTTGACATCATTGAAAATCTTATCCTCTGCATAAAATGTCTGAATAATAGGCGCTGGATTGGCTAACCCTGCAAAAGAACTTAAACAGAACATGTGAGTGCAGATATTTAGAAGCTCTGAAGTACAATAAATAACATGAGGCAACCAAATATTACTACAATTAGTTGAGGAGAAAACACTTGTCCAAACAGATAGTAATTCTCATTAGGAATTATACACAAAATACTCTTGTATTACTAACTTGGAATCAGCTTTATGGATCTCAATCAGGCTGCACAAGTAGAATAATCTTTGAGTGGATGGAGCATGTTGGTTTAGACCGGAATATCTATACTCAGCGTAAGGCATAATTAGATGTCAAGATTTTACTTAACCCCAATCAATATGTCAAAAGGGACCTGATGCGGGATTTGCACCCCGTTACCAGCAGAGCCCACACACCGGCCGAGCAGCAGAAGGAAAGCGTCCCCCGGCAGGTATTGTCCGCTGTGGATGGCGTGTTAGGCCCGCCTCACGGTTTTGTCCTTAATTAAAAGGCGCCTACCGAAGGAAGGGTTATTGAGCCCCCCATTATATGACACAGACCTTCCCGCTACACAGCCGATGTGGGACTAAATTCGGGAACCTCCCGCAACACAGCCCCCCAGCGGGGAGGTCCTGTGCCCGGGTCGGCTCCTTGTTGGATAGGCGAAGGGCCGAGGCCCTTCCTCTAGCGCCATCTGATGCGGGATTTGCACCCCGTCACCAGCAGAGCCCACACACCGGCCGAGCAGCAGAAGGAAAGCGTCCCCCAGCAGGTATTGTCCGCTGTGGATGGCGTGTTAGGCCCGCCTCAAGGTTTTGTCCTTAGTTAAAAGGCGCCTACCGAAGGAAGGGTTATTGAGCCCCCCATTATATGGCACAGACCTTCCCGCTACACAGCCGATGCGGGACTAAATTCGGGAACCTCCCACAACAGGACCAAAAAAGAAAACTAAATCAGCTTAACATTTAGACAGATTTTCATAGGTTATGAATAAAGTAGATCAACATCTCTACTGTTAGGTTTTGGAGGTCTTCCAGGTCTTCCAATCTATATATTTGTCATTGGCTGTGCAAGAGATAAGCAGCCGTATACCAATGGTTATATTCTTCATACAAGAATTCTATTATGGATATGGTACTAAAGATATGTTTCATTACTGTTCAGCTGAGATGACTAAGACTACAACCTATTTAACTGCAGTCAACAGGCGTCCTGTCTGGATTTAAAAAAAATATAGAAAAGGTGTCTTCTCTTTCCAGCTCTCAAACAGGATGATCGGAGACTTGGAGCCCTCAAGAACTTCAATTTGCAAAGGATCTAATCAAGGATTTCTATATTGACTCGTATCACCAGATGCTAGGTATATAATAGCAACCCAATAAGGTACTGGCACAGTATAGGGGCTCAATAAAGTACCAACACATGGTACAGGTACTCCCTCATTTCCAACAACATGCCATGTACTGCTACAGGGGGTGTCCTGTACAGGCCTAACCCTTACCTATAAGCTACCAGTACAGGGCTTGGCATCAAGATTGGAAAACTTTGAATCTAATGGACATTGTGCAAAAGCAAAAGTATAAATGTCAACGATTAGCTGACAGTTATTTTGAAAAGAAATATTCCATACTTCGCTTCTTGTTTCTATTTTGATTTAAATATGATTGCAAACAATCCTACTTCTCTATCAGCTATCATCCAAGACCAGTCCATTCAATTGAAAGGTGAACCCAAACTTACTCCACGTACATCTAGAACATCTTCAAACTCTCTTCTTTTCTAAATTTTCCAACTGAAATTGACTTCTAACCCAACCAGGCCTGTCCCTGCCTTACATTGACCATGTTCAAGACTGCAAACTATCTAGGACAGCTTATATCCTCTTGTTCTGTGTTATTTATAATCTTCATGAGGTGTTCTTCATATATACATCCGTAGGCAAATAGCATCTTCATGCACTGTATACCATACAAACTTCCTCTCGAGTAGATACAACATGATGGACCAGGTGGGACCCGTACATGAGGGGATTTGAATGGTACATGGAATGTGCAGGCACTATTTCCCAACATGTGCATGTAAGTCGAGCACAAAGTCACTTGAATCTCTATGCTCTTAGTTTTACCAATACATCCACCTTGGCATCATCTCTACTGATCTTATAAATGTTTCCAATTGTCTGATGTAATAATGGCATAAAACAACAGCATAATGCTTTAGAGACAGACCTCCACTTATCCAACTGGCTTAAATACTCTTGACATCAGAAGTAATGCAATCATTGAAAATGTTGAACCTGCAGAGATGCATATTGCATACAACTAGAACTTACCTGCTTCTCAAATTCAAATGTTTCTTTTTAACCAAACCAGGCTAATACTAAGGGAAAGGAGGCAAGATCAGTTGATTCTAACTTAAAGGATAATTTTGTTATTTAAATCCTCACATTTCTTATGATCTTGCAGGTAACAAGGTTGCCCAAAACCAATCAAAAAGAAGGGAAAAATATAAAGCAAAACAAAAGGAGCACTGGCATTAAGTGTTCACCATGAAAGATGCAAAACATTGCACCATGATGATGAAGTACATGGTCATGGCCAAAGACAGATGTTGCAACTTAAAAATATATATATCTGCTATGGACAATCAAATTAAATTTCAAGTACTTCCAATATTGCATCTTCCTTGTTCTATTCATAAAATTATGGCTCGTTACCAAATTAACATGACACAACCAAATAAATTATGCATGAATGCAATCAGTGGGGGGGGGGGGGGGGGGAAAAAAAAAAAA
>JAOXJJ010000001.1:22749456-22764555 GCA_025769935.1 Phoenix roebelenii | reverse complement strand
GGAGGGGACAAGGAACCAGGAAAGCCAAGTCCCTCTTTGGTCAAAAAAAAAATTTACCGACAACAGCAGCAAAAAGCGATCGGAAATCAATCCAAGATGCACTCTTTTTTATCACAAAATAGACATGGGAGAGAATTGGATATTTATCACAGAAACAAGAATTTGATTAGGGTTTTTACCTTCCCAGAACCGAGGAACCCAGTGATGATGGTGGCTGGAATGCGTTCGTCCGGTGGAATCTTCGTCAGAACGTCGGAGCCCTCCTTCGTCGCGGTGGCGGACGCAACGAACCGGCGGGCGCACGAAACCGACTTCCGCGAAACCCTGAGCCGTCCGAACCCGATTCCGCCGGTTCGCTTGGCCACGATGGTATAGGAGCGAGCGGAGACAGCAGCGGGCTTCCCACGGCAGGGGAGGGGGAGGAGCGGGGCTTGGCGGCGATGGGCCGGGGCCGCAGCCACCTGCCGCCTTGCGAGACCGAAGAAGGCGGTCGCCAAAGCCGTGGAGATCGCCGTCATGGCTGAGAGCGAGTTTGCGGGCGAGAGAAGTGAGAGAGTGACAGAGAGAGAAAGACGGAGGCCTTATCCCAACTCTCGCTTGAGTTGGCTCTTGTCGAGTCCGTTTGGATAGGCTGGTCTCGTTTACATCGCTGGGGAGATAATTTCATTTGTTCTTCTAGTAGGTTCCATGCTTGCCCAAGAAGTGAATGGACGAAGGGACCTCCACTTGAGCTGCTCTGATGGCAGTCATCTCATGGCTGCGTTTGAATAGAAAGTTTAAGAGGATAGGCAGCAGGACTGGTTGGGGCTTTGAAGTCAGTATTGGTGATCAGTCCTGATCATTGCAAGTGCTGATGGGTTAATTTTGGATCTCTCTATGTTAGCCAATAGAATTAGGACGGTTAACGAGCCGAGCCGAGCCGAGCCGAGCCGAGCCCGAAACTTCGCAGGCTCGGCTCGGCTCGTTTCACCAATTCCCTAGCTCGGGCTCGGGCTTGGTACCGAGCCCAGTATTGGGCTCGGGCTTGGGCTCGTAAAGCTCGTTTGCTCGAGCCCGAGCCCGCCCCATCTCCATCCCCATCCCTGTTTCCGTCTCCGTCCCCATCTCCGTCAGAAAGAAGAACGAGCAGCCGCCAACCGAACTCGGTTCCGACGGTTCGTCGTCGGAGAAGAATGAAGGAAGGAAAGAAAGAAAAAAAGAAGAAGAGAAGAAAGAATGATAGAAAGAAAGAAATAAAAAAAGAGAGAGAGAAGAATGGACTCACCTCGTCGCGTGCGGCGGCCGACGGCTTCGGCCGGAAGCACCGCCGGCACGGCCGAGGATGCCACGGGCACCGCGGGCGTCGCCGGCCGTGGCCCGACCCTCCCGTGCGAGGGACTCCCTTCTCTGTCGCAGTCTTGCGGATGGAGGAGTCAGCAAAGAGGGGAAAAGAGAGAGGGAGAAACGAAGAAGAAAGAGGGGAAGGGACAACCCTATCCAGTCTCCGATCAAAACCTCCTTCACTGGAACTGGAAGGAGGCATCGGCGGCGGAGGAGGAAGGCGAGAGGGGAGGGGAGGGACACCCGGAGGGCCGAAAGAAAGGAGGGGAGGGACACCCGGAAGCTTCTGGAGAAACCCAGAAGCAAGGAGAAGGAAAAAAAAAAGAAAGAGGAGGTGGGAGGGAAGGGTTAACGGATTGGGTTTGGGTTAACGGGCTAAGTCCGAACCTGAACCAATCCAATTCGATTTATAGAAATTAAATGGATTTGGGTTAGCTCGGGTTGTGTTTGATTTAAATCCAACTGGGTTCAATCAGATTGAGATTTAAATTAATTAAGCCAAATAAAATTTAACTGAGTTGAGTCCAAATTTAATTGGAACCCAATTAAATTGTTAATTGGACTGAGCCTTCTTTTGGGCTCACGAGCTGCTCGGGCTCGAATTTAAACGGGCCTCATTTTGGGCTCGGGCTTAGCTCGTTTGACTAAACGAACCCAGCTTGAGCCGGACTTTTACCAAGCCGAGCCCGAGCAGCTCGGTCCATTGACAGCCCTAAATAGAATTTCCATGGTATGAAGTTGATGTTCTCATTTAAGACTAGGGCATAATAACTGACTTATAATATGCCAAATATGATACCAAGTATTTAGAATCATTCTTATAAGCTTTCGCATATTACGAACGTCGCACCTCCAATCCAAAAGCATGCACCAACGTGGCAACCTGCTACACACATGTAGGGTCGTCCAAGGAGCACGTCCAACCCCGACCTAAAAGCAATCCGTTGCACGTTGAAGAGCTGAGTCCCAGGAGCATGCAAGATGACAAACACGAAACATAAATAAATCTAAAACACATTAAGAAAATTTACAGATGAATATGTAGAACAATTCAAATCTTTTAAGTTCCAATAAATTCTACAAAACCACAATATTAAGAGGTTTCAGACAAAACTATGGCAGCAAGATCATTCCATCTGGATTCAGAATCGTCCCATTCACAACTCATCATCTCCGAAATTTTAAGCTCTAAAGTATAGAAAGAAAGGTGAGCTTAAAAACTTAGTAAGCTACCAACAACCATGACCAAAACGATCAAGCAAGTACAACAAAATAGACTTTAAATAATTTATGGACATATGATATGAAATAACTTCTTTAACAATTGTAGAATTCCTATAATCAAAATTGTAGATTTATTTCTAAAGAGTTGTATTTGATTATTTTATCTATAAGCCATTACCAAACCAAAATTTCTTATGCATAGGCTTCCAATAAGCAACTTACAATCACTTTTCAAAATAATTTATTAAATAAGATAAAATAATACCATTGGCAAAGTTAGGATTTTTATAATTGATATTTCATATGCAAATATTTTCAAATATGAATATACAATCTATTTTCCAAAACTAATGTTCCATGTATAGTTCCAAAAACAATTATAAGTCAGATTCCTAAACCAATCTATCACTTACACAAGTATTTCTAACAAACAATAAATCATTTTCTAAATCAATATTTCACGTGTAATTCTATTAAGCAATATATAAATTATTTTCTAAAGCCAATATTTAACAAGTCATAAATCTATGAGACTACGATAATGTTATCCCTATGGCAGGGCCTAGCATATGGCATTTAATCCCTACGAAGTAGGTCCACCACTTTGCATTTAACCCCCATACATTAGGTCATTATACCATGTTTAAATCCTGCAGAGTAGGTCCACTATAATCAAGTATGGGAACGATCAAAGTACCAATGTATAATTTCCATTGATGAGTCCACAATGTAGCCGAGAGTCCAAAGAGAGGATAGAAAATCTAGTTATTTTTACAAAAACATTTCATTCTAATTTCTAATTTACAAAATAGAGTTAAGGAGAGCACCTTTTGAAATCTTGACTTACTGTGTCATGGAGACGAAGTGCAGACTGGCGGACCATATGGTTCCATAAGCTAGTGTACCGCTAAGTCATGAATATATGGTGAAATGGAAGGGGCTACCAAATAGTGAAATAAGTTGGGAGCCTGCTAAAGGCTTGTGGTAATTTTGTGAGCTAATAATCTAAGCATTTCATGAAGATGCAACAAGGCTGTTATTGCCTTAGGCAAGGAAGAATCACTACAAAAAAATTGGGCATTAGCGATGCTTTTTTTGGCCATTAGCGACACTTTTACGCATCGGTAAAAACGTTCCCGACGATACCCAAAGCGTCGGTAAAGCACCGCCTATGCTACAGTGGAAAAAATCTTTCCCGACGCTTCCAAAAGCATCGAAAACTAGCGATGCTTTACCGACACTTTTTAGCGTCGGTAATTTAGCAACGCTTTAATGATTTTAACGATGCTTTTTTCGGCTTTTACCGATGTTAAAACGCGTCTCTAAAATTCTTCCCGAAGCACCCTCAAGCGTGGCAACCTCGTCGGCTATGGGACGGCGGCCTGGGCGGTGGGGGAGCTGCCCGAATATAGCGATATCGCGGTCTACGAAGGGTAGTAGGCCATCTTCTGCTGAGGTAGGCAGGGTAGGTGGCGGCGAGCTTGGCGACGAGCTAGGCGGCGGCAGTTTGGGCGCGCATGGGGCATCGTCGTTGAAGAGCGCGAAGCAGACGCCGGAGTCGGCGACAGAGGAGTTATTCTCATATCTTTCGCTCCTGAGTCGCTTCCTTTCTTTCTCCTTTTATTCCGATCGACCGCCGATGTGGGACTAACTCGATGGCCGTCTATCCATGGCCTCCTTCTTGATATCTCTCTCCTTCCCTCGCCGGAATCCGACGGGCCTCCTTCTTGACATCTCTCTCCTTCCCTCGCCGGAATCTGACAGGCCAGAAAAGTGGTAGGAGGGAATTTGGCTTCCGACGACACTTATAAGCGTCGTCAGAAGCTAAGTACCCACTCGACATTTTTGCCAAACGTCCCCTTCACATACCCTTTCTCGAATTACAAAAACACCCCCATCTATGGGTTTTCTTCTTCATCTCCGTCTATGATGTCTCATCTCATCTTCGTCTATGTCGTCGATGCCTGCCCGCACCGTTGAGGAGCTGGAGGAGCCGCTCCTCATCCTGACCCCTGACCGCTTCTCGATGTTCCCAATTCGCCCCCTTCTGGACCGCCAAGGAGGTCGACCTCTCCGCCGACCTCCCTCACTGGCTCCACACCTTCGACAAGCGCCACTTCACCTCTCCCGTCCTCGCCTTCTTCGCCACCTCCGACGACATCATCCTCGAGAACCTCGCCTTCTGCTTCATGTCCGACATCCAAATTGCCCCACGTCCGGCGGTGGCAAAGAAGGCCTAGTGCCGGAAACGGTTCCGACGACGCTTATAAGCATCGTCAACTTCCGACGCTACAAGCAACCGTCGAAAGTTTTTTGCAATCTAGCATTTTTTGCCGACGCTTTTTGCTAGCGTCGGCAAATAAAAGTCGGGAATTTAACATTTTTGCGTAGTGAATGTGATGACGGTGCATTTTATTAAACACTTGGCACATATTTTCCTCACTTATCCCATATGTTAAAACGGACCATAAAAGCTAAATGTCTAGAGACTTACGAAATTATCTAGAAGCTTATGAAGTTGGCTAGAACATAATAGACTTTGTAAAGATAATCTAGATATTTTTCTTATGTTACGAATCACGCAACATTCTACCTACCACGTAATAACACGTGCATCCAGCACGTGCCATAAGCATATCCTTGTTTAATGCCATAATCCACAGTTTTTTTGGTGACGATTTGGTTTTGCTCCATAAAAAAAGAATATTGGGCTTGAGCTGCCCGGGTCCTTCGCCACTTGGATAATACCGCTACAAATAATGGCGCTTGCCGTGACGTTCTTCCAGGAAAAAAATACGAAGCACGAAAGCAAACATTTCCCAACTTTCCCAACTGAATAACATTCAGACGCGTTTGGTTCCTTAAAAAAAAAAAAATTATGGTCAACAAAAAAAATAAAAAAATATTTTTATTTAATTAAAATTTTCAAAACAAATAAAAAATAATATTTTTATAGAGAACATCGAAAAGGCTAATTTACTGCTAGCTGAAAATTATTTATTTTTCAAAAATATCTTTAAATCATCAAAATTTATGAATAATTTTCTTATTAAAATATAATAGATATTTATGAATTAAGATAATGTTAAAAAAAAATAGATGCTCGACCAAATATAAGCTACTTTAAAATATATCATTTTTTTATTTTTAAATATTAAAAAATATTTTTTTAGATATTATATTTTTTAAAATTATTTTTAAAAAAATTAAGTGTGATTTATTTATTTTTTAACCAAGCGAGTTCTAACCGCGCCACGCGCACCGTGGCCAATTTAATCTGAGTCTACGTGATCAGGTACAACATTGGGATTTTTAGAATTTACCAATTTTCATGAGAAAACGTTAAGTGAGTCATCACCATAGTGTCAGATAAACTATCCCTCTCTCCTCGCTTTCTCAACCTACTCCGACACGACTTATCTCGATTTCCACAGAGTATCCCTTTCTTTGTCGTGTTAGTGGAACTTGTTAACCAAAGTTCCACGGGAGCACTGGAACTAGAAGAAAGTGGATAGGATTAAATGATGGAAAAGGTACTTAAAAACACGCAAGTTGAGTGGGGTCCATTAAGTCCTACGAATCTTTTCACGGATAAAAAATATCGTTAAAAAAAAATTATTACTCAAAAAGATTCGATCAAATAAAAATAGATATAACTTTGTGCAAAGAAAATAAAAATAGATATAATTCCAAATATGTTACTATTTTTTATTTTTTATTTCCGGACCCAATTCTTTTCCGGGGGACATAAAAGGGCCTAGCGTGAGCAAGCGTCCAAGAGAAATACCTTCCGCCCTATATCAGAAAAAGGGACGCACAAACCGGACCCACCGCGCGCCTCGTCCCCGCCACTCAGTTCGGCCACAGCTGTTTTCTACTGTACAAAGCACACCGTCTGTGAATGACGTGTCTTATTCAAATAAGCGCAGGCAGTGGGGCCAACTGGGACTTAGGGCGAAGTGACGACGGCAGAACGGTGGGACCCAGTTGTTTCTCCAATGGAAAACGGCCATGCAAGGTATAATGACTGTGCGATGTTTGGGAGGAACAGCGGAGGGGGGCTGGCCTCCTTCTTATCTTCCGCCTCCGAAGCGCGGGGCTCCGCGCCTCCAAGTTGACACGTGGCGGAGATCGGTAGCTTCGGAGGTCACCAGCTCCCCGCCTCGCTCCACCTATCTCCCCCCCCCCTCTCTATCTCTTCCGTGCCGCTTCAGTCTTCGCACCTGCCCCCTTCTCTGTCCGCTCCCTTCTCCGCTCTCTCTCTCTCCCTCACCAACCTGAACCCTAATTGTTGGGCGGCTTTTTCTTCTTCTTTTTTTCTTTTTAGGTAAGAATTTGGGTTCCGATCGTTCGATCGGTGGGATTTCCGCGTGATTTGACGTAGTATTTTGTAAATTGGAACTCTAAATGCGTCGGACTTTTTTTTTTTTTTTTTGCTGTTTTTGATGGCTTTTGTTGAGTTATCGAACCGGAGATTGCGGTTTCGGAGATGGTGGTTTTGGGAGATGATGTTGGAAGAGGCACCTGAATGAAACTTTTGATGGATGTCTTTTAGGTGTTTGATCTCTGGGTTTGGATTTTTTTTCTTTCTTTTTGTACGATTTTCGGTGGATGCTGATCTGAAGGCGATTAAACATGGAAGTTGCTTCTGATTTGTCGTAAAAAATAGTTTTTTGAGGGTTTATTTAGTAAATGTTGGTTTTCGATGGATGCTATGATTCTTTTTTTTTGTAAGTAAATTCTTGCCTTATTTTACTGATGAAATCACCAAAAAGCCTAATCACAGTTTTGGTTTTCTTGATTTTTTAAAAGAAATCATATAGTAAGCGGTTGCTAGAAATCAGACGAAAAGTCACTTTTAGTTGGTTGAGAGGATCTACTTCTGTGATCGTTTTTCTTGTAAAAACGGATTCTTTAGTAATCAATTACTTGCCTTATTTTACTGAGATCATCTCATCAGTTGGCGATCTTAGTTTTATAAAGAATCCATTAATTAATTCTGATCTATTTAATAGGGACATATAGCTTGTTCTGACTTAGATTTTTGTTTGGAACAATCCAAGGGTCTTTTAGGTTTCTGTGGATGTTGGAATTGGAGGATGGTATCATTGTTAAGCTGGAGGGCATATAAGGTACTGTGAGCTGAAGTGCTCTCGAGATAGTTATCCTCCATGGGGGGAGCTTGTTCAAGGAAAAGGGACCTGGTTGACGAAAGTGATACGCGGACAACCTCTGGACGGTACTCTAAAAGTGGCAGTTCAAAATGGTTGTTGTTCTCGCTGCCTCGCTGTGGTGTGGATGTTGCTCGGAGAGGGCAGGGGAAGTGTCCCTCCCTTATGGAACTTTGCGTTGCAAAAATTCGTGAGGTATTTGCTTTTGTGTTTTCACAAATGGCTTTTCAATTTGGTTTTGCCTTTTAAAAATATGCTTCCATTGAAAACTTACTATTTTCTTTCATTTCTTGGGTGATGGCAGGATATCAACAAGTATAGCAGCTTTGCCATGCTACCCAGAGATATAAGCCAGCAGATATTTGATGAATTGGTGGAATCTCGCTGCCTTACTGATGTGTCTCTGAAAGCCTTTCAGGATTGTGCTCTTCAGGTAACATTCTCCTGCAGTTGTTTATCATTACAAAATTGTTCAGTCTGACAGGTGATGACCTTTGATACCAAAACTTTTCAGGGATTCCATCCATATATAGCTATTATATGCAATAATATGGTAATGACCGTACGTGATATGATAATAGTAGTTACATTGTGGTAACAACTAGATGGAACTTAATCTTTAGGGAACTGTTTTTTTTAATCCAGATTAATAACGTAAGTTTCTAATCTGTATCCAAATCCATTCTGATGGTGAAAAGCTTCTTTGTCATTATTTCTGTTGAATATAACTTGTAGAGTACAAAATCTGGAGTTGAGAAGCCTTGACATATATGCTGGAATTATATTGTGCAAATTTATGGTGCTTGATATTATACAAGTAGCATCTATGAATAGCTGGAATTAATTCACTCCTTATAATTTATTTTCATCACTTTAAACAAGGCATCTTCTGCTTTAAAGACATGTTCATCATAAAATACATCTGAGAGAAGCTGTCACTGGTGTGCTTGCTGCTTACTATGAAGTTTGCGTCGTAGTCTGGACTAGTTTTGGGTAAATGAAAATTTACACAGTTCTTATGCATTGCTTTTTGATAGCATTTAGTACCAATTAGTCAGCTACAATTGCTTACAATAGTTACTTCAAGGAGCCTTTTCTTTATACGTTTAGCTGTGAATGTGAACTCTCAAATTCTGTGCACCTATGGTATGATCAATGTGGGACATGTTCTTATATTCCCCCCCTTAAATTCTTACCTGAAACCAGGATATCCATTTGGGAGAGTACCCAGGAGTGAAGGACAATTGGATGGGCATAATTTCTTCCCAAGGGCAATCCTTGCTTTCCCTTGATATTTCTTATTCTGATGTAACGGATTCTGGGCTGGTCCTTCTCAAAGATTGCTCCAATGTACAAGACTTGACATTTAATTACTGTGACCATATTTCAGATCATGGTCTTGAGCACTTGTCTGGTAAGTGTCCTGCAGCTATCAACTTCATTTTTTGCTATAATAGATCCCTTATATGAATATTTTGCCCTTTCTTTTATTTGTTAATCTGTTTTGAATTATCTTGACACATGGAATGAGTAATTATTATATGTAGACAGGTTGCTTAGAAATCTGTGCAGAAATGCATGATCTGCCTGCCAGCCACTTTAATCTCGAGACAGTCACCCCCATGCCCTGTATTGCCCCACAATTATTGTCAGGATATAACTAAATAAAGATAAAAAGGGAAAAAGACAAAGGGCAGATCATCTACTTCCACATCCTATGCAACCTGTTTGGACATGACAATTACTTGCATCAAGCTTACACATAATAGTAGGCATTGTTTTGTATTATTGGATGGTTGACATCACTGATATGATCATTTTTGTAATGCATACCTAAGCTAGAATTTTGGGAACGTATTATTGGAGTCAGGTTGTGTCTTCTTAAATTGCTGATTTGATGTGGTTACCCTTCAAGAAAGGGATATGCGACTCCAATAGCATACTCACAAGTTTTGGGCATTGTCAAGAGAGTTCTAATCAGTGCAACTTTGACCTTGAACTTGCAGCTTTCATCCCAGAAAAGGGACATATGACTCTAATTGCAAACTCACAAGTTTTGGGCATTGTCAAGAGAGTTCTAATAAGTGCAACTCTGACCTTGAACCTGCAACTTTCATCCCATCTGTATGTGTTGAGTATTGACTTTTTAATTGATCAAAATAATAATTGGATCAGTTTTAGACATTTGACTCTCAGTTTGATGGTAGCCTTGGGTGAATGGGTGCTAACATCTTGGTCAAGGTAATCAAATGTGAACTGTAAAGTAAGGGTTCTGCCATGAAACCCTAGAAGACAAATTGACATATCAAATTGTTTTTCCTTAATCCAACTAGGGAATAACCCTCCAAGATTCAAATAGACTTTAAGAATATCTAGAAACAGAGACAAATCAAGGTTTGCATGTGGAATCACTATCACCTTTGAGGCACACATTATAAGATAAATATTTGAGTTCAAATTTAAGCCCAACAACCAGTGTAGCACCGATTTTTAAAAATAATTATGGTTTTGTGTGTTTAAAATCAAGTGATTGTGGTGCAACCTATAATCGATTACTATATTGTAGATTGATTTCATAATAATCAATTATGGTGCGATTGATTAGACACTTCAGCAAATACTCATCATTCCAAAAGATCATCTTGGAGGTATGTGAACGCAAAACAAAATATGATAGATATCTTATTAATGAAGTCTGATCAATGAAATATAACTAATGCAGCAAACTGAAAATAACTACAACAAAACAATAAAAAAATATTGCCAATAAACTCGGGTTTCAAGGATGTGATAGATGGCAACAATGGTAATGATCAAGGTCCGCCGTACCGGTACCGATCGGCGTACCGTTCGGCGTACCGGTGGCGATCCGTACCGGTCCCGTACCGGTCCGAACCGGTTCCGTACTGGTTGTTCAATAATAAACTACCGGTACCGGATTTCATGCTGATCCGATACCGATCTCAGGCCGTACCGATCCGTACTGGCCGGTACGGATCGGTACGGCAGACCATGGTAATGATGATGGGTGGAGATAATGATAGATGGACGAAGAAGCGTGGGCTAGGCAAAAAATGGTGATAGAACTAGTCGGATAATTACCTCTACGAGTTTGGTTTCTCCAATCCAATGAGAATTTTAAGGTCGCGCTCCACCAAAGTATTGAGATGAAGGATGACAGGGTCAAGAAGGTAGCTCCAAGAAGAAATAGGTCAAGAAGCAGGATGAAAGTGAAAGAAAAAAGGTCTCTTAGGGCTTTGCCCACGGTGGCACTCACCTTTCTAGGATTTTTTCTTCTCTTTTTTTTTTTGATGTTGTCCTTCCTTTTTATAAGCCGAGTTACTGTTTTGTGAATGGTAATTGGGTCGGATTACTGTTTCATGAACAGTAACGGGTCAGGTTACTATCCCATGAACAGTGTTTTTTTTCTTTTTTTTTCTCTCGGTGCTGTTTTCTGCATATTTCTGCAGATTTATGTTGTATTTCTTTCTCTCTTCTAACTTCCTTCCCCCCTTCTTCCATACATTCAACAATTCTATTTTCAAGACTATCATACATCCTCTTCCATTCCTAGAAATGAGTGATGACCGTGGGCATTGAGTGATGACCTTGGCTCAAGCAATTAAGTGTGGTGGTTTGGAGTTGGGTTAGGCTTTCTATCACACCTAGGTGGACCCTTTTTGCTTGGCAGTTAATGACTCGACTGAAAATCCAAGCCTAAGCATGGCTTTAGATGGAAAATACAGCAACAATAAAAAACATAAACTAAGTATAAGTTGGAGTCCTGAGACTACATCAGATTGACTTTTAAGTGGTTATTTTGTTATTGTAAGAATCTGCTGTCTACTTGTGGAAGGTCCATATTTTCAGACTGTTCTTTTTGGATTCTTTTATTTAATTGGAAATAGCTGGGCGGGTGTACTAACATTTAGAAGTGGTCTGGATCATTAGTAGCTCATACCTGCTGCTGCTGCTACTGTTATTGTTTTCTTATCACTGTCATCGTGATAATTGTTATTGTTGTTATTATTATTTGATTAGTTGGAGCTCTTTCAATAAACTTTGTGCAGCGTATCTCTATAATGGACTGATGCTTGTAATGAATTTTTTGTTAATTTCAGCAAGCGATGCTTTTTTCTGGGAGTGGGTATTGGATAAAGAACTCAAGATTTTATGCTGTCTATCTTTATCCTTTTTTTCAATTTTGTCTTTGCTACATGGTCTTCATGGCCTTAATCCATCAATTAATGGCAGTACCAGTCTTTACATTTTCTTTACTTGTAGTGCAAGCTCCTATTTATGAAGATTGAGAAAGATAGGTTGATGATGGTGTCTGTTTTTGCTGTTGATCTTTGATCTGCATACGTGCAGGGCTCTATTTTGGCAATTCAAAATCGTTTTGTATCTTGTTGTTGCTTAGACTTGTTTTTAAAATAGGAAAGTGCACAGGCCTTGGCAACCTTTTCTCGTGCTACTTCTGTAAATGTTTCCGAAACTACATGA
Source organism: Phoenix roebelenii (assembly GCA_025769935.1). NCBI lineage: Eukaryota > Viridiplantae > Streptophyta > Magnoliopsida > Arecales > Arecaceae > Phoenix > Phoenix roebelenii. The sequence goes on along the minus strand of JAOXJJ010000001.1, from coordinate 22,752,337 downwards.
ACTAGTTTGAATGGGGTAGGTTCCCAATATTCTTTTTTTTGGATTTGTTATTTAACACCAACTAAATAATTAATTTTAGGTTTTCCTTATACAATTTTTTGAGTTTTGTTTAAAAGAATTCTACAATGCTAATAGATTAGATATATCACTTCCTCTAAACATAAGGGTATAAAAATAATGGGACAATGATACATCATCACATGAATATTGCTCTAACTTATTTTTTTTTCAGTATACTTATCAATTACGGTGAGTGAGATCATTGACACTGTTCTCAATTCTGACCTTTTTTTTATTTGGAAGTTATTGTAATCTTCCTTATTTATTTTTTCTTTTCATAACTGGACATCATTGTGATTGCCATTTGCTTTCTTCTTGAATATTCACTGTCATGTTGTTTCTTCTTCCAGGTTTTTCAAATTTGACAGCCTTGAGTTTTAAGAAGAGCAATGCTATCACTGCAGAAGGAATGAAGGCTTTTACCAATTTAGTTAACTTGGAAAATTTGGATCTTGAGAGATGCTTGAAGATTCATGGTGGTCTGATTCATTTGAAAGGTTGTCTTTTCTTCTCTCTTCCCCCCCTCTCCCTCCCTCTCGACTTGCTGTAGAAATGCAGATCTATTGGTTGTCATGTTGCAGTTTGATGTTTAGTATGAAGAAACTAGGAAACATAGTTGAACCAAAATAAAAACATTGTTGAATCTCAAATCGATTTATGTGCTGCTAATGGTGTCAGTTTATGTACCTGCATGGAGTTGTGCATCCTCATGCACGTGCACATGTTTTGCTTAAAATTGGGTGGACTAACATAGTCAAGCAAGATCTCTGCACATGAATGTGCATGTGTGTGTATCCATGGATCATTAGCAGTACGACCACTGGTGGTCAAGAAAGAATAGGACGAGTCTACTATGCTTTGACCCTGGAGAAGATCCCAGGTTGACTTACTGGCCCTCCCCCTCCATGTGGTCCATGTGGTGGACTTCTTCATGGAACAAGACAACTCTCAATCAATCAATCAATCTATTTATGTAGGAGACATGTTACTCTCTTTCACAAAATGCACTGGAAAGATTATACTACATACAAGCGTTTTCAAACATTTCGTGACTTCATGATTATGAGCAAGAAGATCTGCCATCTTTTTGGTAGTAAGCCATACATTTCATTGACCTGAGTAACCCCACTCTTTTGCCAGCATTCAATAAAAACTAGGATTTGGTCTCTGTTATGGAAGGAAATAGTGAAGCAAATCAGCCATCCAGCATCTCTAGTCACCCCTCCTGTGCTATAAGGGAAACCTTGATGGAGTGGAATCAATATGGTTCGTTGCCCTTTAGATAGTTGCATCCATCGCAATCTAGGTTTGTTATTCCTGCAAAGGACAAATGTGTCAGTCTTCTAGACATTCCTCAAACTAACATGAGGGTACTTTGTCGTCTAAAAAAGAATGGTGATGGCAGAAGAACATATCTTCCTGATGTCCTTTTCTACTTGATAATTTCTTTAGAGTGCATAATTTTCTTTTCCTTTGAGTACTTCTCTGCGAAGATTCACATGTTGGTGTCAGTGAGCATGCTGGCACTGGATGGCACGATATGTACTGTGCCGGCACATGTGCCATGCCATGTTGAAATTTAAAAATATGAGAAAAGGATTTAGTATCCTTTTTAATATATAAATGTTAAAAACTTTATAGGTGCCGTGTTTGCCTATTCCGGGTGCCACTATTGCTCTTATGTCTTGTACATGCTATACCACTGGTATGCTGGAAGGAGAAAATATGCTACGTTGCTGTTATGTTTTACCTTTCATATTCTTGTGTGGTCTACTAATCCATTAAGTTGTTATTATTTTCTTTGTTATACAGTGTTATAGTCTTCTTCACATATGCTTAATTTATGCCTCTTCAGCCATGTCGAAATTAAAAAGATGAGACAAGGATTTAGTACCTGTTTTTAATATATATAAATGTTTAAAAAGTTTATAGGTGCTGTGTTTGTGTATGCCAGGTGCCATTATTGCTCTTATGTCTCTTACATGCTATACCACTTGTATGCTGGAAGGAGAAAATATGCTTCATTGCTCTTATGTTTTTCTTTTTATATTCTTGTATGTTCGACTAATGCAATAAGTTGTTATTATTTTCTTTATCATACAGTGTTATAGTTTCCTTCGCATATGCTTAATTTATTCCTCTTCTGCAGGTTTAACTAAACTTGAGTCTATTAATATCAGATACTGCAATTGTATAACAGATGCAGATATGAAGCCTCTTTCAGGTAGTTGCCATTTAGTTTTCTTTTTCGGTTATACTATGATTGCAATATTTATTTACTAGTTTATGATTTCTAGGGGAATTAATATCCAAAGAAAAGAGGGATAAGAAGATTTTATCGAAGGTTGAGTGTTGCCTTAAATTATTAACTATTTAAATACTGGGCCTTATAAAAGTTTACTATGTTGCCACTGACATATAAAAATCATCTGTATGAGCTTGTGTATGTAATGACCGTGCGTGTATACTTGCCCCTAGTTTGGTGCAATGCTCGTTGGTAGTCCTTTAATTGTATTTATTGAGTAGCTTTATGATATACAATATTCACCAGAGTGGGTGCTTTACAAGAACCAAAATATTGGAACTGTTGTGAATTTTTTACTGTTCCTGCTGGGCCTTTAGTCTTTTAAGATTTGATGTCTGAACATTGGATGGTTTTGAAGAAGTGAGATTTAACTTGATCGTTCAGTCTGTTGTGTATCTGGTAAACTATGCAGTAATTTTGTTAGTAGGATAACTTCTTATTTTGAAGAAGTGAGATTTAACTTGATCGTTCAGTCTGTTGTGTATCTGGTAAACTATGCAGTAATTTTGTTAGTAG
>JAOXJJ010000001.1:22725967-22747150 GCA_025769935.1 Phoenix roebelenii | reverse complement strand
TCTTTTTTTTTTAGGTGCTATACCTTTTTATCTTTATTCTCGTGCTGAAAATTAAGATTGAAGTGACAATATGATTGATTTGTATGATTATTGGCTGTATATATTTAAACATCCCCTTCACTCGACCTTAAGTATGGCCTGAATGAACCTGTGTACCTAGAACCTCATTCTCACTCAAAACCTTCAGCAACAATTTCCACTTTTCAGTATAACTAAATCATTCTCATGTTCTTGTCTTAAAAAAAATCTAACCTAGGTTTTGCATCACATTCCTTCCTCCCCAAAAACAAACTTGGGTGTCTAGCCGCAAGTTTTAAAACCAAAATACAGATGTCACTTTATGATGGTTCTTTTGACATACTCATGTAGTTGTGTTTAATTTACCCTCTTTGAAAGATATTATAAAGTGCTTTGCAATATCTCATGTTCTGCAGCTTTTCTAATCCCCACTTTAAAATGTCTTAATTTTATCATAAAAAAATGTAATATATATTATGTCATTATCGTTTTCTTTATCATCTATTGTAGAGGATTAATTAAGAATAGATATTTACTCAAGGATCTGTAACCTTGAATGTAGTTAATCATGAATCCTTTATGTTGCTTAGATTTGAATCATGTCTTTTCTCATGTTTTCTTAGCGCAATTTATCTATTTTACTAGTGTCTGTCTACATGTCTCATCTTTTGCTTTGTTAATCAAGAATTCTAAGGCTGCCCGCATTGGATCTCTTCTAATTGTATGCTATTATGGATATCTTTTTATTGGAGTGCAGCAAGTGAGATGACCATTGCTTTCACTTTTCACAGGGTTTATTTCACTGCTGATTTTGAATCTCAACCGGTGCGGCCTGTCTGATGATGGCTGTGAGAGGCTTGCTGGTGAGTGAATGAGAGGCTAGATATATGGTAGTTGCATGAAGGGCCTATTTGGTCATGTTAACTACAATCTGTGGATAATGTTACATGTGATGATAGTCATATCACTTGTAGTGGATAGAAAAATATGGTTTCGCTAGATGTAATTCTAAATGAAATAATCTAATAAGATCCAGTAACAATTATTACTTTATGTCATGGTTATAATAATCTTACTTTGGCCATAATATTATAATATATTTAAAATAAAAATGATATGGTAATTAATAATTTTATATATTATAATACATAATGTTATTTGAATAAGACTTTTGATATATCTGGAATGATAGGGTGAAATAATATAAGATACATGCAATATAATAATATTACATATTATAAAATATAGTTATTATAGTCGCATTTCTGAGACCCCTTATTGTTCCATGGTTGGATTGAGATGGTATTGTCCTGACACTTGGGGCCACTTGGTGTCCCGACGAATCATGGGGATGCTTTTTTTTTTACTACTTTTTTGTTTCTTTTGTTGTCTGTTGTTTATTATTAATGTTTAAAAGGTGGGGGAGGAGAATATCGGGTTTGTAAGATGATTTTGGCCTAGAGACCTGATCTGAGGAAAAAAGACTGGATCCGAGCACCTCCTTCCCCTTCTTCCTCTCTTTTTTCTATTTTTTCTTCTCCTTCCTCTCCTTTCTCTGTTCTCTCCTTTCCTTCCTCACCTTTCTCTCCTCTCTTATCCTTTCTCATGTGCGAACCGCCCCGCAAGCAACAAAAGTCTCTCTCTCTCTCTCTCTCTCTCTCTCTCTCTCAGTCTTCCCTATCTCCTCACTCACTCACACATGCACTCACTGGGTCCTGCCCCTATCTTGGTTGGTACTAGCTGACCTGGGCATTCAACTAGTTTGTCCCTAGCTGGTACAAATCAGGACTGTCCAAGATGTCTTATTTTACAGGGGACTTGGGTCTCATAGTTTCCGCAGGACTTTGTGGTCTTTCATTGGTCTGGTTCAGGCTGCCCAGGATTGATCGGGTCCAACCAAGACTTTGATCCATAATATCATATGATTATATTATACATTATTATATTAGATAGTATTATAATAAAATGATTTTGCATTATATTTTATATTTTTAAGAAAGAAATGTGAATAGTATTATTATGATATATTATTTTACTTAAATGATGATGTTATTTACATATTAAAAATGCTTTAGATGCTATAACATGCTATATAATGTTTATATAATTAAAAGAATAGCATGACTCAACATTACATAATATATTAGTCTGCTACATGATGATTGTTCATTAAATGTTCATTTTAAAATAAAAAAATTAAATTTTTTTGGATGTTCTATTATAATTAAAATTGATTTAGATATTATAAATGCTATGTTAATGTTTATATAACAACAAATAATATTGTTATTTTGATATTTTATAATAGTGTATTGTGTGTTATTATCATGGTATAATATGTTAATATTTTTTTTTTATAATGTATGCAGTCTTATATTACCATAATGAACTAATTCATAGTGTTCTTGTGCAAACCTCACCGGCTTAATTATTATAATTAGACCTACAATTATTCTGCTTGTAATTTGAAATGCCACATATGCATCCAAAGATTTAGTTGCGGCTACTATTTGAATATTGGACTAGATATATAAAAAACAAACAATGGATTTGAGTCAGCTACAATAATTGGAGATGAATCGGTTTTGATTGCAAACAGTCAAATAGGTTTTCAACTATTTCCATGATGCTCATGATTTAAAATTGATCCTGCCTTTTCCCTCTACTATGTTATGCTAAAGAAAAGAGACTTGGAGGAAAAGAAATATTAGGATCCAACAAAAGAAATATTGATTCTTGAAGTGTTTATTTGGCTTTGCATGATAGAGCATTCTCTTGGTTCTTAACCTTGAGTTTCCACTATGTTTGAAAACTCAGTTTTGGTTCGGTTCTGGCCAGGCTTGTAGAATTTCAATTTCGGCAGTTTCAGTGGCTTTAGAAGTTTCACTCCAAGTTTTGGAAAAAAAAGAATCAAGGAAAAATACTAAAAGTTTGAAATGATATAAGAATAATAAATCAAAGCAGGAAAAAGTTATTCCACAACGTCTGAAAATCTTTTGCATTATATAGATTCTTTACATGTATTTTTTTTAACAATTTTAGCTGAAACTAATATTGCATATAAGTACTTGTCTTTTGTATTGTCACTTACCTCAACATTAGTTAGTCGAAAAACATGTGTTGGCAATTGCAAAGCTTTTTCAGTGCCTAATACACTTTTTTTTATTCAGAACTCAGAAATGTGCTGAATATGTTTTTTTTCTTCTTTATCATGATTTTAAGTTTAATTGGCTGTGTTATCAAATACATCTAGTTATAAAATTTTATATTTATTTTATACAAAAGGTATTATTCTTGTGAGGTTGATTGTATTTAGTTGTTCACATGGCCTTTATATAGTAATTAACACTTTTTTTAGTAAACCTTGTCTCGTCAATGGTTGTGTTTATAACCTATACCATCTTTTAATTGAAGAAAAAGAAAGAAAAAAATTGAAGATGGATATTGTAAAGCATATGTACTCCATATAAATAAAGAAGGGGCCCTAATATGACATAAACACCAAAATAAAACTTCAAAAAAAGCATCAGGTTTTGATTTTGGTCATTATTGGCTGAATATGGCTAAAACAGCCAAAATTGATTATTCATTTGAAACTGACTGGAAAGCACAGTTTTGGTTCAGTCGCATCTGAAACCAATCAATTTTGGCCATAAATGGATTGATCTCGGCTGAACTTGAAACCTTGGTTTGTGCTGGTGGCTTCATATGACACATGAGAATAGCAAATTTCGAGATTATCTTTTCTTTTGCATTAGTTATGCAACTTGGTGAGTGGATTGACATGCACAAGAAGAGCCTTCTTTGACTACATATGTTGGCTGGAGAGAGATAGTTCAAGGTTACATGAACGTTTTGATATATCATGCATAGTGCCACTACATCAAAGGATTATACGGACTTCTTAAAGAAACATAGCTTTGTCATTTGCTACATCATCATTTAATTGGCTTTGGATCTTTAGGCAATGTATCATGACTCTTGTTCTTTAGGTTGATTCAATATATCATATAAGGTTGTTATCATAGTAATATGCATTAGTTTACCTTTTTCCCTTTCCTGCCTAGTATGAGTATTGGCGTATTCTTATGTTTTAGTCAAGCTTCTCACTTGGTTAGCTATTGCATTTAAGGGCTTTTGAGGTTGAAAGTCTTGAACCTGGGGTTCAACAACATCACAGACGCATCTTTGGTCCATCTACAAGGTAAGCCTCCTTCACATTTTTTTAATTCTTTTCGCTTATAGGTGTTCGGAGGTTTGCATATGCCTTTTCAGTACTTCCATTGGTCTCTGTGTAATATTCGAACATTTTACAATATGCTAGTGAATTATTGAGATCAATGAGATGAAAACTAACTTCTTGTGAAACAAAGTTCATAGAGAATTCTTTTTCCTTGACTTTACACTGGAAACTGATCTTAAGTGCTTATAGGCCTTGTAGAACTGTTCCACTGCACACGTACTGGTGTTATAGACATTGTGGTAATAGAGAGCATTTTCTTTACAACTTCTAAGAATTTGCCATCGCCTTGCATTGCTTCTTCATTAGAGGGTCAGCCTTGGCACAATGGTAAGGTTGCTCCATTGTGACTTGGGTGTCACGGGTTCTAAATGCAGAAAAAAATCTCTTTGCATGCAGGGGTAAGACTGCTTATATATGACCCTCCTCAAACTTTGCAGTAGCAGAAAACCTCGTGCATTTGGCCGGCTTTTCGTTGCTTCAACAACTTGTGTCCTTTGAGACCCATGATGTAACTTTTGTATTCCTGCTTTAGAATTGAAACAAATGTCTTTTCTTCAATGACAAGCATTGGTTTCTATTGGCTTTCCAGACCATTTTTAATTGCCTGAGTTTGTTACTCTACATGCTTGAATTGGTCATAACTTGGCTTTGTAACATGCTTAAATTCAAACATGGAAGTATTTTAACTATATTCTCTTTTGCACAAACATCCATTTAGATGGATACCCACAAACACCCAAGTGCATATGCGCATATAGACCTGCTTTATTTTTAGTAGTCAATGAGAATTCTAATTGTCTTGTGATATCAGAGTCACCTCCTTTTTTATCACATATGCTTTTCTTAAAAAGTCTTGCTGAATGTAGATTTGATCAATTTGGAGAGCTTGAACTTGGATTCTTGTAAGATTGGCGATGAAGGTTTGTTAAACCTAAAAGGTAAGTTGTTAAGATTGCATCTACGATATGCTTTCAGTTGATGCTTGGAATGTTTCATGGTAGAAGATATACTGGTGAAAAAAGATTTTAGTGCCAACAATGTATAGTTCAGATAGGCTTTTATATGATGCTAGCAATTTATGTTTATTATTTCACTCATTGTTCTAAATTTCTATAATAAATACTGATCAAGATTGATCTATGTCGAGAAATTTATTTTTATCTGTAAATTTCTGCTAAAATTTTCAATTGACCAAATGAGGGACCACTGATTGCTATTATACATGTAAATAATTTGCCACAACTTGCACTGGTCGAATAAGCATATTGTAGTCAACCATTCTTGTTCATGCTTTAGGTTATAACTCCATTGTTACGCATATGAACCGATTTTTCTCAATATGTTAAGGTTGATTAAAATTGATTATAATTGATGCAAAAATTGTATCAAAATGCTTTCAGTGAGAACAAAAAAGGTGTTACATAGTCCTTGGCATGTTTTTAGAGATAGTTCCAAGTTCCAACAATCGAGGGAGCTTTAAAAATGAAATTGTGGAGCATATATTGAGATGTACAAAATGTATCAATTGCTAGGATGTTACTGAAGTACATTATCCTGACATGGATTTAAAGCCCCAATTAAGTCAAATTTGATGTATGAATATGTAAAATCAATGATTATAGATGACTTTGAGTGCAAGTTGCCAAATTGACTTCTCATAATTTAATTCTTGTTCATTTAAGGTAGTCCTCAAAATTACTTTGTCAAGGGTTAGCATTATCCTCTTACATTTCTTTTTTCTTTTTCGTCTATTCATATCTTGAATTTTGAGGTGAGATAGGAGCGCAATCTGAAACCTCATTGAAGTTAAGAAAGCAAGTAGTGTACCTTCAAAACCAAATTTCATTCCTAGCCAACAGCTGGGCCCAAGTTTTCTTGAGACTGCACCTGTAATTGTGTCCCTTACCTCTCAATTGTAGCAGAAGCCCATCCCCTAGTCATCTTAAGATTCCACCTGCAACTGAAGGGTAACACTAAATCCTTTTGTTATATTAGTCAGTCTATAGGGGAAGATCTTTGGTTGATCTAAGGTGTATCGAGTTGGCCCTGGATCTCATACTATTTTGCAGCTAAATACACAATCAATGTTCATCTTACGTGCTTCAAGGTAGTTAAGTAAAATATTGATGGAAATATTATTTTGTTGTTACTTGTGAGATCCTTATCAGCATTATTGTGTTTTGTTCCTCTTAAGGCCTTTTGCAATTGAAAAGCTTGGAGCTGTCAGACACAGAAGTTGGAAGCAATGGACTTCGTCATCTCTCTGGTTAGCCTTCCATCCTTTGTTTTAATGCAAAAGTTAGTGTGCTTTTATGAAATAAAGTTAGTGTGCTTTTAATGTATTTGTTGTGATGATCATCGAAAAAATCATGTAATGGTTTTGCTGGCCTTTTTTGTAAGTTATTTAGTTGGATTTTGGTTACATGGCATTAAGTGCATAAATTGGCCTTGCAATATTATAAATATTGAGTGTATACATAAAAAATGTAAGTGTGCTTTATGAACTATTGACAATTATTATGTGCTTTTCTAAATTAAAGCATGCTCTTTCCTGTACTAATGGATTGACTAATTTCATGCTTATTGCGAACTCTTGTTCAGCAAGTGTTTTCTTAGGGCTATTGTTTTACATTGACTTATTCACTGCTTATCTCCATTGATGATAAGTTTCAGATCTTCTCTCATACACCAAGACCTTTGTTGAGAAACTTCATAATATAGTCAAATGCATTTTGGTCATCAGAATATTCTCTGGTATTGGTATGACTTCAAGGTTTTATTCATGATGGCCAGGGAATTTAGAACATGCCTACAAATGCTGGAAGATTGCTGTTATTATGCAGTACTTGAATGATGGCTGGTTTGGATTGAAGGAATCAAGACCATTCTATTCATCCAGCTCCTCCCATGACCCTATTCATGATCTCCATTTCCAGGATATTTAGCCGTTTAGATTATGTTGGCAATCACTAAAATATATAAGTTATAATGCTTTTTTCTAACAATTTGTACCCCCAAGATTTGAAGACGTCGAGAGATTATCTGGTTTCCTCAGTGGCAAGGATCTATGGTTAAGTAGCTTATTTTTTCCACATCTTTACAAACTTGAATTTCTTTTTCTACTCACTAGTAAGATTTCATTTCCTACAAGCCAGTCAAGAAAAAAGACTAACTTTGATGGTTATAGCTTCAGATTACTTGGGGTTTGTTGCTTATGCTCGGAACTTAAAAAGAGCATGGTTTAGACTTTAATAACTTTGATTGGATTAAGTAGCTTATTTTTCCCCATCTTTACAAACTTGAACTTCTTTGTCTACTAACTAGCAAGATTTGATTTCCTACAAGCAGGTCAAGAAAAAAGACTAACTTAGATGGTTATAGCTTCGGTAGTTTCCCCTCACACTAGTGCGAAGGTCATCTACAGCACAAGCTAGAGTTTTGTTAACAAGGATATGAAGCCCTGGGATTTGTTGCATATGCTCTGAACTTAAAAGCGCATGGTTTAGAGTCTTTAGACTGTGATACCAAGATGACCATCAGGTCATCGCTGATCAGTGCAGTCATTGTTTTCCTATGGATATCATATACGAAAACTGAAAAGCACACTTCTTTTTTTAAAATTCACTTCTAAAGTAGCTAGAGATGCAACATGCTTGTGGCCCCTTGCATCCATTTTGGCATGTGGTTTTGCCTTCATAACCATGGTATCAAAAAACTAGCTTCTCATTTTTAGTAGGAGAATCTCTATCAAGCAATTTTGGCTGCAAGCTTGATATGCCATTCTTGTCACATTTAGTTTGTCAAGTAGCATTTGCGTTGCTACTATGAGATGACAAACATCAGCCCTCTACTTTTTTTAGTTTCTTTTATTTTTTGGTTTTCTTTTATCGTGGTTTTATATGATACTTAGAGATGCCATTTTCGCAAGGCTACTATATTCATCAAGGCTACTATATTCATCAAGTTTTGTTTAGAGCTTCTACAAGATTGCTCATAATCATGCTACAATTCACTTATTGGCTATATAGGTTTTTGCTCAGGTTTTACCTATGTTTTGCATGCAGTAAGCTAGTTTTCGTTGCATCATAGTGTGGTCCTTAACACTCCATGTTATTGTTTTGGAACCATCAGTCATTCTATCTGGTTGCCTACTTGCCATCTTACTCTCCTCCTGGGACTTGATGTATTATAATGCTAAGCATGTTAGTTACATTAATATTGTTAGTCTCTCACTGTTTCTGCATCTTTGGTGATTCTCATGTCTCTGGATAGTATGAGCGTCAAGTTCTGGTCCTGCCTTCAAACGTAAAGGTTGAATATAATGTTATATCTGGTATCCTTCTTGGACTATTTAGTTGTAATGGGTCATTTTGACATGGAGGTCACTTGGCTACCATGTATTGTGACAATTGGGATGCTTATTTTCTCTGACTATCCCGTGCTGAGAACATATGGAGATCAACTCTCCTTTTTGTTGCTCAGTATATTGGCTGAGAAGTTCCCATCCTCGTTACTCTTCCTCATCAATATGATGTCACAGTCCACTGGTTGTTTTGCCTTTGACGAACTACTACAAGTGTGATTCATGAATCATTAACATGATGCATGATAAACTCGAGGAGAATATTCTATTACCTTTTGTTTATATGAGAATTGTACGTACTATGCGCTTTGCAACGGCTTTGCACCGTGGATGAACATTTTGTTATTGTTCTCATTAGTGATTGATTTATTTAGTGTTTTCTTCTGATATCCTATCATATTCTTTGCGTCAAGATATACACTCCATATTGCTCTTATGAATTCTAGATGCAAGGATCTTTAGGGTTGCTTTCTCAAATGAAAGATCAAAGTTATGTTATTATTAATTAAAAGACTTATTCAATGTCACTGTTTTGTAGGTTTGCACAACCTGGAGAGTATCAATTTGTCATTTACTTTGGTCACTGATAGTGGTTTGAGGAAGCTGTCTGGTTTGACATCCCTTAAATCACTTAATCTGGATGCTCGCCAAATCACAGATGCAGGCATATCAGCTCTTACAAGTATGTCTTTTTTAGAAGTTTTTGCACTGCTGCATTTACATATATATCAAGGTTCAAAATTTGCATATATATCAAGGTTCAAAATTTACATATATATCAATGTTCTCAAAATTTACATATATATCAATGTTTAAAATTACTTACGATTGTTTATTTATGAACATTGCAAGCACCACAATGTCAGGTTAGCTTTGTTTCCTCATCCATGTTTAGTAGCTTAAACTTGTTTTCTATTAGTAGGCTATATTGACACCATTGTGCTATAATGCGATATAAAAGAATGATAAATTGTGCATTCCTAAAGTTCTCTTTTTGGAGGAAAGCACTGTTCTAACTGGCTGGATGGCTTGTAATTGTAAACAGAGATGACATTTTTGTCATCCACTGAGGAGAGACTTTGACTTCACAGTACAGATAAAACCATCACAACTGGATTCACTTCTCTGGGTCATCTTCTTACAATTACTTGCTGCAAACGTTTGAATTTGTGTTTTTATTTATTTATTTATTTTGGTGTTTCTAAGCTTTACATATATTTTAGTGGATGAAGTTACCAAAATACGTGGAGATTGTAATAGTGTGATGTAGTGAAGAGAACCCACGTGAACAGGCATACATATCTACAATATTCATCAGCAGCAGTAAGCTTGTATTTATTAATAGTAACCAAAGTTTATACTTATACTTGAAGCTTGTTTTGTCAACTAAATGCTGTTTTCTGCTGATTGATATTTCCGGTCATCAGCCACAAACATGTGCATCATTTGACTACGAATCTAAGAATGCGGTGGTGGAGAATTGATATTTTAAGTTTTCCAAGTGTTTACCAAGTGAATGAGTTGAGTATCATGCAGTGATGAGCAAGGAGGAAGGATCCAATGTTATATCTTTGGGGGGAAAGTGTGGTGAAGGTTCCACGAGTTTAGGTATTAGCAGGGCCTAAAAATGAATTTATGAACTATGATGTTTTGGACCCTGTTCACATTTTTTTTGGCCTTCGTCTCAACAGATAGCTAATCTTATTCTTTTTGGTAAACCATGAACCCAGTCAACTTATTGTTGGCCAAAAGTAAGTTATACTTAGGTTGCAGGGACTACCCACTAATTTGAATGAGTCTAGGGACAAGACTTTCTGGCTGAGCCTGATTTGTCCGGGACCATCAATTATATAACCTCTGGAAGAAGCCTGTGGGTTTTGGGATTATCCAGGTTACTTGAAATGCTTACATGAGAACCTAATGATTTTCTTTTCTTCCTAGTATACTTGCATCTCTTATGGAAATTTGTGATGATGCTCGAAAAGTCAGGATTTAGTTTTATGACGAGGGAAACTATGATCGGAAAATCATGGAGAATACTCTAAATTATTCATAATTTTTTTTAAAAAAAAATCCCAAAGGGTCATTATTAAACTTCAACAAATATGTTAACAAAAGAGTTTGCACCAAGATTCTGGTAATACTTATTTTTGTAACTTTAACAACTTAGAGATTTGGTTGTGCTCATTGTTTAGAATATTGGTTCATGCCATGTGAATGCAATTTTTTCTTTACAGCTTATGAACTAATAATACACCACAATAATTCTTACAAGTGAGAGGTCATTCGTTCTTATGATAATTATATCTGTTCCCAATGGTATATGTTCTTGCACAAACTTAGCATAGATTATTTACTCTATTAGGTTTCTTTTGCATTTCTGTCATGTTGTTGAGAAATTTAGTATGTGTCTTAGGTTTTTCTTTTTACTCAAGTATTTCTCATCATCTGACTGTTGATGATGTGTTTGTGCCCCTGAAAGAATATCTGTTACTGGCCAAAAATGTCAACTCCCCAGGAAGTAACTAATGACCATAGAAGTCTAACCCTTATTTGGACTTTCTTCAAAAATTTTATCCCTTGTCTTCTTCCCGTTTCCCTTCTTGTGAACCTTTAAGGATTCCATGGGTTGTCTGGGTAAACAGTGCAAGCAGGCGTTAAAATGATACCTGGTCAAGCATATTCTATCTCTATGGCATCTAGATCGTAAAATTTATGTATGCAAAAATAGGTAACTTGTGTGATACTGACAGCATGTTCATGTCAGAAATTATATTTGCTGTTAGCTACTTCTGCTGCGTTATCACTTTAATTTGTCCTTGCAGTTGCTCTTATTTATATATGGTAGTGCAGAACAAATTACTTCAACCTGTTTTGGTTTTCAGTACATATATGTATCAGTGTGTTTAGTTTCTTTGGACGTGGTGATGCAGGTCTTACTGGATTGACTCATCTGGATCTTTTTGGAGCTCGTATCACAGATTTTGGAACCAACTGCTTTCGATGTAGGTGAATTAATATAAATATTTACCTGATTTTAAAAATTGAAAGCATTTCATTACTCATCAGTGGTGGTTATCACTCAGCAGAAGCTCTGCTTCTTGGTTAAATTCATGCAAAAATATGAGAGTAATACTTTTTCATTATGATACTAGTTTATGTCCTATGCATCTTTCTTAGATATTGTCAGTCATGCCATTCAATATTGTAAGTACCTAAGCTTCCACATCAAGTAGCACTCTTACAGCCTGCCAGCTATTGAAATTAGTTGAAAAGATGCCGCGGGAATCTGCAAGGAATGGACTTTCAGTTTTAGAGAGGCAAAAATCACATATCGTGTGTTGCTCATGCTGCACAAATTTTTTTCAAGGATAAAGCTCGAGCTATCTCAAAATTAGATATATCCTGTTCCTTCTCTTAGCTTGCTTGTTTCCATGCCTGCTGCTGCTTTGGTATTTGTTCACTGAATAAAAAATTATGTAGAGTTTCTTAGCAGTATTTTGCCATACATGCTATCAGTTATCACCAGTAATGTGCAAGACTGATTTGAATTCTGGTTAGAAGTCTAGCAAGGTTGTGCTTGATAGGTTTGAAAGACCCATTTTGGGGAAGAACTTGTGAGGAATCATCTTGTTTGGGTTTCCTGGGAACTGTCTTGAAACCACATTGTTGAATTTACTCATGCTCGACATGAAGAACATGATTCTGCATTAGCAGAGGAACATCGATGAAATTAACGATGCAGGCATTGCTGGATTCTAGGCAATATAAAATAGTCTTGTAAATTCTAAATTAACACTTTTGCTGCCAAGCATTTAAATGATTTTGTGTCTGAAGTCGGAACAAACTATTAAATGGTTAAGCAGTTAAAAAAAAATTCTATCAGTAAACCACTTTTTATTAAATTTTAAGGATGTTGACGTCAACTGTCCAAATGTTGTATTCATGTCTCAAACAGGGCAAGTGAGGGTCGTATTAATGTAACCTGTTATTAAGAGTTAGGAAGCCTACATCATTGGTTGCACCAATTTAATCTTTTGTAACAATAAGTCATCATGTAATTTTGCATATTCTATGCTAATCTTTTGTAACCAGAAAGGCATCCTGTAGTTTTGCATATTCTATGCTCATGCGACCAGGAGGCCACCCTCCAGATTTGACAAAGGAATTGTGTGATAGGGCGACTGTGTTAAGGCAGAAATCATAATTTTGATGGTCAGTTCTACATTGTCACGTTATGTAGAGAGGCAACCAATTTGTAATTGAACTTGGTCTCTCCCTCTCTCTCTCTTTGTGGTTCAGCTTAACACATTTGAGTATTCAATTCCCAGATGTTTGAATATGACAACAAATATTCCCTTTGCTTTAATCAGGTTTCAAGAACCTGCAGTCCCTCGAGTTATGTGGTGGGTCAATAACTGATGCTGGCGTGAAGAACATCAAAGACCTTACATCATTGACATTCTTAAACCTGTCTCAAAATTGCAACCTCACGGATAAGACTCTGGAATTGATCTCTGGTATTCCACTAACTGCTTTCAGCATTTAAGATTTCATTCTTCTCAAACATTTGCCTAGTTGTCGCTTTTCGCTTTGTTGTTTTGACACTTCATCCATTACAGGACTGACTGCATTGGTTTCTCTGAACGTGTCAAATTCACGCATCACCAATGCTGGATTGCAGCACCTGAAACCCTTGAAGAATCTGAGATCCCTTTCCCTGGAGTCCTGCAAAGTGACTGCTACTGAGATAAAAAAGCTTCAATTGGCTGCCCTTCCTAATCTGGTAAGTGTTCGACCTGAGTAATTCAAGATCCAAGCCTGTTAACAGTGCATTATTGGGAAGGTTACCTTTGTATATATGAACGAAGACGGATGGAACTGTACATATGGATGGTGTTTAGTGTCCTGTCTAGTGGATTTCTAATTTAATGGTGGGGAAGGCTTGTGTGCTGCACGTGAAGCATCTTTTTTAAAGCATGGCACTGATGCTAAAGTGTATATATGCTTTGTCAGCATGATCTGCATGAGCCCCTGCTGCTGTGGATTTGTAAATATATATGTATATATATATATATATATATATATTCAGAGATAATAATCAGAGTTCATGTGCTGGACAATATTTGTGTTGCCTATTTTTTGAAGTCAATTAAAGGTATCTGACTGATCCTAGGAAAAAAAGAAGAAAAAAGCATCTTTAAATCTTTGACATTGATAATACCTTTACCTGTTGAAGAGTGGGAGGCACGTCAGCTTGTAGAAAGAGTGGTTTGAGATTGATGCGTTGCAAAAGAATATGTGCAGCTATATTATTCTGCTTTTCGAGTAGTGCTATTTCTAGCTGTCAGTCTCAGCTGAGGAACAAAGAGAGATGCTGCATGTCAGCTGTTTACAGCTTTTTTGTGTGATTACCCAAGTATTTCTGCCGGAGAAAAAGAAAATGGCAGCAGGGATTAAGGAACCCCCAGGTGTTTTTCTATACGTAAGCTAGTCTTTTGCATTATTTATACCCAAGATAATTTCTTTGTTTCTGTTCATTAGAATAAAATATGCACTTTCATATTTTTAATTCATGTCCAGCTGAAAAAAAATCTTATCTGATGAACTCTGCTTTGTGCAAGTTAAGCTGTTACTCTCCTGTATTAGGTGTTAAAATAGCCAATAAATGGCATTGTGTCAGGTAAAATAATCCTCAATAGAGGCAATCTTGGGCGAATCGTGCGATAGAAGCTGTCATGTGCTTATTTCTGCTTAATGGAAATGGTGATAAACTTTCTTGCTAATGAAAGCTCATTGCAATTCTCTTAAATGCAAGTAATTTGATTAGGGCCCGTTGCGGTCTTTGATCGACTCAGCGAAATGGTCCAAATCAACGGCATTGTGGAACTAAATCAACTGTGAAGTGTCAGACGGTGGTTGTTGATTGGATCTGATTAAACCTTGAAAACTCCATGTTTGTCTGGGGTAAACTAACCATTCAGAAAAATTTGTAACCAAAGTGAGTGGATTCCATGGCAAATATGGTTTCAGCTCAGACTCGTTCGAAGATTGGATCAGTTCTAGACCATGCAAGCTTATGGAGTCAACCCAATATGGCAGCTCCAACAAATAATCACCTGAACTACTCTTTTTTGGTACAATCACCTGAACTACTCTTCATCGACGCTTGCTGTGGTAGCTATGAGGGCGCAATGATGCTGGTTTCAAATCTGCAGGAGATGCTGGCTTTTCGTTTACTTGTTGCTGGCAGTCTATTACAAACATACCTGTATCTTTATGAGAATGTATTCCCTTTGCTCAAGTATTTTCACTCGTTAAATGTCTCTAATCTGAGCGTACACGACAATATTAAGATAATGAACAAACTAATGTCATCACCAAAGAACCAGTTGATTAGGATTACAATCTTTATGGAAGGTAATAAGTAACTCTTCACATGTACTGCATTAAAAAATATAACTATCTGTATACACAGGCTGCATGATACCATGATTTCAGCCTCCTAGGCATTGAAGGGGCCTGGCTCTAGGACTCCTGAAAATCCACCTACATCAACTGCCTGTAAAAGAAATCTAACAATTAAATTTAGGTATATTTTGGAGTAAAAACACATTTTCATAGGCAAAAGTCGTTGCGAATCCTTCCAATTGAATCGCAGGAAAAGAAAATCGACAAATTTAGAGCTGGTTTGGATGCCTTGGTAAGGTAACTAGAGATTAGGTCTTGAGATGCCATTAGCATGAATAACACCTTTATATTATTAATAATATGTTGATTTCATTAAGTCACTGAATGATAGTGCGAGTATGTCCACATGCCCAAGTACTGGCTAGCAAGAATGCTGTTCCACCGACCACCAATCCGTAGGCATTCCTGCTAACCCAACTGTGTCGCTTCTATTTTGAGGAGAAAATTGAGGAGGATCCCTCACTTCACCAAGCACAAGATCCAAGGCCCCATTCAATAAATAATCAAGAAAATAAAGATGATCATTAATGATATTCTCCTACTACAAAAGCAACACGTTCCAAGAGTAGCATTCACAAATAGACAATCTTCAACACCCCAAGGAGGTCTCCAAGGCGGTACAAAACCTCTGTTTCACTGAAGTTCTATGATTAAAGGATCTGAAGAGCCAAAAGGACAAGGTTTATTCTTGCCACAATCTTCTTTGATATTGCAGATGTTATGTAGGCTCTGGTTCATGTGTTGGGTGCAACTGTCAAATAAGCCAGGCAACTATGGGCAATAGACTAGCCTATAGCCTAGGCGGCCGCCTAGAAATAGACCTAGTACAAATTCGATCAGTCATTCTTTGATTCAAACACTTCATTTTTACAACTATTTCACTAAGTTAACATTTTAACCTACCTTGAAGTATATATTATGAACATTTAACAATCAAGTCTCCCTCAAGATATATTATAATTTGTTAGCATTTTACTAAATTCATAATAATAGCATACATTAATGTTCTTTTAGTTCAAGTAGAGTTTGTTTCCTTAGTCATTTATATTGTTAGGCATTGGAGCTAATGTTGCTATCATGGTTCGCCAAACTGGTATGCACCATCTTTTACAAAGTATATCGTATCATACGGTATTATTATCAAACCAAGACTCCATATAGGAGGCATACTAAGTCTCGATACGCCAAACTGATCCATGTACTAGGTGTACTGACATATACCAGCATGTCGTATGGGGTTGACGAAATTTGGTTGCTATTATTGAATGAAAGATCCTTTCTGTGATTACATATTTAACACTTAAATCTAAGTTAATTTAATTTTTAAATGATAATTTTTTCTTGATCTTTAGTCAAGAGTTTCTGACTTATGTGTCATATAAGAAAGATTACAAGAAAATACTTTATACTATGTCTATATACATACATGCATACATACATATGCATGTATTTATGTATGCAATTGTGTGGATACATATTTAGCTACATACATGTGTGAATTATAGTTACACACATATGTACACTAATGTGGTTATATGTTTTTTTCAAAAACCCAAATTTATATATACAATTTACAAACTAATGTTACACTTGTATATATGCATTCAAATATAGTACTTATGCATGGACGAATTGTAGTTATACATATTTGTGAATGTAAGTGTGCTTATATTTGTTTTTGCCTAAATTTATATATACAAACTAATATTGCACATGTATATTTGTTGATATAAAGTACATATTCCTATACATATCTATATACAATATAGATATAGTTTCATATATATATATATATATATATATGAATCTTTGTGTGCATGGATATGGAATATGGGTCCAGGCAAGGCTTACCTAAATTTATCACCCAGGTGGTAGCCCAAGCAACTAGGCGATCACATGTAACAACCATTTAGAAATAGGCAAGCCTATTTAGAAATTTAGAAATTTCCTATAATCAGAATACATGTACAGGTGGAAGCTATGGTTGAGGAAAGATCTTACAGGTCTCTGGTCAAATCTTAAATTACTTATAAGCATTTGAGTTTCCAGCAACTATAGTCGACAGAACTCGCTCAGTTTACTTTATACGAGAACTGGAATTTGTTTGCCAAAATAAAAATTTTGAGATAGATGTCTAATAATACAATAAAAAAAAGAATAAGAAATAAAATCATTGGTAAAAAGGTATAAGTAGTACTAATTGAAGACAAATTGAGAGGAAGATTTAGATGGCCTAGACATGTACAATATATATCGTGGAAGTATGCTAGTACGAAGAAGTAAATTGATACACAGAAGAAAAGAGAGATAGAAGTACACCGAAAATTATATAAGATAAAATAGTGAGGAAGAACTTGATACTGTAGAGCAGAATGGACGAAAGGATTCATGTAGCCGTCCTTCTCAAGTAGTTTGGAATTAAGATATAGTTGAGCTGTAGCCTATCTTCTGTGATGCACATGGTTAGAGACGTACAAACTCTCACGCAAAGCTTCATGCACCATGGAAGAGGTTGTTTTCTCAATAAAGATATGCTAAAAAAAATATCTCGTAGGTTCCTAGATGAAATTAAATTAATTTTGTTCCTATGTTGCAAACTTAATGCAAAGTCAAAGGAGAAGCCAATGGAGCCTAACAAAGATTCCACCCCCCCTACTTCCAATCAGAAAACAAAAATAACATAAATTATATCGAGGAAAAGTTAATTATAAATCTGTAATTGAACCTTAAATTATTTTATAGTTTCTGAGCTACAAGCATCACATAGTTACAAGCATCACATAAGCTCAGTGGGTGGGTTTTTTCTTATACGGAATAACATCATTGAGGAAATATATCCATAGGTTCCTAGTTGAAACCCAATTATTTGTAAGTCCTGGATTGCAAACTTAATGTGAAGTCAATGGAGCTGCCGATCTCATCTTGCCGTTGTCAGAGAAAAATTATTGGTAGTCCCTGGTTGTGTTAAATTACCAATAAGTCTCTAAGATTCATAACAAGTCAGCAAGTGCCCTAAGGTTTCCATATAAAACAACATGAACCTACACCTTGGAAACTAATCAAGATCCATTCCCTAGGTTAGTACCACGCTCCTGATCAATAAGCCTGCAATGTCAAGAATGGGCCACAGCTATGCACTGGGGCATATGCTGCTGCATCGTCTGCTCCTCGAGCAACATTCTCGAAGTAAGATACTTGCATAAAACCTCTCAGGATGACAACAAATGAAAAAGTTTTTTGTTTGCTATCCACTAGCAATATGTTTCCACATTGTTGCTTCTTATTTTCATTAGATTACTTGTAATAATCTACCCCAACTCCTATAAATGCATTTGGTGAGGCATCAACATAATCTAAGTCACCAGTAACGTTTTCTGCAACATTTGCAGCATAACAGGCATTGCTAAGAAGAAGAAGAAGAAGAAGCATAACAGGCAATTCAAGCCAATAGATATGATAGAGAACTTGCAGTTAAACAAACTTCATCGAACTCTCATCCATGTCAGAAAAAACTTCTCAAAACAAATAAACAGCATAATTTTACATTGCAAGTATTTACCACCTAACTGGAACACCATACCAAAGCAAAGACTACCGGAAAACCCCATAGTTACTTCGCAAGAATCTAACCATCTATGCCTGCTCTTGGAGGACTACATATGTTTTTCATGCCCCAACTGCAAATGAAGAAAGAAAAGGAGTTAAGGCCTCTCTGGGATAAAAATAAGTTGATTCAACACATAAAATGCTTTTGTGGGGAGATAGAGCAAATCAGCAGCATACCTCAGTTAGCCATTCATTAACCATCAAGGGTGAAAACAAGGGAAGAGAAGAGGTTAAAGACTGTTTGCAGCTTCTTCCATCACCTCTGCGGTTGATCCGAACTTGAGGTTCCTGCAGGAGGTGGTGTGGACATGCGGCTTGCGGACCCATTCTCAGAAGGGGGAGCAACTCCCCATTTTCCTTCAGATTCTAGTGGCTCCAATACATGGACACCACCGTCTGTCAGGCCTACGGCAAATTGATTTGGTTCCGATGGATGTGCAGCAACCACAAGTGGATGAACAGTTGTGCTGGCATACAGAAACACAGAAATCAGCAATAACCCCCAATGATGACAATTCATTAATGTCTACAGCCTCAGTCAGGCATAGCATTACAAGACTAAATTGCAGCTCTTTTTATCTTGCAGATTATATAAATAATCAAGACATGCATAAATAGCACCCATCAATAAACAATGGTCACGGTCATAGCCATCAGACTTGCCCTAGTTATATCAGGTGGGTTTATAATTTCCTTATTCACCAATTATTTGTAGTTTTAGTTGTCAGTTTTGGTCAGTTAAACTGCTTTATATTCTTAACCACATGTTTCTTTTGATGTTAACCACCTATGGAATGGACAATGGAGCAATAAGGAAAACAAAATGACCATGTGAAAAGACAAGTGACCCCATTCAATGAGTAAAAGATAGCATGCATCATCAAGTATAATAGCATATGATTAACATCGCTAGTGACTGCTGACTGATAGAAAAGAAATAAATGACTTCCATCCCATTTTTTTTGGCAACCAAAGAATGCCAAGCACCTACTATGCTTATAGACTATTCATCAGCCAAAATTACACCAAAGAGAAAGAAAAAGGAAAATTTTCTTATATGCAAAATGATTCTCTGACATAATATTTAAGATAAATACCTGACATTGGCAGGGAGATAAGCAGCTGGAAGAATCCGACATCTCAGTCGGAGGTTTGCAGCACTAAATATGCAAATGGTTGCATCCAGGAAACTAACATATATCAATTGACTGTCGCATGAGAATGTGGCATGCGAGATAGGCGCAGAACCTTCATGAGTGACCCACTAAAAGACAAAAAAATCATCAGCATATGGAGGCACTAAACCTGTATTTCCCAAATTTCCACTCTAAAAATAAGAATACCTTATTCACACACTCTAGCTTAGCAGTTTCATATATAGCAATTTGGGTCTCATGTACAACTAAGAAGTGTATCTGATCCTGATGGAACTGAACGCGTGTATCTGATATAGTGGATGGAGTCCGTCCAGAGGGTATCTGCAAAAATCTGCTCCTCTGTTTCTCCCATCCATCAGTTCCCCACACACAAATCTGCAGCAAGAAACCAGATGTACTGCATAAGTCAGCCAAAGTCCAAAGTATCATTTGTTGATTTTCATTTGCTAGACAATTTAGCAAGTGATGATAAAAGAGATGGTCCCAGTGCACCATGAAGGGAATTTCCATCATTTACCTGAGCATCAGCTCCAGATGAGACCAACACATTTAATACATTTGAAAAGGCAAGACCAGTAATTCTTTTTGAATGGCCTCTAAGCTTGCTCTTGACCTGCATAAGATAAATACCTTAGAATCAGATGTTTCTTTCGTATCAGATAGCAGCACAAACAATGCCTTTTGTGGGAGTACCTCATCAACTCGGACATTATAGATCTGAATTGTGGAGTCATCCATTCCTATAGCAATTATATTGTTGTCTTGAGGATGGAATGCAAGAAATGTTGCTGCCGGTGGTGGAGGCATGAATGTTGTCATGGTCTGCACTCGTCAAGGATAAATCAAAATGATTGACCTTAAAGACAAGGTAAGATACTAAGATTCAACCTTGGCATGACATGTTGCTTAACAGCTTACAAACCTATCTTAAACACAAGGTGAGATTCTAAGACACAAACCTTGACATGATATGTTTTCTAACAGCTTACAAAGCCTACCTTAAATGTCATCATGTTGAATAGGGAAATTTTTCCTCCCGATGCTGACATGACATAAGAATCATTCTTTGATAAAGCAAAGCAAGGAACTGCTTCTTCAGGATTTGTATCAGTTATTTCATTAGTCATCAATATGCCACTTGGGGGTTGCCATAATTGAGGGGCGACACTTGCTGTAGCCTACAAAATGTAGCATTTGTGTGAAAACCTATTACCAATATTTCTAATTCAAGAAAAAGCTTGGCATGATAAAACCTATTACCAATATTTCTAATTCAAGAAAAAGCTTGGCATGATAAAACCTATTACCAATATTTCTAATTCAAG
>JAOXJJ010000001.1:22686391-22723027 GCA_025769935.1 Phoenix roebelenii | reverse complement strand
GAGTGGGCTAAATAAATATAGTTGGAGACCTTTATGTAATAAATCTTTCCTATAGGGATCAAATACAAATTACAGAAGGCTCTTTTTTTGAAATAATATCCTGCCAAGGGCTGAACTGAAAAATTCCATTTATTGGCCAAATGGGTTCGAATTCCGGGTTCCGGGTTCGGGTTCGAGTTCGGGTTCGGGTTCGGGTTCGGGTTCTCGGGTCTGAACTGGGTTTCATCTCTTTTTTTTTCAGGTTCCAACTGGGCCCAAGCTAGGCCCACAGTGAACTGGGCCAAGCTTGGCCCAGTTCGGCCCACATTGGCCTTCTTCTTCCCCAACCGCCCCCCACGGCAGGGAAAACCGAGAGGGAGAGCGGAAGAGGAAGAGGGCGGCGGGGTGGCCGGAGGCCACCCCTCGGTCGACGGCCAGCCGGCCGCCATGGCAGTCGGCGGCCATTGCGGCGGCTGACAGGGAGGAAGAGGCCGAGGGTGGTCTCGGTTTGGGGCCGAAACAGAAGGAAAAAAAGTGGAATAAAAGCTAAGATCAAGGAGCGGAGGAAGCTTACCGGCGGTGGCAAAGACGGTGGGAGGAAGATCTCGGCCGTGGGTGCTCGATCCGGTGGTCAAGCGGTGGCGGCGGTGGTGCTTTCCGAAGAGGAGTTAGATCCAGAAACAGGGGAAGCCGCGAGAAGAATCCGGACGGCGCTAGGTCGGAAAGACACGCCGGACCTCACCCAAACTGGCTAGCCGGAAGGTATTATTTGGGTTTCTTGATCCTGTATAAGTACCCAAGATCTACCCAGCAAATAACCGATGTGGGACTAAACACCCGTCCGCACGGGTCCTCACATACTCCCCCCGTTCAAACCCTGATGTCCTCGTCAGGCTAAGGGTTCAAATCCATTCAAATCTAATCACAAGCACCACAATTGGCCCGTGGTCAGCTCCAATGGATCCGTGTTGCAGTGTCCCCTAGTCCACATAGGTTATGGGCTGGGTTCGCTCTGATACCATTTGTAACAACCCAGGACCTCACCCAAACTGGCTAGCCGGAAGGTATTATTTGGGTTCCTTGATCCTGTATAAGTATCCAAGATCTACCCAGCAAATAACCGATGTGGGACTAAACACCCGCCCGCACGGGTCCTCACACATATATAAAGTATAAAGCTTTCTTCTAACAATTTGTTTCCCTTAAGCTTTGAAGACATTGAGAGGTTCTCTGGTTTCCTCAGTGGCAAGAATCTATGGTCAAGTAGCTTATTGTTCTCCATCTTCACAAACTTGAACTTCTCTGTTTACTAACTAGCAAGATCCCATTTCCTACAAGTTGGTCACAGAAAAGGACTAACTTAGATGGTTAGAGCTTCAGATTATGTGGTTTGTTGCGTATGCTATCAACTTATAAGAAGCATTGTTTAAACTGTGAGAAACTTGATTTGATGATCAAAAAAAATGATATCCAGGACATTGCCGATCATTGCAGTCATGCTTTTCCTATGGATATCATGTATAAGCTTTGAATGGCCCATTTTACATCCTCATGGACACTCAGCATGTGGTTTTGCCATGGTATCTGTGGTCTCAAAAACTAGCTTCTCATTTTGAGTTGGAGAGGTCCAGTCAAGCGATGCTGGCTGCAAGCTTGGTATGCCATTCTTGTCACATCTAGTTTGTCAATTAGCATTTCGTTGCTACTATGAGATGAAAAATGTCAGCCTTGTACTTTTTTTTTTTTTTTTTTTTTTTTGCTTTTTGGGTCTTGAGGTTTTATACAATACTTAGAGGCTCGAATCTTACTGATAAAATACAAGGCTGATCTAGTATCCCATTCTTGCATGATTGGCAGCAAGGCTACTCCTTTATTCATGGAGTTTCATTTAGAGTTTTGATTAGATGATGGCTCTTCCTGATCATGCTACAATTGACTCGCTAGTTTTTTATCAGGTTTTGCACATGTTCTGCATGTGGTAAGCCCTTTTTTTTTGCATCACAGTGCGGTCCTTAACATGCTATGTTATTGTCTTGGAACTGTAAGTCAGTTCTATCTGGTTGTCAACTTACTCTCCTGAGATTTGATGTATTCTAATGCTAAGCATGTTAGTTTCATTAACATTGTTGGTCTGTCGCCATTTCTGCATTCTTGATTGTTCTCATATCTCTGGATGGGACAAGAAAGAAGTTATGATCCTGGTTTCAAATGTAAGCGGAGTATGATGTTACGGCTAGTATCCTTCTTGGATTATTTAGTTGTAATGTGTCATTACGACATGGAGGTCACTTTTGACATAGCTACCGTGTATGGTGACAATTGCAGTGCTTATTTCCTACCACTATCTGGTACTCTGCATACTGAGCTCGGCTGTCTTTTTCGTGAGTCATTATATTTGTTGAGAAGCGCTCATTTTTGTCTCTCTTCCTCAAAGATATGTGGCTTCCTTATGATGACACAATCCATTGCTTGTTTTGGCTTTGACGAACTACAAGTGTGATTCACTAATTATGATATATTATTCATGATTAATTCTGATGAGAGTGTTGGCACTAACTTTTATTTATATGAATGTTGTATATACAATGTGCTTTTCAACAGCTTTACACTTGAGATATGCATTTTGTTTTTGCTTTCATTAGTGATTGATTCATTTAGTGTTTTCTTCTGATATGATGTTCTTCAAGTAAAGCATGTGCCAAGATATACACTTTGCATTGGCTTTCTTGCAAATTTAAGATGCAAGGATTTTTTTTGAGGGTTGTTTTCTCAAATGAAAGATCAAAGTTACGTTATTAAATTAGTTAAATGATGTATCTGATGTCACTGTTTTGTAGGTTTGTACAAGTTGGAGAGTATCAATCTGTCATTTACTTTGGTCACTGATAGCAGTTTGAGGAAGCTGTCTGGTTTGGTATCACTTAAATCACTTAATCTGGATGTTCGCCAAATCACAGATGCAGGCATATCAGCTCTTACAAGTACGCCTTCATTAGAAGTTCTTGAACTATTGCATTTGCATATATGTATAAATATTCAAAATTACTTAATGATGTATATGTTGTCATTTCTTCTTAGCAGTCTCCAACATGTCAAATTAAGTGGTACCTGGTCCCATTTGTCAATTTGTTTCCTTGTCTGTGTTAAAGTGGCTAAAACTTGTTTATGTTAATAGGCTATATTTACCACATGGTGTTATCATATGATATAAAAGTATGAGAAGTTCTGCATTTCTGGAGCTCTTTGCTTAAGGAAAGCACTTCTCTAACTGGCTAGATGACTTATAATTGTAGACAGAGATGACTTTGTTGTCATTCATTGAGAGCATTTGACTTACATTACAGATAAAATATTCACCCCTGATTCATTTCTCTGGATGATCTTTTCTCCCTTTTTTTCCCTTTTCTCTGTGAGAGGACATGGGCAGCAAGCCCAAATTCATTGGGAGAATGAAAATCACATCCTCTCAAAGGAGGGGGAAGGATTGAAGAGAAGGAAGGAAAAAGGGGAGAAAGAAAAGGGAGAAAAAAGAGAATTTTGTGTTTGCTGGACGATCTTTCAAGATATACACTCGTTCTAGTGGATGAAGTTAATAAGATATGAGGAGACCGTCATCATATGAAGAGGTGAAGAGAGTCCATGTGAGCTGGCATACATATTTACAATATCCATCAGCTGTTGCTAAGCTTGTATTTAGTACCACTAACCATTTTATACTTAAATTTGAAGCTTGTTTGGTCAATGTAATGTTGTTTTCCACTGATCAAGGAATTATGGTCATCAGCCACAAACATCTGCTTCATATGGCTGCAAATCTAAGAATGTGGTAGCGGAGAACTGACATTGGTTAAGTGGTCCAAGTGTTTGTCATGTGAACTGAATCGAATATCATGCAGTGAAAAGTAATATAATGCCTTTGGGGGGCAAAAGTGGTGAAGGTTCAATAAATTCAGTTGTTAGAAAGGTGGAAGTGTATTTATAAATTATGATGTTTCTGGACCTTGTTCACATTTTTTGGCCTTTGACTCAACAGATATCTAATCTTATTTTGATCAATGAACCATGAAATCAGTCAACTTATTGTTGGCTAAAACTTAAAGTCACATTCTACTTAGGTTGGAGGGACTACACAGTAATTTGATTGAGTCTAAGGACAAGACTTGCTGGTTGGGCTTGGTTTATCTGGAACCATCTATTGTCTAGGCTGGGACTATTTAGGTTATTTAAAACGATGTAACTAACTTATGGGACCATCTATTATCTAGCCTGAGACTGTCCAAGTTACTTAAAATAATGTAACTTACATTAGAACCTATCCCTGGGCAACAAAGTTTTTTTCCCATTTCTGATGGAAATTTGTGATGATTCTCAGAAAGTCATGATTTAGTTTATAAAATTCATTGGCAAAAAATCCTCTAGGGTTATTTATTGAACTTAATAAATATGTTATTTTAAAAAGTTTGCACCAATATTTTGGTTGTACTTATTTTTTAGCTTTCTAGCAATTTAGAGAATTTGTTGTGATCATTGTTTAACATATTGGTTCATTTGTTGTAATCATTGTTTAGCATATTGGTACATGCCATGTGAATGCAATTTTTCCCTTACAACTTATGAATTAATTTTCTTGCAAGTGATAGGTGACTCGTGATTATGATAGTGAACGATGGTATATAATCATCTACAAACATAGCTCAAGATTACTAAAACTATTAGATTCTATTGCATTTCTGTTCATGTCGTTGAGAAATTTTTGTAAGTCTTAGTCTTTCTTTTCACTCAAATATTTCTCATTTATTATATCTGACCGCACATGATATGGTTGTGCCCCTGGCAGCATTTTGTTACTGGTAATAATGCTAACTTCAGGAAGTAACTAATGACTATAGAAGCCTAACCCTTTTTTGGACTCCCTTCAAAAGTTTTATCCATTTTGGACCCAAAAAAAAAGTTTTATCCCTTTTCTTCTTCCCTTTCCCATCTTATGGACCTTGAAGGATTCCATGGCATGTCTGACTGGGTAAACTGTAAAACAAGCATTGAAAGGATACCTGGTCAAGCATATTCTGCCAATCTTTATGTCATCTAGACCTTAATTTTATGTCTACAAAAAGTAAGTTACTTGTATGATACTGACACCATGTTCATGTTTAAATGTTATTTGCAGTTAGCTACTACTGCCACATTATCAATTTCATTTATCTTAGCATGAAATACTCATCTATATGGTAGTGCAGAACAAACTATTTCAAGCTGTTTGAGTCTTATGGTATGAATATGTATCAAATGTTGTTAATTTCCTTGCATGTGGTGATGCAGGTCTTACTGGATTAACTCATCTGGATCTTTTTGGAGCTCGTATCACAGACTTCGGAACAAATTGCTTCAGATGTAGGTGAATTAATATAAATATTTACCTGATTTATAGTCTTTTCTCCACTTTAACCTTGTTCATTCAATATAGCACCCTTAAGCATGGTTTGCCATCTCGGTTCCGAACCCTATACATGTGCCACATTAGTATAGTATTGGTACGGTACAGTGCGGAATTTTTTTGCCATACGAAAGTGTCGGTACCGGATGCCGGTACCACATCGGTACGCCATCCGTACCGGATACCGGTACCGAATTGGTATGCCATGTGTTGTCCGGTTTGGGCCGGTATGGCGTACCATGCCCTTAAGCATCTAGCAATTGAATGCATTTCATTACTCATCGGTAATTATTCTGTCACATTCAGCAGAAGCTCTACTTGTTCCTTATGTTCATGCAAAAATTTGAGAGCAATGTTTCTTCATGATGAAACTTGTTTATGCCCATACTTCTGTCATTGATATTACCTGTCATGCCATTCAATATCATTAGTACTTTAGTTTTCATATCGAGTAGCACTCAACAGTCTTGCTATTTATATTAGCTGAAAGATGCCATGGAAATCTGCTAGGAATGGGCTTTCTGTTTTAAAGCAAAAATTACATATTGGGAGCTGCTCATGCTGCATAAGTTTTCTCAAGGATAAAACTTGAGCTATCTCAAAAAATGAGTATATCCTGCTACCTTTCTCAGCTTGTCTAATTCCGTATTTTGCTTCTTGTAATGTATTTGTTCACTGAATAAAACTTTTATATGGAGTTTTTAGCAGTATTGCCATATATATCATCGGTTACCACCAATAATGTGTCAGACCAAATTGAAGTCATTTCTGGTTAGGCATACTCAAGAATATCACTTTATTTTAGAATGCATGTAGGAAGATCTAGCAAGGTGGTGATCAGTATGTTTTAGTGACCCATAACGAGGGAAGAACTTGTGAGGAATCATCTTGTTGGGGTTTCCTGGGAACTCTCTTTGAAGCCCGCATCGTTGATTTACTCAAGCTGGACATGAACATGATTTTGCATTAGCAGAGGACCATTGACGAAATTAAAGATGTAGGCATTGCTGAATTCTAGGCAAAATTGTAGGTTTAAGATGCAAGCTAAATCTAAACTACCGCAACAATTTGGCTGTCAAGGATTTAAATGATTTTGTGTCTGAACAAACTATTAAATGACTAAGCAGTTCAAAAAGAATTCTGAGGAAGCAATTTTTTATGAGATTTTAAGTGTGTTCATGCCCGACTCTCAAGCTGACATCAACCCTTCAAATTTTGAGTTACTGTTTTGTACAACTTCGTGAAAGAGAGGGCCTATCAATGAAGCCTAAGTAGCAGGGAAGCCTATGTGATTGGTTGAACCAATTTAATCTTTTGTTACCGAGGAATCCTGTAACTTTACATATTCCATGCTCAAACGACCAGGAAGCCACTCTCCAAGTCTGATGAAGGAATATTGTGATATAGGAGATCTTGTTCACTTAAGGCAGAAATCTGACTTCGTTACTCTATCGGCAGAGATGAAATCAGTTTATAATTAAAGCGGGCTTCTGGTGATCTTTTTATCTCTCTTTCGTTCTGGTTCAGATATACCTAAATCTTATTTTTGAAGAACCTGAATCTTATTCTTGACACACTGGATATGGCCCTTCAATTCCCAGATGTTTTGAGTGGAACAACAATAAATATTTCCTCTGCTTTATTCAGATTTCAAGTGCCTGCAGTCCCTCGAGTTATGTGGTGGGTTGATAACTGATGCTGGTGTGAAGAACATCAAAGACCTTACATCATTGACTCTCTTAAATCTGTCTCAAAATTGCAACCTCACAGATGAGACTCTGGAATTGATCTCTGGTATTTTGCCAATTACCTTCAGCATCTAAGATCTCATTTCATTCTCCCCAAATATTTCCCTTGCTCATCTCTTTTGGTTTTGTTGTTTTGACACTTCATCCATTGCAGGACTGACTGCATTGGTTTCTCTGAATGTGTCAAATTCTCGCATCACCAATGCTGGATTGCAGCATCTGAAACCCTTGAAGAATCTGAGATCTCTTTCGCTGGAGTCCTGCAAGGTGACTGCTACTGAGATGAAGAAGCTGCAATTGGTTGCCCTTCCTAATCTGATAACTGTTCGACCTGAGTAAATAGTGCATTACTGGGGAGCCACCCTTGTAGATATGAATGGGGATTCAGAAGGAACTGTGCATATGGATGGTGTTTTGTGGATTTCTAATTTAATGGCTGGGAAGATTTGTGTGCTGCATGTCAAGCGCCCTTTCTAAAGCATGGTACTGACGCTAAAGCGAAGTGTAGATATGCTTTCTCAGCATAATTTGCACGCGGCCCTGCAGCTCAGCATTTGTAAATATGTATATATACTCAGGTATAATAATCAGAGTGCTTGTTCTGGACAAAGTTTGTGTTGCCTATTTTTTTAAAAGTCGATTAGGGGTATCCGACTGATCATAAGCCAAAAAAAAAAGGCAGATCGAAACTTTTGGTATTGGTATTACCTTTACCTGTTCAAGAGTGGGAGACACGATGGTTGACATGAAGAATGGTATGAGATATGTGGTACAACTTACAAAAGAGTACCTGGAAAGTTGCATGTCAGCTGTAGGACATTCTTGTGTGATTACCGAAGTATCTCTGTAGGAGAAAACAAAGTGGCACTGGAGATTGGGAAACCTCAACCTAATTTATATAAGTAGACAAGTCCATGGTCGTCTAACTCCTATGACAGCAATCAGTCGGGAAAATCAGAAATTGCGAGATTTTGAGATGATGACCGTCCGAAACAGTTGTAGGGCTCCTGTTGCATTATATATGTACGGATGAGAAAGCATATAAAAACCTGATACTGGATTGGATATTCTCATCGTTCGTTAGAATAAAATACCCAAATCCATTTCCTATTACTTATATGTTATTACCTGTTAAGAGTAGCGTTATGGAAATGGCGAAAATGGCATTTGTTGAAGCCTCGGCAACGCTTTCTTACCAAAGGCAGTTTAAGTGCCAAATTCTGAATGGCTGCTGCCGATAAAGGAGAATCAAGCTCCAAAGTTCTTTTTCTTTTTTATGATGAGATGTCCAGCTTCAGTAATGGCTTGAACAAATAACCTCGCAACATATTCCATGTCTTTTTTCTTATCCTTCAATACCATCTCTTACTTTTGAAAACACCAAGCCAATTTTAGAAGCCATCAAGAGGTTAATCAAACTCCAAATTTTTATTTGAATCATCCGCCCATCCTTAACAATTGACCCACCCTTCGGACCCCTTGATTGCTGGTCACATTTGAGAAGCTAGCATTAAATATTTCAGCTTGTACCATCATAAGTCAGTTGAGAGAAATGTTATGATGAATTATCACGTCAATACTCGTTCACATCACTAAGGTGAAAGAATCAAATAGAATGACAATCATCTGCATTAAATGTACAAGCAATCATGGTATTTAATATAGATAAATTTTTAATACTTTATATTATATGTTCTTTGAATAGCTTAATTTTAATATATTTTCAATACATATCAAGATGGATCAATGATCCAAATCCCCTTAGTTAAATCGATTTATATACAAATTTAATAGCTATGCCTTAGATCATCAGCTCATTATGATGCATCGTTTAATAGTAGATTTCTTTCCCATTCTTTATGATTACGTGATTTATTCAATTTTATGGGACATCTTATTTATATCAGAATGCTTTTTAATTTATATAAGTATTTGGACCGAGAATATGCATATTACTGACATCTAACTTCCTTATGCATGGTACGGACTATCATGAGAAAATTATTCATAAGTCCCTACCATGATGGCAATTATTTGCAAGCACATATTTCCCAGCCAAATTCAATTCATACATCAGGAAAATTTATTTTAAAATCCCTAATTGAGCCTTAATTAATTTTATAGTTTCTGAGTCACAAAACTCGTATAAAGTCTTATAGGGAAAATTGTTACTGAGGAAAAATATCCATAAATTCCTAGTGGAAACTTTATTTACAAGTCCTAAATTGCAAACTTCATATGAAGTTGGTGAAGCGCGGATCTCATCTTGTTGATGTCCAAGAAAAATCATTTAGAGTTCCTGTTTGGATATTACATAGTAACAAGCACCTAATTTGCAAATATCATATGATGTCAGGCAGTTCCCTGTCAGTTTCTTTTGCAAAAACAGCCTGCAACTGGGACAGTCATCAAGATTTCCATTTACCATAGAAACCAAAGCGCTAGGTTTAGCATCATGCTCCTGATCAAGAGACCTGCCACATAGCTACAGCTATAGAACTGGGACATATGCTGCTGAACAGTGCTCGTCAAGCAAGACTGCTAAAATTTAGTTTACCGTAAAGCCGACTGTGGTGTTTAACCTCTGAGAAAGGCAACAAATGAAAACAGCTCTCCATTTGCTAGCCGCTACCAATAGGTTTTCGCACCGTTGCATCTTACTTTCATTAGCAGGGATTCTTGAAAGCATTTGTGAGGCATTACCATAAACTATTTCACCAACAATGACTGTCTGCAACTGTATGCATCACCAGTTCCGGTGTATACTATATACTATACACAGTCTACATTCTCCCACTTCAGCGAACCTCAGAGGTAACAGACAAGTGCATTAACCCACCCTGAATGGAATATCTTAGGTTTGCTAAGATTTCCTGAAAGCCCAGTCACCATGCTCCTAATCAAGCTGAAAGAAGCAACAACCGGGGTGATAGAGCAACATTTTACAGTATAACAGGCACTCCAAGCCAATAGCCATGAATGAGAAAATGCAGTTAAACAAACTCCATTAAATTCTCATGCATGTCAAAGGAAAAAACCTTCCAAAACACACGAACAGAATAATTTTACACTGAAACCATTTTTACCACCTAACAGGAACACCACACCAAAGCAAAGCCTAACGGAAAACACATAGTTACTTCATAAGCATCTATATACCTATGCCTGCTCTTGGTAACTATATATTTTCCATGCCCTGACTGCAAACAAAGAGAGAAGGAATTAAGGGCTGTCCAGTATAAAATAAGTTAACTCAAACACATAAATTCTTTTGTAGGAAAATAGAGCAGATCAGCAGCATACCTCATTGGTTAGCCATTCCTTAGACATTAAGGGTGAAAACAATTGAAGAGAAAAGGTTAAAGACTGATTGCAGATTCTTCTGTCACCTCTGTGGTTGATCTGAACTTGAGGTTCCTGCAGGAGGCGGTGTGGACATGCTGCTTGCTGACCCATTCTCAGCAGGTGGAGCAACTCCCCATCTTCCTTCAGATTCTAGTGGCTCCAATACATGGACACCACCGTCTGTCAGGCCTAAGGCAAATTGATTTGGTTCCGATGGATGGGCAGCAACCACAAGGGGATAAACAGTTGTGCTGGCATATAGAAACACAGAAATCAGCAACGCCCATCAGGAAACAACAAAACCATAATCATAACCATTAGACTCGTCCTAGTTACATCAGGTGGGTTTATAATTTCCTTATTCACCAATTACTTATCATTTAGTTGTCAATTTCTACCACTTAAAACTGCTTTATTCTTTACCACCTTTTTCCTTGAATGCTAACCAATGGAATGGAGCAACAAGGAAAATAAAATGACCGCTTGAAAAGACAAGTGACCCATTCGATGAGTAAAAGGTAGCATGCATCATGAAATATAATAACATACAATTAATGTCACTACTGACAGCTGACTGATAGCAAAGAAATAAATCATTTCCAATATCTAGATAAAGATCCCAATTTTTGGCAACAAAAGAATGCCACAGCACCTACCGTGTCAATAGACTATATTCATCAGCCTGAATTGCACC
This sequence comes from Phoenix roebelenii, assembly GCA_025769935.1. NCBI lineage: Eukaryota > Viridiplantae > Streptophyta > Magnoliopsida > Arecales > Arecaceae > Phoenix > Phoenix roebelenii. The sequence continues at coordinate 22,711,827 of JAOXJJ010000001.1, read as the reverse complement.
AAAGAGCAAGAAAGAGGAAAAAATTTCTTTTATGCAAAATGATTAGCTGAAGTACTATTTAAAAATAAATACCTAACATTGGCAGGGAGGTAAGCAACTGGAAGAATCCGACATCTCAATGTGAGGTTTGCAGCATTAAATATGCAGATGGTTGCATCCAGGAAGCTAGCATATATCAACTGACTGTCACATGAAAATGTGGCATGCGAGATAGGTGCAGAACCTTCACGGGGGACCCACTAAAAGACAACAAAATCATCAGCATACAGAGGTATGAAGCCTGTATATTCCCGAATTTCCAAAATAAAAATACCTGCTTCAAGCACTCTAGCCTAGTGGTTTCGTATAAAGCAATCTGGGTCTCATGTACAGCTAAGAAGTATATCTGATCCTGATGGAACTGAACATGCATATCTGATATAGTGGATGTAATCCGCCCAGAGGGAATTTGCAAAAATCTGCTCCTTTGCTTTTCCCATCCATCAGTTCCCCACACACAAATCTGCAGGAGGAAACCCGATGTACCGCACAAATCAGCCAAAGTATCATGTTTTTGATTTTCATATGTCAGACAATATAGTGAGTGATGATAAAAGAGGTGTTTCCAGTGCGCCATGAAGGGAATTTCAGTCATTTACCTGAGCATCAGCTCCAGATGAGACCAACACATTTAATACATTTGAGAAGGCAAGACCGGTAATTCTTTTTGAATGGCCTTTAAGCTTGCTCTTGACCTGCATAAGATATAGATAGCTTAGGATCAGATGTTGCTTTCTCATCAGGAAGCACCATAAACAATGCCTTTAATGGAAATGGAGTACCTCATCAACTCGGACATTATAGATCTGAATTGTGGAGTCATCCATCCCTATAGCAATTATATTGTTGTCTTGAGGGTGGAACGCAAGAAATGTTGCTGCTGGTGGTGGAGGCATGAACGTTGTCATGGTCTGCACTCACAAAGGATAAATCAAAAATGGTTGATCTTAAACACAAGGCAAGATATTCAAACTTTGACATGTTTTTTAACAGCTTACAAACCTACCTTAAATGTCATCATGTTGAATAGGGAAATTTTTCCTCCTGATGCTGACATGACGTAAGAATCATTCTTTGACAAAGCAAAGCAGGGAACCGCTTCTTCAGGATTTGCATCAGTTATCTCATTAGTCATCAATATGCCACTCGGGGGTTGCCATAATTGAGGGGCAACACTTGCTGTCGCCTACAAATTCAAGCATTTTGGGGAAAAGCTATGACCAATATTTCCAATTCCTAAATAAAAGCTTGGTATGATGCAGGGCAAATTTTCATGTCAATTACCTTTCCACTAGAATTCCGTTCATTACGAGGCCACTTCCAAAGCAGATGAATAGCATTAGATGCTAGAGCCAAGATGGCAACTCCAGAATTGGTATAGATCAATCTTGAAATCTGTAATGGCAAGAAATCCAATCAGAACCTTCAGAAAGTTTTTTACAATGTAAACAGCAAATCTTGAAACCATAATAGTCCAAAAAAGAAAATAAGGCAAAAGCTAAGATATCTGTTTTTCCAGTCTGCTTGTATGGTGTGAATAAAAACATGAATCAGAAATAAAGGATAGTGATCTAAATCAGCACAAAGCATGGGGCACCTTGATTCCATTTGGTTTTAGTCATGCATGGCCATAACCCACATTACGTCAGAAATGACAATGTGGATCTCAGAATTTCTAGATCTTACAATATAATCAACTTGATGATCACAACTTGATGATCAGGTCTGCAAATAGTAAAGATATGATTCGAGGTAAAACAAATGAAAAAACAGAAAAAATTAAGCTAATAATTGCAAAAGCAAGTCCCCAAGCATAGGAAGCCTATTTTGGAGCACGGAACAAACTATGCAGAAGAGGGGAAGAAAACTAGAAAATATGCTGAAATCTCATATCTCTTCTTTAACATCTTCAGAATAACCAGTCTCCTACATATAAAAGCATAATAATTTAAACAATAAGAAACTTAAATTTTTTCTGCTCTACTAATTTAACTGTAGGGAGCATTCAATTTAGACATAGGAGGTGGCTACATTTTGGCCAAAGGAAACATCATTCTGTTATATATTGGACATGTACATAGCTTGTCTTGTTTAACACTCAAAGTCAGGGATGAAGCTTGCAGCACCCAACATGTTTCAGTACTTGAATTTGCTTTCAGTCCCATCCTGTTTTCGAAAAATATTTTAATCTATGAACTATTATAAACTCCTTGTTTCCATGATTCATTCTCTTCTGCACTATTTTTAGTGCTTTTTCAAACTGCAATTTTTTTCTATGCCATTTAAATAACTGATGTCCTAGAAATTTTCATGAAGAATTTTTCCCGATTCTTACATCTTTCTGTTTTTCGGTTGAGCTATCTCAAATTAGAAGATAACTGTCCATTCTGAAGATGGAAACATACAACTAGCAATTATGTAAGTCATGCATAAGAATGCTAGAGCACATAATTGATCAAACATATGCAGAGAAAATCCAAACTGAACTAATATGCAAAAAAATCATGTGTTCACAAGTGAAAAGCAAATAAAAAAAGGATTCAAATCTGCTTGATGAAGTAATAGCAATAAAACCAGTTAAAATTTCAAGAAAACTAATTATGCAGAGGGTAAAAAAAAGTACAATATAATGAAACAAATTAAAATTAACATTAATATAATTGCTTATTCATTCTCATCGTAGCGAGACATGTGTCACTCCAAGTCTATAGCAAAAATACCAGAGTGAAAAGAGAGTATTACTATTAAAAGTAGGATCACCTATGCCCTTATATATGGCAAGAACCAAATATAAAAACTTCAGCCTCAGCAAGTACATGCCTATAGGTCTAGCCTTAGAAACTTAAAAGATGCAAAAAATGTAAGAAGCAAAAAGATTTGGCGTCATTTATATGAATAATAGATCAACAGCACAGTTGCCAAACAGGAGTTGCACGCCCAGCACAGACCAGTGTTCAAATGAGTAACTCTCTTAACATTATAGGAAACAAGTCAGAACCATACCTTGCTTGTTCTCAAATTATCAATGAGCCTCAAGGATCGACATTGAGTTGGTTCGCTGATTTCAGTAAGCTTCCAGATCTTCGATTTGTCCATGGATTCATCAGTTACTCTAGGTTTTACATCCACCAAGTTTCTGTTGTCTCCATTCTATCAAGTTGAATATACAGTTAGTGTCACAGAGTTTGTTGAATTTTTCAAATTTGAGCAGTGAATAATATGGCATAGATATATGAGCAATAAAATTATAATTTCACACAAAAGTCACATAACGGAATAAAGTGCAGGAGATATTAACAAACCATTCCAGCTATAGCCACAGCAGGAGAAGCTCTCTCCATTATTCCAGAACTCGTTGCAACAGCAGCAACAGCAGATAATGGGCTTATTATAGGCTGCATCATGAAACAATATTATGTGATAACAGTGATATCCTTCTGCATGATATGTCAAGAAGACAAACAATAATCAGGTGTAAGAACTACCTTTGTTACTGACTCTGCAGCAGCCCTAGAAGTATCAAAAGAACGATTTTCAAATGTGCGCAACAAACGAAGTCCGTCAGCATTTGCCAAGATTTTTATCCCGTTATCATGTGTAGAAACAGCCAGCAATGTACCCTCTTTGTTGAAGCGTATTCGAGGACTTGCCTTCAAAAAGAATTTGAATATATATATCAGTTTGTGTTTTTTTCCCCAGTGAGAGCTCGCTGAAATAAAAGATGAGATTCCACAAAATTACTTACTGGCAGACCACCCTCAGCATCAACAGTTGTCAAAAGATTAGTATTGTCCATATCCCAGAACTTAATTAAGAACTCATCACCAGCAGCCAAAAACCTATTCCTAGTGGTATCAAATTGCACAACACCCAAAGATCGTTTTCGAAATCCTTGATAGGTCCTCTTGACAGCTCCCTCGCTTTCATTCCATTCCACAATGAATGATTCACCTTCTTTGCTGGTCCCACATGAAAAGAGCCTACAAAAAGTTTTAGAAGAAACTTCAGTTATTAGAAACCATATAACTGCAGAGGATCTTGAATTTTCACTACAACAAAAACTGCCACCACAGAAAACAAACCTGGAACCATCAGCACTATATGCCATTGTAGTACACCAGTGACCTGGAGCGTCATAATCCACTCTGGAACCCAAATTGTCATACAACCATGCCTTTATTTTTCCATCTAATGCTGTTGAAAAGATGAACTACGCAATCCAGAAGGAAAAAAAAATCAATACATCATCAATGATAATGATTATAAAAAAAACAACACAAAAGCTGGTTTTGTTTAACTTGATTTATAAATCATCAAAGGATTTCTTGCCTGAATGTTCTCCTTGTAGTGTGGGCAAACAGAATAAACAGGTGCCTCATGACCTTCAAAGGTATACTGTCTGGTACCAGTCGTTGCGTCCCATACCTGACTTTTTACAGCTAGAGTCACTAGGTGTTTTAAGGATATCTGATTGTATATACTTCTGTCACACTTTACAAACCAACCTTAATTGTCTTATCATCTCCGCAGGTTATTATGCATAGTTGCTTATTAGGATGCGCAAATGCAATATCATTGACGCCACCAACATGAGCATCGATCTGTAACATGAAAAGTAATATCAACAGAAGACATTAATAAAAAAGCAACTAACTAAAATAAGCAGAGATAGTAATGGAATAAATATAGGCAGTTTGTAATTTTCATACCTCCAAGTGCTGCCTGATATCATCACCACTATGATAAGAATATATTTGTACAATATGCCTTGAATAAGCAACACCTAGAAGATGATAAGAAGGTATTAATATGCCAAAGTCAATATGAATGTTACCATTCTTTTGGGTGTACATAATTAGTATTTGAAGAAAGAAACTTCTTGTTTTGTAACCTTACCAAACAAGGAGCCATCTGGGCTCCATATTATGCGGTTAACTGATACACCAGGATCCTTGACCAGAGAAGCCTGAGCATCATGGAGTCAAATTTCAGATTTTTGTGGCAATATAATAATTTAGTGTGTAGAAGCACAAGTTGGTACTGGAATACATTTTAGGATCATATAAATGGAACAAACCTGTAGAGACATAGAACAAGCTCCAAGTTCCCAAACCTTGAAATTCCTTAGAACTAATCTCTCCCTTGAACCAACATCCCATAATCCAATGTCACCCACATTTGTACCAACTAAACCATGACAGAAGCAAAAGATGAGTGCCAGCATGAGAAAGCAATCACAGAAGTTGTTTATTTTGATGAACCCTAAAGGAAACCAAAAACATGTTATAACTAGAACAGTTACAGTAACACACCAAGGAGAAGGGTCTGCTGGATTGGATGAAAATCCATGCTCATGGGAGTCGAGCCCTGACTCAATGTGCGTGCAACAGTTTTGGGCAAGTCATCCAGCATGTACATAGCCTGACTATGATTCTGAGGATATGTAACTGGCAATATATTTACAGGAAGATTTACCTGCATTGAGTGTTGAGTCAACAGAAAGGTCAGAATAACTAAATAAACAAGATATCAATTCTAGATGATCTTTAAAGAAAAACACTACTAAGCAGAATTAGATGGTAATATAATTGGGATAGAAGCATTTAACAAACCTCATCAGAAATCCCAATGGGCCTTGTTCTTTTGGATACATGATCAGAATCTGCTGATGGGTAATCTACAGCAGGGTTAGCAGTCGGAGGTGTTCTAGGATGTTTTAGAATTGCAGCTACACAAAGGATTTAAAACAATTCAAAGTAACAAAATAAGCGGTTTTACCAATCATATCGATATCTATAACATGTTGCGGTCATCTTCTACTAGCATAAATGAGTAGGTGATGTTACCAGGATTTGTAGGAGCACTGATTCCAATGGCACCACCAGAGACAGCTGGATGAGTTACGCCTGATGAATTAGACATCCAACCAGCCAAAGGTGCAGGAACTGGTGCTGGTGCAGTTTGAAAAGGCTGAAAACAATTTATATCAAGTATTTTAGTTTGATGTGGTGAACAAGAAAAGTAGCCTACAAATTTAACTTAGTTTAGTTACCCCATGTGCACCCAAGGGAGGAAAAACTCCTGCTTTAGGTATGGATCCAAGCAGTGGGTTATTCGCTGGTGACGGGGCCCGTGCACCATTTGGTTGGCCACAAGAGTGATCAACAAAAAGGGTTTTAATATCAGGATTTGGCCGAGGGTTCTTGCAGAGCTGGTGCTGCCAGTTTAAGCTGCCAAATCAAATAACAAAATCAACTCCTTTCAAAACCGAATATAGATAAATAATATTTTGCAGCCAAGATGTCAGTTGCATTCAATGCTAGAACAAATAAGCAACAAATTAAACATTACCTTCCATATTCACTGTCAAAGGCTTGCAAGTCATTCACCAAAAAATTAAAAAAAAGACTAGCAAGCCAGAACAGAACTTGCCCAAATATCTCATTCATGAAAGCAAGCACCGGCAAGTTAGTTGTGTATACATGAATGTGCATGCACAAACATGCACACAAACAACATATATAAGAAAGCAAAAGAATAAATATGTATACATAGGTCTAGGAGTTTCCATATGCATAATCAAATGCATATCTATACAGTGTTAAAAAGCATAAGTCCAGGCCTCTAGGTATGCCAAATTTACCCATATAGGAGATCGAATTTTTTGCTTATTAAAACTTTATATAGAGTAGGTCATACACACAGGTTAAATTTGAATAATATATAGTTCTCTTAGTGGACAAGAATACTATTCAATTTTATAGATGGAAATCATATCTCATCCTAATCCTCTCTTTGCTAACCACCTGCCTTATTCTCACTCTCTCCAAATAACATATTTTTCTTTTTATCTATTATATATTTCCTCTCTGAACAAATAACTATTTTGCATGTCATTTTGAAACACAACATGCACTGCACACATGCCCATATAGATTAGTATGTGCATGTGTTTGTCTGTGTTTTGTGTGCATGGAAGGAGAGGAACGTAGTGCTGAAAGCAGAAAACAGCAAATAGACAGCAAAACAGGCAATATTGAAACAAGAACAAGAACAATAGATTCTAGGGTTTGTAAACCACTAACTTCTGAAACAAGAATACGATGGTTGCTAAATTTGAGTCTAAAAGACTATTTATACTAGGGTTACAGCAGTTCTCAAATCTCAGCCCTTGATGATAAATAACCCTAACTAATCTTAGCCATCCAAACTCATTATAAGTCACATTCTAGTCAGAAGACTACCTAATATAACTAGAGACATAATTTCTAACCATAGACTAAACTAATCAAAAGAACAAATTAAAAGCAGCTAACTAAGCAAACTCCTTGGATGCTCCTGCATCACATTGTAAGCCAACCTAGATGCATATCTTAAAGTGGTTTCGTCTTATTTGAAATCCAATATCCAAAATAACTTCAAACCAAACTGTTGAACCATCATTAAATCCCTAACCCATCCTACTGAATATATTCAAGATATTTCTTTTTGGGGGGGGCTAAATTTTATGACAGAGAGTTAGCAATTGGAGGAAATTTAGCTCATGGGTACATTTGAAGAAGGAATGGTGCAGTGCCTACCATGTGAGCATGGAGCAAATTTAATGAACACTAAATTTCGCATGATATAGGCAAATTGAAATATCACATTTCACAACATTGTTGAATATTCTATGGTCATCATGAAATGCATTGCATATTGCTTTGAAAGTAATTTATATGGTAAAAATATCCTAATAGAAGAGGAGGAATAATCTTAACCTTCTTTTCTCATTTCTTTGTTTGATATCATTCTCCTCTTTTTATCTTAAAGTCACTTACTATCTTCCATAAATTCTAAGCAAATATAGAGACTTTCAGAAGTAGCAATTTGGTTTAAGGAGGGATCAAAGTATTTGCTGCAATTATGAAGTCAGGTTTACATGTTACATATTTTTTCTTTTCAAGCTCCTTTCACCTAGATTTTGATTTATTTTTAACTATTCTTGCATAAAAATCATCTAAAAATAAGATATCAAAAACCACACAATTCATTACAATTCTTTTAGTGCATGAATTGCACATGCCCAACTGCTAGTTAGACTACAAAATTAAAGAATAACCTACTGAATCTCACCTTTGATTAATGAGAGTGCGCAATCTGGAACTTTTTAGGGTGGGAAACTGCAGTTTGTCACGGAACAGGGGGTTTGCTTCGATCAGTTTCTTAAGCTCGACAAGCATTATTGCTCTTGCCGATTTTGTATCACCATATTTAGAAAGTTGCTCATTCTCCCTGTGACATATGCCCATTGCTGTCCATCAAGCAAGGAAGAAGAAAGAAAACAGCTAAGACATTAAAACCTCATACCTGAAGTTCTCTAAAGTCAGAAGTTGCGTAATTTCCTTAAACAACTCCTCATTGAATGAGGCAAAAACTTTCAAATCCTTCACAAGGATGTCAACTGCCTTCGCCCGATCATGCCTAGATGTAGAAATTTCATCAAAATCTTATCTAAAAATGCTTTCATGCACGAGAGAGAGAGAGAGAGAGAGAGAGAGAGAGAGAGAGAGAGCTTCAAAACAAAGTACAAGAGACACAAATTTGAATATACAGAGCTTACTTATCCAATGCTTCGAGGTACTTCTGCTTCCGAATTTCAAAGAAAATCTTCATCGAATAGCGATTGTCGTCAACCTTGGTAAAACCAGAGAGGTACCGCTCGACCTCATCCCAATTACCATTGTGCACTTCGTCCTCAAAATACTTCATGTTAAAATAGAAACCAGACTCCTGCTCAAGCCTGTAAAACCAAAAAATAAAAAAATAAAAAAACGCAGAGCAACAACAAAACAAAGAAAAAGGCACCATCAACAACCAAAGATTGAATCTTTAACAAGTAAACGCACTTGTGAACAGTCTCTTTGAACTTCTCCTCATCAAGGAACTGCAGGATCAGGAAAACCAACTCTCTACTTAGAGAAGACATCGTGGCCCCTCTAATCTCCGCTTTCAAACCTTAAATCTTCAAAAAAAAAAAAAAAAAAGAGCAAACAAATCAATAGATCCTCTCACAAAAACCATAAAACAAAGATCACGACCCCATCTTGGAGTACACGCAGATCGAAGTTCAAGAAATTATAAAATTCTGTTCTCCGGAGCATTTCAAATGGAATTAAAACCAAAAAGAACCAAGAAAACAACACCACAAAGCCCAAAAACTCCTGTCTCGTGTCTACAGAGATCTACATCGAAGACAGGAATCGGGGTCCAAAAGGCTAGGTTTTTGATGGATCGGCATCGGAAAAGATGCTTCAATTAGGCGGATTCGAGGAAGAAAAAGATCGAGGAAAAGAAAGGCGGAGGAAAAAAGGGGGAAAAGCAGAAACTTACAGACGAAGATTCCACAGAAAAACAAGAAAAATTGGGGGAAAAATCAGAGCTCACCCCCAACAGCCGAAGGCCGGGGAGAGAGATCGATCCAAAGCGGCGAAGACCAGCGGCGAGATTGATCCCTTTCTCTACAATTAATAGTTAACATAAAGAGAAAAAATCCCACGAAAATTATCCCATCTATGGCTCAGAGGTGCCGGATTTATAGCAAGCGAAGGCAGAAGACAAGAGAGCAGGAGATAAGTACTACGACATATCATCGATAACCCTCCAACCAATTAAATGATAAGCTATCACCGGCATCAAGGAAAGGTTTGCGGTGGGCCCATATAAGCCATTACCCCAGCAGAATCTGCGACTCTGCCCACCATAACGGGTGAGGCGATCAGCTGTCTCACTGTAAACTTAATCTAATCATACGAATCAATAACAAATCGAAACGTGTCAAATGGTCTGCAAATTTTTTAGCGACAGCATATGCTGTATTCGTGTTTGGAGTGAGGGGGCGCCTCACGCCTTAAATGACAAGAGACGAGGAGGCTGATCAGCTGAGTCGTCTCAAACGTGATACAATCACATCAACCAATCATGACTTAACACGTACTCATTTGGATGGATTTTGTATTTGCAGCGAAAGTTCTACGGTTCCCGGGACAATACGACAAAAGCGTACGTTGGCGGGGTTTATAATTTCAGGCATGATGCATCGGATAACTACGAAGATGCCACTACATTTAAGTTAGGTCAGGGGGATGGCGTCACGTGAAGGGCACTTGGGCCTTTTTGGAGTGTCACGGGAGGTGGTGGGTACGGCAAAATAAATGACCTTTGGAAAAGTCTACTTCTCGCCGATTAAAAGATAAGAAAGGCGATATAATCGCGAGATATGGATAAAATTGGACATTATATTCGTTGTTCGTGCGACATTTATCTGACTTCAGCTAAAAGGCAAAAAAGTTCTCTCCACTTTCCTCCCTCCCTCACTGCCGTGACCGACGGTAAGCCCAGGAATAATAAGACCAAACGTAAGATGTTACCGGGTATTGGCGTTTCTAATTGTCTTTGCCGTTGGTGTCCCTTTCTTCTTTTATTATCGCTCTTTCTTCTTTTATTGTTGAGAGAGAGGGCCTAACCCTTCCAACTAACTTCAACAATTATAGCAAACAAGGTCATATGCTTCACACTCTATGTAGCTTTGTAAGGGTATCAAATTATGCAATAATACTATAATCTTGACTAACATTTGCATGTAATACCTCAGTTCCGGATGACCTAAAGTAGGCTCAATTGGACTGCTAGTATGCGCTTTGCACATGCAACAGGAAGGAAGACTCATTGCAACAGGGTCGCCAAATACGGATGGAGCCTTAGGGCACCACTATAAAAGAAGTCACCCTCTCCTCTTTTGGCATCCCACCATCGAATTTTCTCTAGAGGTCACACATTCTATTAGTACTCTCACTCAAACATGCTTAACTGCGGAGTTTTGGTGGGATCTCGAGCATTAGTACGGATATGATCGCACTCAGAAGTGAGGTACTTTCTTTTCCTCACCCTTTCGGTTCCTAGGCTCTCATCACCGATATAATTGATGTCGGTCAATTGCCGGATGTGGCTGCGCACCGTCTTCCCTAGTTCAACTTTTCCTCCATTTGTTTTGTTTTTTTTTCTATTACTAGCCACCATCGACGAGGTGTCTGTTGAGGTCCTCACTGAAGCCCGAATCTTTGGCCGAAGTTGTGGTCATCGTCATCGACCTTTTTGTAGCAATGCCTAAGCAAAATGGCTGCCACCCTATTTTCCTTTCTATTTTTTTTCTTCTACCGACCGATCGACATCGTCAGCTACTATTGCAGCCTCTCGCTGACTTGGAATGCCATTCTCCAGCCACCACTTCCATGGGACACCACTTTTAGGCCACTACTGTTCTAGATTGAGCAAGAGAGACAGAGAGAGAATGGGGCACCACCTTCTCGCCGCTACCATCCTAGATTGAGTAAGAGAGAAAGAGAAAAGCCTCCCTTTCTCTCTCTCTTCTCTCTGTTCTTTTCTTTTTTCTATCTCTAGTTGAAATAAGGAATTAGTAGAAGAGATTTAGGGGACTCAATGGTGGGCCTCTTGTGGACTCTAGTAGAGGGTCCTAGATCGTCAATTGCCATATTATTATTTGTATTGTGATGTTTGAACTCCAATATATAAGAGAGCAGCTATCTAGGCAAGAAAGCATTGAGCAAGATATTGTACACTGTTGTTCTTAAATCGAGGTATGGACTAAGTTGAGTCTGTCATCAATAGATGTAAGAATCCATGAGCATTGATCATTTGTACATATATACTATTTTTGTGCATTGTTGATTTTGACTTTGTGTGGTATATGATAATTATTTATTGCATCATTATTTGTTGAGGATATTTGGTTCTTTATGTATATATATGTAGCATATGTTACTGGTTGTGGTTTGTGTGGATTTTGATACTCATGTGCATTAAATTTCGTAATGAATATGGCTTTGAATTATATTTACTCAGCAAATATTAAAAAAAAGAGAGAATTATATATTTGGATAGGTGGTTATTATGCTTTGGATTAGCCAAGTTATTGATGCTCTACCACGAGCTAGAAAAATGATACTTGTTGATACACCATCATAGGTTAAAAATGTGGTACTGTTGATGCCCTGCCATGAGTTGGAAATATGGTGTTGTTGATGCCCCACCATAGTTTGAAAATATGGTTGTGGTAGCTCATATTCAAAAGGGCTAAACATAATAGGATCTGAAGTATACTAATTAGTAACAAAGATAATTAAATGGGGTCATTGTTGCATGGAAAGATATTTTAATGCTATGTGATATATGCCAAGCTATGAAAGTATGTTTGGTACTAGATTTTATGGCATCGTATAACTGTATAAGTGTTATATTTTAATGCTATGTGATATCTTGCCAAGCTATGAAAATATATTTGGTACTAAATTTTGTGGCATCGTATAAGTGATAATTATTTGCTATTTTCAAATTTATATATTATTATGTTGGTGTGGAAGTGTGGAGATTTTTACTAGACTGTATAGTTTCTTCATGTTTTTTTTTTAAGTTACAGGATACTTAGTGTTTGGTTATGGTTGGAATTATATATGAAAGGATGAATAGGTAGAGCATCATTGATGCCCTAAATTTTAAAAATTAAATAAATATTATTATTTATTAATATAACAATTTTTTGTTATGAAATGAGGCCATTATTATCGAGTTATATTAAGGCTGTGATGAATTTACTGTTCTTACATATACTCTAAGATCTTATCATAGAGAGTATGAAGTCAATGTCATGTTTAAGTGATTGGTTCGAGGCCTGATAAATATATATGCAATGTAAGTGATCTTGGATATAAGTAGAGCATGAAAAAAAAAAAGTGAACTTTTTTGGCCCACACTCTATCCTATACTTGTCTCACCCCCTATTTAGACTAGAGTCTAATCTCTGCACAAGCTGAGGGCCAGAGCGAGGGCGGGCACTTTAAAAAACCAAACCTCATCTCTTACCACAAGTGGCAAGGGTTGTACCATCTGAACTAAGGTTCTGTGATAAGATGGTAAACTGAATTAAATTTTCGAGATGGAGTCAAAACATCCAGCCTTCAAATTATAATAATAGAGATAGAGATGTGTCTCTTTATATACATTGTTTAGCAAAATGATGGATTTATCACCTAACATTTTATTATGAATGATGTAATGAAATGATAGGAGGGAGATCAATAGAAAGAGTCTTCCCAACCAAAAGCCTATATGGCAAAAATGGTTCCTTTCAATTCCTGATTCATCCCTCACTTTGCTAAAGAAATCCATTACAACCTATCAACTCCATGCAAAGAAGCTCTCAAACATATAAATCCTTACTATATGTGTGATACCCAGTATCATGGCTCGGTCCATTTGACTGGCTCAGTTGAATTTGGCTCAAGAAGAAGAAGAAGAAAAAAAAGAATGCACATGTCGCGCACGTGTGAAGAAGGAAGAGACTCCTTACGGGAGTCTTCTTCCTCTCCTAGAAGGTCGGACAGAATCTGAATCTATGTCAGATTTCGTTCGCAGCCGAGCTCTATTTAAAGCTTCTCCCCATCCTCCCTTCCACCCCTACTGGAGAACTAGCCCCAATCGAAGATTAGCCACCAGAATTCTTTAGTTTTTCTTCTCCGAACGCCAACCACCACCAACACTTGGAGCCGTAGGAAATTATCACCGGAAGCTAGGTAAGGACCCGAAATCATGGGATCTACCTTCTCCTCCTTCTTCCGTGACCCTTGGAAGCCTGATTTCTGCTAACAATTGTTGGATTTTTGGACGAAAAAGAGGATGCACTGCTTTCCCTGTTTTCGCAAACAAACCCCTATTTCTTCTTAATTCCAACAGTTTCCACCATCGATGCTCATCGTCGGAGTCTACCTCTAATTCCTCACGGTGGCTGGAAGCCATGGCCGGAACTCCGGACGCCTGGGTGCCGTGGATTCCACAGTTTAAGGGGTTGAAACCCTTATTTTTGATGGTTGCGCGCTGCCAGCCGCCAACCATTGCCGACCGCCTATTGGTTGGCCATGGGTCTCTGACCTCAGGCACCACAAGCAACCACCCTCTTTCTTTCTCTTTTTTGTTTAGAGAGAGAAGCTTCCTTTCTCTATTTTCTCTTTTTCTCATCCTTTTTCTCTCTAGTGTTTCTCTACTGAACTTTCTCTCTCTAGTCTCTCTAGAGATATTGAATCTAGTATGGTGCCTCTCTCCATGATTTTGGATCAATCGTGTGAAGAGCCCTAGTCTATAGTTGGCGGACGGCATGTCAACCCCCATCTTAGTCCTTTTCGGACACTGTTAGAATTGGCCACCCGATCTCTACTGAACCACCTTTATCTTAGTTTGCGCATGATGAGATGAATTTCACTTTGATCGGACCGACTGGAGTGCTGAGCACTTCCTCTAAGTAGGCCCTATGAGGGTGTTGGAATGAAGATTTTAGTTTTAAAATAATTATGATAAAATTATAATGAAAAATATATTTTTAAATATTAGGCTCTGAGAGAGACTTTCAAAATTAATTGGACTATGCATGTAAGGTAAGTAATGTAACTTTTTTTCTAGATTTATCAGCAAATTATAAATATTTTCTGAATCGAAATATTCTTGATTTATGAACTTGATGCATAGTATTTTATTATTATATATGCCTCTTTCTAGAATATTAGTTTTTAATTGATGTACGTTGCATGCTTAATTTCAGTATATTATTATTATTATTATTATTATTTTATTGTTTGATTTATTTAGCTAAAGTGTCCATTGCTTATTGGGTTGTCTAGTTTATTATTCTATATTTTACTATTTTTATATATTATAAAAACTAAGATGGCATGGGTTATGATCGAGAAGGTAACTAGAGGTAAAATTTGATATTTTAAATTTAGACCATGATTTGATGAGAGTTTGATATAAGATCTTTTGAATATTATTGGTTTTGTGAGTCATTAAAATTTAGTTCCAATTATTTAAATTAAAGTTTAAATTTTGATTATTTAAATTTATTTTGTTGTTTGTTTTGTGATATCATGGTGAGATGACTTGAATGCTTATTGGAAGAGTTCCTTATGAGCATGTGGTAGTTGCCGTAACTCTCGGCTCGCGATCCCGAACTAGGGGTGTGATATATATATATGCTCACACTCAAGCGTAGACGCGTAGTAAACAACTACGCCACAAGGATTCCAAGATTGACCCCTTGGACTCCCTCTAATATGAGACAATGCCAATCCCTTGTCCAATCCGAGATGAGCTCTATATCAACCTAGCCAAATTGCGAGTTGATTGGCCCCATAAAAGAGATGCATAGATATAATGAACTTTTTTGTGATTTTATTGAGACACGAGAAGCTGAAGTAGTTATTTGCGAGTTCCAATCAAGCTAGAGAGTTTCAAGTGTTAAGACCAAGCTTGAGAAGAATGGCACATAAAACTATCCGAATCATAACGACTTACTTCAATTTTGACTCTATCTCCTGGTAGTATCCATATAAAACTGCCTTCCCCCTCGTCTTCTACCGCTGCGGTGGGCGTCCCGTTGGCAGCTCCTATGGAGATCGCTCCGAAGAACTGGCGTACCAAGGGAGATCTTTCGGCAAGCAAAGCCGGGGAACCCCGGTGGGAAGAGGGTCAGGGGAAGAAGCGGGGTAGAGGAATTGGTCATTAACCTGCAATCTTCTAAAGGAAAAAAAAAAAAAATCATATACACTACTTAGTTTGGCCATTAAAACAAGTCCACCTTGAACACAATGGTCCGAGTCCGATGTACAAATATCGGTGATCACCAATCATATGCCACCTATATGTTTCCTATTTCTTATAAAAGAAAAAAAAAACATAAGCTACTAAAGTTAACTAATAAATATTTGCGATGTAATTTCGCCGTTGGAATTTTCTGGATTAACTAGAAGTATAGAGGAGTTTTGCTAGATTATCCAGCCTAACACCCCGAGTAGAATGGATGAAGATCACTGGTGGTCAAAAGAACTCTCTTGTCTTTCTTTTTTCTGTCTTTTTTTTTTTGTGCTGCTGAGTCAAGAGCGAGCTATGTTTTTGCGATTGGAGGAGTACATAAACTAGCCTAGCCATTTGATGAAAAGCCCACATCAAAAATGCCAGCATTGATCATGGTTGCACCAGCTGCTGCCCAAATCCTTCCCACTTAAAAGGCTACAATTCGATCTTAGAAGACGGGAGAACAAAAAGTCACTGTTGATGAGGTTTTCATGTTTGATCCACAGTCCTTTGCAATTACTTTTTGTACTATAAAATATTGTGCGTCACTCAATAGCTACCCTCAAAAGATGGAGGGTCGTCAAATATGATGAAAAATCTGAATACTATAATCTCATATTTCTATCTCACTTTCAACTTTCTTGTTTCCTTTTGAAACTCTGTTTGAGCATTGGAAGGTTTCCAGCCAAACACGTTCCAGCAACCTCTGATTGTTTTCTATGGTTATGGATCAGTTTCAGTGCCGTGCATCGCTTCCCCAATATGTAAAAACAAGGTAAAGTATTTGGATATGAAGGCTCACTCACCAATATGCTCAGCAAGTCGACTTCTTGCAAGCCACCTAGTAGAGGAGATCCGTGTCCGACGCTTCAACCAACCTGCTTAGCTCGTCTCTAGCAGATTTTAAAGTCGTTCGAGCTGCACTCCTACCTCGGTTCGGATTCGGCAGCAATATTTTGATCAAAAATTTCTCTCGCTTTGCTCATTGATGCACCTCTCTTTTTACCTTCTGAAAAGGAGTATGAATTAAATCAATAGTGACTTAGATACCAAAGAGGGAGCCAACAGGTGTTAGCTTAGCTGATTCGCCCTTGACTTGTCTTTAGAATGGGTCTGGAGTCAAAACTTAGGTTTGCCTTAAAAAAAAGAGAATTCTTTGAATAAAAAAACAGAAAAATACCACAAAATGATGTCAGAAAGAAGCAGCCAAACTGGTGGAATCTTGAGGAGTGACATCTTAAAACTTAATTCATTATGAGGTCGATGCCGAGGAGGCTAAAGCGTAGTGGTAGACCAAGATTCTTGAACGGAAAGAGTCTTGTCATCTATGCATTCGCCAAAGGAATGAAATGTTCTCACCGTTCCCCTCAAAACCATTTCCTACATATTCTCCAAGCTGCGTGGTAAGCTACACGAAAAAGACGTTAGGCAAGAATTGAGATAAATAAGAAAACATGAGAATAAACTACTATTTAACCTGAAGTTTTCAAAATTTCAATTTTTTAATAAAGAATCTTTAACTCATCATCATGTAGTACAGGGATACACTATTTTGTATCATTTACCAGTATCAAATGCTCCAAAATCTGACCAATTAAAGTACTAACGCCCTAACAAAAGCAGCAATGCTAGGAAACCTTTTCCATTTAAAGTATATACCCATCAAGTCTGGCCAATCTAAAGATTTTAATTCACTGGCCTCCATTGTCATCAATCTTTATTGTATTATTATTATTTTGGTTTGGTTCTCATTTCGTAACTTGACCAATTGGATTATCTTATTAGGCCGATCAAGGCCATTGGACGTTGCCACTTAGCTAGATTTGGTTTCTACCTTCAACTTTTCCCCGTATTTTTTTATAATTACCATACTTTTCTAATTATTAGACTCGATTTTATGGATGGCGCAATCATGCGAGCAAGAAGAAGTCCAACAAGATGAGTACTATACTATGGCTTTTAAATCAAGATGTTTTAGAGAAAAGCTTGAAAAATTATCCAGAGTTGTTCATATACTTGTAAGATAAGTAGCGATCCATCTTTAAGAATTAATGAAAAATTTTAAGAAAGATGGATTGCTTCTTTCTTTTTTTTTTGTATCAAAAAAGTAGTGATCCATCTTTCTTAAATTTTTTCATTAATTAATATAACAAATAAATTATAAATATACTTACATATGATATATGAATTTTATGGAATTGTGTTTTGAAGAGAAATTAAATTTATTATTTGAAAGTAATATTTCATTATAGAATGTTATGTATATCGATTATTGATAATATATAGAAAAATAATATTTTATTTAAAATATAATATATATTTTATAAAAAGAGATTTGATATATTTCAAATTTAGACTCGCGTGACTATATTATGAACCATATTAATAAGGGTTATGTAATAACACTTTAACTATTTTGAAACTTGATTACTATGGGCCTACTCCGTAGGAGCTAAGTGAATATTATGGATCTATTTTGCTGAAATTAAGTATAGTACTATCAGCCCCGCCTATAGAAATAATATAGCCAATTAAAAGCTGATGAGTTGAATGTAATATTTTTAATTAGATCTATAAATATGAATATAAATATGAGTTTTTGAAAAATATTATATATTTTGAAATTTTTAATAAAATAATTTTATTTAAATTCTTATTCTTGCTAAGAATACTTATGAAATTTATTACATGAATTATCTTGTAAATATGTATATAAATATTTGAGTAATTTTGGATATTCTAGATTTTTATTTTTTAAAATAAAATAATTTTGATCATTTACTTACCTTTGATAGAAATACTTATTGAATTATTATATTTTAATTATTACATGAAATTATCTAGTTAAGATCACTGTTTAGATTATTATTTATACTCTTCCTTTGTAATAGATCCAGAGAATTAGTCGCTAATGAGTATTGCTATGGACTTGAGATTAGAAGCAAACACTGCCCGTACAAATATAGATTTTCTATTTTGATTAATGTTTAAAATTAGATAATTTGATTAGTATTTTAAATTAAAGTTGAGTTTCTTTTAATTTTATTTTTCTGTATTATTATGATATTACGGTGAAGTAGGAAAATACCTTACGAGCATGCATTCGTTACCACATTTCTGCGCTGCGATTTTGGGTCGAGGGCGTGACAAATCCCCTTCCCGCCCCGCACTTGCGTCGCTGCGATCTGAAGGCCATCGCGTCTTCGAGAACGTGATCGGAGAGCCAGCAGCTGGTGGTGGAGCGATTGGAGGCGAGGGGCAGGAGAAGGGAGTCGGGGAGGGAGATGCCGGAGTAGAGGAAGGCGAAGAGGGTCTTTTAGTCGGGATCGGGAGGGCAGACGTAGGGGCGCTGGCGGAGCGGAGGGCGGCGACGCGATCGCCACCGGGGTGGCCGGGGATGGAGGGATGGTTGGTGATGCCAATGGTAAGGCCGGGGGAGGCGGCGGAGGCGAGGGATGGTTCGACACCGTCGTTAACCCAACGTTTGGGCAGACTTTTTTTCAACGTGTCGTAATCTTGCAAGCAAACCGGTAACGGATGATGGATATTTGCTTTCAAGATTGTTTTCCAACGGTCATTTTTATTCGTATATCGACATTTTTTTAACGGTAATGGATGATGGATGTTTGGTTCTTGAGCGCCAAGAGACGACCTCCCAAAGATTTCGCGGATGGAGGTGGGCTGCCTTCTTCTCTTTCGAACCCTCTCCTCTCCTCTCATTCGCCCTCCTCTCCGTCGCCATTCCTGGCCAGTCCCGTCCTCGCCTCTCCTTAGAGCCTCCTCTTCCCCTCCTCCTCTTCCCTCTCCTCCCTCGGCTTATCCTCAGGTACGCAGCCATACCCTCCTCTCTTCTCCTCTCTCATCTCTCTTCTTCTATAACTGGGTTTCTTTGGTGCGAAGGGGGCTTACAGAGGACCGAAACCCCGGCAGGATTTGGTAGGCGACTGGGTCTCCAACAACGATGGGTTCGTCCGGAGCTTGCCCATCGTCGTGGGCGGCCTCTCCTTGCTCGCTGTCCTCCTTAACCGCGCCTTCTCCGGCATCGCCCCCGTCACCGATGCTTCCAGGTATCTCCGTTCTCTTTTGTTCATCCCTCGTTGCTGCTAGTATATTGTCCTGCTGTTGATAGATCAAAGCTAGGTTTTACCAAGATTTTGCTTCGATCCAAGAAATGAGGTGCAATGGCCATCTTGGTTTATTTGAATGTGGTAATGGCTATTCTCAGAGAGAGAGAGAGAGAGAGAGATTTTCTAAGGGGGGTTTCTGTGTAAGTTTCTGATTAAGAAGGGATTTAGGAATTTATGCTATCAATTAGCTCTTTATTTGTTTATTGATTACATGCCAAATAGCTGAATTACAGCTGATATGTCTTCTTTCTATTCAAAGTATGGCAGTAGATATCCTTAGCAAGAAATGTTTTTTTTTATAATTAATTTCATGTAAAATTCTGAGTTCTGACCGTGAGCAAAGTTTTATGGATAGAATGCTGGCATCGACCCTCTTTCAATCCTCTTCCTTGAGCAAATGCGTAGAAAAAATAATGGCTTCAAATCTTAAGGATCGTATGCAAGGATTTGAAACTCTTTGTATGTAAGTTCTGAATTTTGTCAATCCAAAAGAATGAAAGTTCTCTTACCGTTTCCTTAATTGTACTCACCCTTTTTACACCCTGTCCATCTAATTCACGAGCCATATACTTGATTTTTCACATTCGGTATTTGCCATGGTTTGCCGAACTGGGCCGAATCATCCAGTTTGGGCAGTACCGAGCTACCCGGTGTGAAACCGAGTCGGTTTGGCTTGTTTCTTCTGTTTCGGCTTCAAACCGGCCAGAACCTAAGCTTCTTATGGGTTGAAAGATATGTTTTAATATGTTCATTGGTTCCTAAGCTTCTTATGGGTTGAATTGGTGACATATTAAATGATGGGTAAATTTTGACAGTAACAACTAGTAAGTAAAATAAAACTAGATGATGTACTGCTTGTTTATCTATAGATGAAAAGTCTTGGAAATTGATGTTTGGTCATGTTGGTTCTTGTCCAAACTCATAACCATTTTTTCAGGATGGGGGTTTGGGTTTTGGGGGGGGAGGGGGGGTGGTGCAGGGAAGGAGTTATTTTTTCACGTTCTTCCATATGGTGGATAAAACTATTTTAGTTATTAGTAGAAAGATAATGCATCCAATTGTTTGTCATCTATCCATCTGTTCAAATAGTATACAATTCATTTTGTTTGTTCGATTGAATTCTGAACGTTTACTACGCTATGCTTACTCTTTTGTTCTCTAAACAGTTCACAGTCAAGGGCGGACATATTAACCCTTGCTTTGGCGGTAACTAACCTTCTTTCTGGCCTTGTATGGCTGTCAATTCGCCCAAAATATATTTCTCCTGTAAGTGTTTCATCCCCCAATTTGGATGCATCTTTTTCTTGAAGTTCATTTTCATGCTTCTTGCTTTAGTATGAATTTGTCAAATGTTTATCCATAAGATCTCTCCTACTTAACTGGCTGTTATCAGGTTGTTCCTCAAGGTGTAGATTGCAAGAGGATAAATTCTAAAATTGCAAATTATGCAGTTCTTGAGTTGCTATGGTATATGACTTCTTATAACATAACCTCCCATTTTGTTGCTCTTATATATTGGTCAAACTCTAGAGATATATAATTCTAAATTTCTAACACGTCTATGATATCACTATTGCCACCAGTATTGTCGATAAACTAAGTTAAAATTAGTTTGCTATATCCAATACGAGCTATTTCATGATATCTTTAAAAGATTTGGTACTTCCTTACAATTGTCCATTTTGTTGCTCTTATATGTTTCAAAACTTTAGAGACATATAAGTATAATAGGTTAAGGATATCACCATTGCCACCAATACTATTGATAGAATAAGTGACAGTTAGTGTGGTGCATTGAATGCAATTTTTATTTTCATGATATCTTGAAAGATTTCATACTTCTTTACAATTGTACTTCTAGAGACTAAAGCATTGGCTATTTGTTTCTTATTTTTTTTTAAATGCAAGGGCTTCATGTCTCTTAGTTTACCTTTTCCAATACTATTAATTTTGATGCAAATTGATGGACCCGTTAAATAGGGCTGCTTTGGGTTTAGGGTTTTAGGAAAAAAAGAGTTAATTTAGACGGTACTTGTATGATGGTAAATTGCATAAAAGTTCACTCCAAAAGTCCACTTTTCACATTTCGCCACGTTTAAATGTTTTTAATTTTTCCCTCCAAACTAAGAAAAAGTTAAAGTTTGTGCCTCTATTTAGAAAGGAAATCTGTTTGCCTATTTAACCTATTTGCATGTTTGACTGATATCACCTTTGATGGAGGAAAGAAGTAAAATTTTTCCCTGCTACTTGTAGCTTGGGAACTTTTTAAAGTTCGGATATTAAAAGTATATAAATGAATGACTAAATAAACAAATAAAGGGTAAAGTGCATAAAAATCTCGAACTTTGCCCATTTTGCATTATTGGCATGTTCAAACTTTCCTTTCATAATGGGTCTCTAATACAACTTTTCTAGGCTCTTTTACCCTTTTATGAGATCCTATTATGTTTCTGCGCAGTTTATGATATGATTTGATATGCCCATGTTTGTTTTGTCACCCGGCCATACAGTCTGGTGCAGGCCCATGGGACTAGGCTTGTGCCTGCTGTACTTTCTACTAATCAGCCCAGCTGCCGGGAGTTGGTGCTAAATTTGTTAGGTTGTCCCTTATATCTTCATCCACTTCATCCACCAATTCTGCATGAATGTCATCATCTCTAACAGGTATGACTTTGTGTTCTTCTTGAACACATGCGAGCTATTCTTCTTGTGCTTCATCCACATGAACCCTATTGCTCGATTGTACCTGCACTTGCTTTGTGATTGCAACCCCTTGGGGAGGTGGAGCTATTCTAAGAGCTCCATTGATTTCTTCTTGTGAAGCTCCGTGCTTGGAACAGCTTTGCCTCCTCTCTTTGCCTCTTGATTGCAACGAAACCCTTCTTTTCTTATTTTCTTGCTTTTTTTCCTACTACTCTTCAATGATTTCTCTTCTCGAATTCTAAAGACTTCATGGCTTTTTAATAGGGTTGGTGGGGGGAGAATCATGGGAATGATCCTGGATTTTATAGGGGGTTTAAAACATCATCTTTGGAGTTTTAATGGGGGTCACGGGTTGTTAAGATCAGCCATATCTTTACTTTCTTGAAACTCAGGGTTTGATTTGGTTGGGAAGCAGATAGAGGGATGCAAACAAGTAAAAAGGATATCAAGTGAAAAATCCGGTCGGATCCTAACACTAGGCATCCAGTATCCATCTAGATGGAAGGACAGTTTTGATGTTCTGATATTAGGATGGTAATAAATTTAACAAGCGAGAGAGTGGATTGGATCTTAACTTATGCCACTATCCAATTAGATGAGAAGAACAATTTTGCTATTTCAAAATTGGGATAATGATAAAATTAGCTTCAATTTTCGCGTATTAGGTTGATAACAAAAGTTATTAATTGTAAAATCTTTAAAATCCAAAAAATATTCAAAAGAATGAATTCTACATTTTGCAGTTCTTTTAGACATAATACAATGTATATCAAGATGGGGATTTAATTTGCTTAAAGGGCAATTCCTTGATTTGCTCACAAGAAAAATTTTCATAGTGAGACAAATTTAATACATTCCTCTCTCCATTTAGCAAAATTAGAAAATCTTAACATTATTCACCTAAAAGATCCGAATTTTTAGAATTCTTCAATTGTAGGTGCATGAAACAGTGATCCAGATTATCAAATTACCATGACCCTGTTGGATGTTTTCTGTATAAAGGTTATTTATCAAAAATCTGTTAGGTCATTGTCATTATTCACTCTAATGATCGAATACTTCGTCGTTGGCTAGATCAACTACTCTCTCTTTGAGCAGAGATAAATGGAGGAGATACAATTTATCTCTATGAAATGATCAAAATGATGGCATGACTTGAAATGGAAAAGATGCTTTGAAGATGTATAAAAACAGAAATTCAAAGATCCGACACAAAGCTAGAGGTGCAATCTAAAACTAAATCCATCTGAAATCCACCCTTGCCTATAACATAGAGACAAGCTGGCTTAAAGAGGTTTCAGTTGAGACTTCCGAGGTAGAGTATGGACTATGGAATGTGTAAGCATGATTGCGGTGTGCTTGTAAAGGGTGTTTGAAGAGTGTGCTTAAGAGCAAAGCTTGCTGTACCAGTCGGTATCGTACTGTACCAGGCTTACCGTACCAAACCGATACACAGTCTTGTATTGTATCAACACTCGGTATGCTTCGCTGTCTCATATCATACCATATCCCGACACTGTAATAAGATAGTACCGGTACAAGGTTCGGTACCGAGATGGCGAACTCTGCTTAAGAGTGTGTTGTACTCCACTTTCTGAAAACTTCTTGTTCTTCTGTTATACAAGAATGATCCTAAGTCTTCTACTATATTATTTGCAAAGTATTACCTCTATTGCTGTTTGATGGTACTTCATTTTGTTTTGTTTTTGGAATTTACCTTCTACTTTTTTATATCACCAAATCTTCAGCAGATAAGAAGAATCTGGTTTATCTTACTTCACAAATTTTACTTTTACAACTCAGGGCATGGGAATCTTTTTCAGCTACGACATGTTGTAGGTCATTAGTTGTTGTGCATGGAGGCTTCTGCCTTCTTCAAATTGGAGTTGCAGCTGAATCTCTAACAGAAGTTGGTGAAGCAGTGGCTGTTGATGTACATAAATTGATTCAAAGTTCAGTTTATAGAAATGTCGCCAAATCTGGAAAACGTAGGTATCATACTAATATTCTGTTGCAGTTAATTTATTTTTAATTTGGAACCCATGATACTTATTTCTTTTTCCTATTTTTCTAAATAAAAGAGAGCTATTTGGCAAACCTATCTCTTTATCCTGCAAAGTCCGAGCTTCCCTTCTTACCTACTAATACACAGGTACTGTTTATCACCATTTCACATAAATGTAAAGCACATTTCTACTTTATAATTTGCTAGACGTATAAAGAATATATGCAATGCTTGAAAACTTTTTGTTCATTAATTGCTATCATTCCATCTTACTGATGAGGTAAAAAATTGCACCATTTCTGAACTTGGGAGGCTCACATTAAGCTATACATGTTGATTATGGAACTTGTACACTTTGATAGCAGCGTCAGTGTAACAAGAATAGAAATGGTTCCTGTGTTTAAACTTGGGATATCATACAAATGTATTAAGAGTAATATGGGAATTCTTGAGGAAAGAAAAGTGCATGCGATATCTTCAAGAAAGGTCACACGACTGATGTTTTTGGGCATGAAAATTAGTAACTAATTGACAACCATGGACTTTGGGTGCAAGTCGATGTAAATAAGTGTTTACTACTGGAATGAAATTATTTATTTTGGGATACAAATGCCAGTTGTACAATTGAATTCTCAATTTGGTTATTGCATGCTGAGGCTATGCCATCCAGGGATCAGCATGGTATGCATGCTTTACGATACTGTGCTGACAGTTGTCATTACAAGTATGCTGAAATATACGATGCTGATAAGTGGATATGTGATAAGAAATTCTACCGTTTTTGGGCATGAAAATTAGTAACTAATAGACAACCATGGACTTTGGGTGCAAGTCGATGTAAATAAGTGTTTACTACTGGAATGAAATTATTTATTTTGGGATAC
>JAOXJJ010000001.1:22663172-22686291 GCA_025769935.1 Phoenix roebelenii | reverse complement strand
ACTGTGCTGACAGTTGTCATTACAAGTATGCTGAAATATACGATGCTGATAAGTGGATATGTGATAAGAAATTCTACTGTTTTTGCATTTAGATTACACTTTTAATTGTTGTCTAGTAGGAAGCAGAGATGTTTTGTATGTCCAAACATCATTTCTGTCCCATTTAACAAACTTTACTTCCCATGCTGATTGGCAAAAAGACTAGCTGTAAATAGGTGGTATCTTGCAGATGAAACTAGTATACTAGGGGATCAAAGAGACAATACACAAACAAGGCTCAACATAAGGGAAGTTTGGGAGAGAAAAGACAAGAAGCAAACCTTAACCAATTTTAACTTCATTTAAGTTCCATTGCATTTTGGGACAACTCAACCATTTGCTCCCTGTTTGATAGGACAGTAGAAACTGAAACATTGAAATGCAACTTGCTTGCAATTTAGTTCTACTTGTAGTATATTCATTAGCCAAGCAAACCAAAGATTGTCTTTCATTTTTGATGTAGAAATGAATAGCCAAACCAGACATTTTTTTAATTTCTCAGATTAAATCCGGCATTCTCAAACTTGAAACCCTTAAGATGGAATATTATACCTCGATCAGCACAGTTATCTAACCTATATAGCCTTCTCCTCTACCATGTAGAAAGCATGATTGCTTTGTATTAGTTTGTCCAATTTAAAAGAGAGAATAACTTGAACACAAACTAATAATTAGTTATGCTTTTTCAACTAGAAAATATCTGTACTATTTGAATAGACTTATTCTAGAGAAGTTCTCTATCCGATTCCTTCAGTTGAACCAAAAGCTAGATCTAACTCAGGTATATAGGAATAAATAGGAAAGTAAGCAGCAAACGTGACACAGTTTCTGCAGACTGGAGCTAATAGCAGTTCAGTTGACAATATACTAGCAACCTTAGGTCATGAGCTGGCATACATCTATTCAAAAATGGGAAAAAAAAAGAAGGGAAAAAAAACTTATGTTGTTATTCACAATGCATCCTAAATGCCTCTGAGAAGTTTTACATGGCAATCTTTGAACTTATATTTTCTCTTAGTTGATCAGCTCTTGAGAATATAGCTTTTCCAGGCCGTTATCTTGCAGCCACTAGGGAATAGTGGAATTGCTATCATTGGTGGGGACACTATCAGGGGCTTTACCGACCTTGATCAGGTGTGACTATGTTCATTGAGAGATTGAGAATTTCCTAATTATGTTTTCTGTTTTACATCCTCCAGATTTTAGTTAGTTTTCATCTCTGTTTATATGTTGGCGATTTTTTCTCATCTTTTTCCTGAATCCAGATGTTGGTTTCTTCTGGTTACATATAAATTTCAGAATCCTTAAGATGGAATTCACTCGTGTTGTATTATGCCTTTGAATTGCGTAGTTCAGTAGTGGAGTCAAAATGGAAATATTTCATGTATTTAGTAGAGGGAAAGCAGAATATGAAAACAATGCCAGTTGAGATGTTGGAGCAGATGTTAGATTGTTTCACAAACATAAACATGGCAAACAAAGATGCATTAAGAGTTTATTGGGAAATTGCATAGTGGTGGAACACAAAGATCCAAGAAAACATAGAGAAAACGAGATATGCCTTCCCTGGACACTCATATCCGGCTCCAAAAATCCCTGTCGGATACGTATCTGTGTTGGATACATACATTTGGATACTTATGAAGTTCTATGATTGCCACTTTTAAGGATTGGTGGAGACTTAATCTCTTCCAACAATGAGTTTGGCTCTCCATTTTCATGTTAGAAGCATGTATTCTTTCTTTCTAGCGATTGGTAGAGGATGGAGGCATTGGGGTAATTTTGGGAAGTGTTATTTCTCTTATATTTTTAAGTTAATTGGAAAGTTTTAAATGACTAAAATGTATACTGAAGGACCTTAACAAAAATATTTTGATGTTTAGTTTAATGTTTAAGCAAAGAAAATTAAAGATATAAATATATATTTAGTTTAAATTTATAATTTATCCTATGCATCTCTCTATCTGCCTTTTCCTCTCTTGCCAAATAAAACATTTGGATACGCGTTTGAATCCAATTCTCGTACCCACATACATGAACAAGAATCGGACCTACATACATGAACACTAATGAGATATTAACATGAAGTTACTAGGTATTCAGACATCAGCCAAAAGCACTTATGGATTTCATCTGGCCTTCCCTAGATTTATTAGATACATCTTTGCCTATCTTTTCATTTCTGTTGTGCATTGGTTGATAAAAAATGATCACACTTAAGTCACTTACTCCTTTCATATGGAAAGCAATTAGTGATAAGAAGTAGATTTTTTAAGCTAGTACTGTTACCAAAATTCAATCATGCTTGTTAAGTAGAAAGCACTTTATTTTGATCTCATGCATAAAACATAAGTTAGCATTATCATCTCTTTTAAACATACCATAATTGAACTTGTTACTAATATTTAGGAAGATGCACCATGGTGTGAATTGATGAGAAGAACACAAGGATATAATGCAAAATTGTGATTGTGGATAAAACTAAGAAACAATGTACCATCTCAAACTGCCTGATTCGGGGTTTACTGAACTGTATCGCCCATGAACTTGGATCGTACACCCTTTGGGCCAGAATAGGGCTTGAATTGAGCAGTACAATCTAAGGATGTACATGGTGTTGTGCACCTGATCGGAAGCATCAATTGACTTAGGGAAGAAAGTCTTCATATCATAATATGTCAAGAAGTTGATGATGTTCTGCCTGGTAGGACCGGTCCAACCATCACACATCACCGTCAGTCTATATGTGGGTCACTTGCTTTTCTATGAGGCAATCCACTTCTTTAGCTCATTGTTGTCAAGAAGCTTACTGTAGATGTCTTCGATCCTAGAGGATCTACACTGAGACTGGCAGCCTGTATGGAGAAAATGACAGACCTATAGTACGTATTGTCTGCCGCATTCATTGGAATGTGGCTGAAGTAGAATCAGGATTCAATAGCTTTCCACATATCCTTCTTTTTATCCTTTTTCAGCATTATGTCAACTCTCTACTGTTTCTAATTTTTGATAGAGAAGGCATGTAGATCTAAATCATGGATGGTGGCTCCTGATGGAATCTTTCTGAGGATTTCTTTCTACTACCAAAAGTCTTCGGTATAGATGCAATATAGCCACCGCCCCTACTGATGGGCTCCCTAACTAATGTCCTCATAAACTTTGGATCTCCGCTGTTGGTTGTAGATCAGAGCCCGACTCGTGTAGTGTGAGGGCCCAAATCGAGCCCTATGCTTGGCCACCTCATCCTGTTGCCATTGATCATCCAGGCTCGCCTGAATGGCATTCTGGATCTGTGTTCATCTGGAGCGGACACCTCTTCTGACTTTCTGGAGTGATAGAAAGATGACTCTGCTGTTCGGCGGCCCACCTTCACCTTCTTTTTGGCAATCCTCTCATTCGCTGCTCTGAAATCAACGAAAGACTTTTTAATTATTTTTTAAATTAAAAATAATTTTTAAATATAAATATTTAAAAAATTAATTTTGAGCTCAGTTCCATGTAGAGCCTTACTATGGATTCTACATATATTTTTTTAGGCCCATGGGCATGCGTAAAAGGCTACTTATTTTTTAATTTTTTACAATTTAGGTATAAGCCACTGTGCGTATGATTGCATCAAAACTTAAATAATAGACACCAATTTAGCTAGAGAGTAGCTTGCATGCCCCTAAATACTCTTATAATTTTACAGACTTTTTTTGAATTTTATTTTTTTATTTCTAATCCAAAAATATATATTTTAATATTTTAAAATTATATATAATTCAAAAATTAAAAGTTTTTGTGGGATTGTGTAAATCATCTATAGATCTACAACATATTATGGAATCATGCCAAAATCAAAAATTTTGGTACAATCTCCTCTCATTTTGCAAATTTTGAGGCATTTCTCGGCATCTAAAAAAAAGGAGATGAGGTAGGGGAGAGGAAGCATACCTTATTTTTGGTTGGATTCTCCTTGAATCGTCTTGAATCATCGCGTTTTGGCCGGGGGGGTGGGGGTTTGAAGAAGAATGTTGGGAAGGCTTGAGATCTGAGAAGTTTCTTAGGCCTTCCTAATGATGGAAATTTAAAACAAAAAGGAGAGGGGGAGAACTGGTCTAAATCGGCCGGTCTTGCCTGAGACTCTTGGTCCACGCCTGATGCATAGAGTGCATGGTATGATAGTGCATACACATATTTACACTATGGATGAGAATGGGCACCTTCAGTCAAAAGTCCTGGGGATATTGTGAGCATAGCCGCAACTCTTGTCATTGCAGCACAACTTTAGATACATCCTCATAACTTGTTGGGAGCAGTGGTATTACTCTCATAGTGATCATGCTGGCTGATTGGCTGGTATGTTACATCTATACATTAAGGATGTACAGTCCCTATTATTACTATATGACATTGGAGCAGTACTGAGCTTACCTAATGTAAATAAAGAATGTGGAGTTGGTGATTGACAGATCATCTATGAGCCCTCTATAGGCACTAATATTGGTGATGAGGTGAGAGAATGTATATGATATTTTTTTGTAGAATGGCATTATAGTTATATCTTTCTTTTTATGTTGTCAAATGAATAATGCTACTTCTAAACTTCTTTACTGCACATCGATTAGTTGAAACTATTGGTATGCCCTTTGATACCAAAAAGGGCCACACTAGGGGAATACATACGCGAACCCGTCAATATGCTTTATTGATATGACCCTTGGTTGAGCATGTAATAAAACCTAGGTACGGGTTCGATCCTCAGAATTTTGATCTTTGATATGAGACTAGCACTATAGTGTTTTACTATATGTTTTCGTTTCTTTGAACATGAAAGACGATTCATTGGTTAATCATTTTTGCTATCATTTTTTTCATTTTTCCTCGATAAGCTGTTTAAATATGATCATTAGCTAATTTATTTGTTATATGAATTCTTTTCTTTTATAATATCAGTTTTCTTGTAATGTTAATTTCTTTTTGGCAAAAATGGACAAGGAAAAAATATTTTTAAGTAGTTTCCTCTTCTTGTAGGCATGGATTACGTTAATTGCGGAGAAGCTAGATGTGACATTGTCAAAGTCTCAGGTACTCCCATATGCATTACTGTTTGTTGAATGTTTGTGAAGCTATATTCATGGTTTTAAATCATATTTAATCTCCTTATAAAATGATAAATCTACGAGCAAGGAATAAATTAATCCTTTATTACAAACACGACTAAATACTTTTCTAGAAAAAAAGGTGCAGCTATGCGTTCCACAAGCATGTATGTGTTTATGCATATTTTGGAGAATCGTAGTTCTAGAAATGAAAAGAAAGTATGTTATTTTGGTGGGAAAGTAAAGGAATTGAAAAGGAGGTTTGTTAATACTTGAGTATGAGATAATTATGCCCTTTTGCCTAGATTTGACCTAAATCTTTTTTTTTTTTTTCACTTTCTTAGGTTCTTGAATAGCTCTTGTAAAAATTGGCTTAATGTTTAACATTTTACTAAACTGATATATAAAATCAATTTTATGTACTTTTCTGTGTTAGGTATTATGGAGGAATTATCTGCATTTATGTCATTCTATAATGAATGAAGGGTAGAACATCAACATATGCTCTACAATCTTATGATTCATGGGGCCTACTTGTCTTCATGGATTTTGGAGTGATGTGGATGGACTCTTGGAACTTGTGCTGCTTCTGTTACCTACCTCCCTAGTACCAGGTCTTTATAAGGGAAGACCCCAGGGTGGTGGAGTGGCTTGATACGGCCTCATATAGATGGGTCCCATCAAGCTCGAGCCTATACACCATTATTTTTGGATGATCAGAGGACATCATCTAAGTCTGGATTGTACTTGTTACTAGTACCTAGGGTTCATATAATAAGCTATATAGAAAACATGTGATTCAATCAGCAAATACCTCATGGCTTTATTCAATAAATATGATCAAGAATCAGAATTCAAATAGCATTTCTTTTATGTAATATGTGCAAACTTTTTCCCATCTGGCTCTCCATATCTCTTTAATGATGTCTAAGTACTCTGAAGCAAGTTTTGGAAATGGTTGCCATGCCTTCCTGTCAATGAGGCTCTTCAGTGCTATGTCGTAAGTGGCATAGCTCTCCTCACAGTATGCTTCTTTGTTAATGCTAACACCAAGGGATGGTTGTATATGAATTTCGAGATGGCTTGAGACTCTCCATTATAGACTACACTCTAAGAGCACCACCAATATCTTTGAAGATTAAATGTGAGATCCCGATTATCAGAAATTATTGCAATCCTGAGATTTCCCATTATAGCCGACTAAATATGACTAATACTTTACATCCTCAAGGAAAAATATAAGATCGAATATGGCATAACTAGAAATGCATTATAAGCTATAATGCTTAGATAAAATCCACCGACAAATTTAACCATATTCTTTAGATACTATACCTTCAAAGATACATGTGATTGAAGACAAACAAACTGAGGCATTATTGATGTCCCTCTAAAGTCACAAAATCCAAGAGGCACTTCAAAATGTAGAGTTCACTTCTTCAAATACGGCTGCTATAGCTCTTACTAATCACTTTGGAAGGATTGCATAATAGATATGGTTAGTTAAAAAGCTCCACAAGTAAATCTCTACCATGATCAAGAACTTTATTTTTTTCTGAAAAAAATGATCTTTAAATGTAACATAAATTTAATTGTTATTGAAAATTTTTAATGAAGGTCCAGTGAGACCATTTTATAATGAATTCCCAAAATTAAAGTTTTTGATACAAATAAGATATCATAAATGTTCAAAAGATAGGTTTAGAAATGGATTCAATTAATTCATATAAAAACATAATGTGAATAATTATTTGAAATCAAATGATTCAATTGTAATTCATATATCGTAAAACACTAATATTTTAAATAGTTTCGTATTCTTTTACAAAGGTGTGCTTATACCTCAAACCCATATAAATCCTTGATGTAGATGAGGGCATGAGACCACATAAAATCCTTACCAATACATAGATGAGGTCATGCAAAATCCTCCCCATTGAACTGGTTAACTGGACTAGGCCACATAAATACTTCTTGCTAATGCAAACAAGGCCACTTAAAAATCTCAAGGTCAACATATACTACTTGGCCAAGGGTCCACATATTGTCATCAATAATTTAAATTAGGCCACATATACAACCTAGATAGAGATTCCTCATTGATAATTCAAGTGAAGACACTCATGTACCCTGCTCATATCCATTTAGGTCTAGATGAGGCCGCAAATGCCATCCAGGAAGAGTTTTTCATCAAACAATCAAGTGAGACCACTCTCATACGGCCTGGCTAGGAGACAAACCTATCCTTCAGTTTTATTATATTTTTAATTTATAAAAGACCATAGGTGCCTTAATGAAAAGCAGTTATAATATGTTTCGATGGAAACAAATTGAGTAGGTGTTTGAAAACAAAATGAAATTTCAAGTCATAACAGGCATAAACATTTTAAGAATACTGACTTGAAATCTCATATAATTCAGAGTCTCTAAATTTAATAGAAATACAAACTTTTGTGGTAGCAAACTTTCAAAGAACCATAACTTAAGATCCTTGCTACGAACAACTTTGTTTCAAAATATGGAAAAAATTTAAAGCATAAGCTAATTGTAGCACAATTTCAAAAACCTTAATTTGAAAAATGAGATTGAGGTTTATTGTATAAGATTGAAATAAACCACAAGTTTAAAAGGCCAATAACAAAAAATAGTTTTGGAAATTGATTAAATTTTATGGTTTAACTTTAAAACAATAAATTGACTATTTAAAAGAAGGTGGTTACCTTCAAAAAATCCAACACTTAATTCAAAAAATAAAAAGGCTATATAGAACGGAAATCATAGACTTCGAAAACGATAATGTAGTCTAGTATTTCAAAACCATGCATAAGCTTAAAACCATCACAAAAGCTTATGCAAGTTCCCTTTTCCTCCTCCTCCTTGTCTTCTTCTTCTTACTTCCATATTAAATTTCATATTTTTGGTTTCAGGTTGATATCCTAGTTTTATTAATACCGGAACATTATTCATGTATTTTGACACTAAGCAACACTTGACACTGTAGCATACATTCATTTTCAAGGGTTTAATGCATGTGTATACGCACATATATACATATGCATTTATATCTTTTCGAGTTATGGGTTGGGTTGTGACATTGAATCAATACAGTCGGTCACATAGGAGATTAAACAAGTTTCCCTTCATCAAAACAAGTTTTTCTTCATCTCCATTAGAATTTTCCAGCCTTATCACATGTGTCATTTTTTGTAACCACCTTTAAAATATACTTTTCTCCTATTTTATCAACTAACACCTCCGTTAGCTTCAAGATATGCTAATTGTCATGTACTTGATCAGAACCATCCACAGACTTATAAAAGAATGCCCTCTTATCATAGTACATATGAAAAGTGATAATGCTTCTCTTGCTTTGTGCAGAACATCCATCACGCATCACTATCACTTTGTATGTCTTCCATGTAAGCTTGGAGTCAATCCATGTCCTAAGCTCCTCCACATGCTCCTCCAGCAGTGGCCTGCATATGTCATAAGGTGTAGGAGGGTCAATATCCATTTTGCATGGCATTGATCATGCTGCAAAAGTAGGTGTACCAAAGGCCTCGAACATGTCCTACTTCTTGATGTATTTATCAATCCTAGGTTGCATTGCATCCTAATTTGCAAAGGCCTATCGTCATGCATCAAGGCATTTTGATCTACACTTCATGCAAACTCTGCAAATTTGATTGAACAAAGCTCCAAAGATCTCTACCACCCAAGGGCGGAGCCAGGATTTTACCTTGGCTAGGGGTGGGGTTCAAGGTTATGCTATCAGGTCTTCCTATACCTATTTATAGTAGAAACTTTTACATCTCTGCTATAATATTCATCACAATATCGGCAACTTGATGATGTAAGGCCAATTCAGTATTACAACATTTAAAAATTGCAAATTTGATAAAATACAATAAATAATGATGTTGATGATGTTATAAGAATTTAAACTTTGCAATACTTTGTAGTAAAATTTTAGCACATCTACACAAAAAGTCATCAAATTATTAAATTTTAATAATCATATTATCATTTTTTAATACGACAAACTACAAAAGAGATTTCTCTATTTGCTAACATATTATAGCATTAATCAAAAGCGTAACAAAATCTGTTTCGGAACATTATTTCTAATCAAGGTACGCTGAATCGGTACCGGTAGGCGTACCGGTCGCCTATCGGACCGGTTCGTACCGGCACCGGTCCAGTACGAACCGATCTCATGTGCCTTTTTTTTAGTCCGCAAGTAGATAAAAGGCTGGCCACAGAGTGGCATTTATGAACATGCCTGCGCCGCGCGGGCGGGGGAATTGAGCGCGGGGCGGTTCCTAGCGCGGGGAATTGCGCCCGCGTGCGATGGAACCACACGGGGCGGTTCCCAACACGGGGGCGCTCTGCCCCGAGGGAGCGTGTGGCCCTGTCGGGCCACGCGCTCTAACACCATAGCGCATGCGCTGTGGTTTAAAATCTACCACGTGCATTGTGATTAAAAAAAATACGGGTTGGTATGAGACCGATACGCAGCTGGTGCGCATGCGTACCGATCGGTACCTGTCCGAAAATAGCTGGAACCGGTTTCCACGCTGTCCAGATACCAGTTTCAGGCCGGACCGGTTCGTACCAGGCCGAACCAGCCAGTACCGGCCGGTTCGGCATACCATGTTTCTAATATAATGATAGCTCGGTACGGTCCAGTTCGACAGACCATGTTTCTAATATTATGATTATAACTGAAGCCAAGGTCTGTCGTATCGGCTGACAATTGGTTCGGTATGGTATGGGTTCGTATCGTGCTATTCCGAGGTGTATTGAAATAGGATGAGGGAGAAGGAGAGGAACAGAGAGAAAGAGGGAGGTAGAGGGAGAATGGGAAGAGGAAGGAGAGGAGGGAAAGGAGAGAGGGATTGAATGTGAGAGAGATTGATCGATCGATCGAGAGAGATCGATCTTATGAGCCCCACATTGCTAGCCTCCAACGATGCAATCCACTGCCTTAAAGACCCTAGATAGGCGGTGGTTTTGCCCTTGATGGTTACCAATGGGAGCGGAACTCAGGATGGTGGCAAGGCCAAATCGGCCCCATTTGATGGCAAATAAGTAATCTGGTTTAGATCCAAAGGTTGCAGGAAATGATGAAGCCAATGTTGTCGCACGCAAATCCTGTGCATCCCAAGCGTCATTGGCCTTGGTCAATGCTTGGTGGCTGAGATCGTGGCCTGAGGAGCGCGGATTTGGCAATAGAGGAGGCAGCGGACGACAAAGAATTTGTCAGAGGAGGGTGCAATGATGATGCTTGCCATCATTGTGTCTCTTTCTTTCTATCCTCCTCTTTCTTCCTTTGCTGGGTGGAGGCGCTGCCCGAGAAGGCAGTGCGGTGAGGCTCACCGTCATCGAGCCTTATCCTCCCCTTTGTCTCCATTTTCCCCCATGTTGGAGTTTTGAGAACCCTCGAGAGGCACCCCAAAGAAAAACAGATTGTCGTTGCTTTTGATATCCCATCATGGCGAAAGAGGGCGAGATATCGATCAAGAGAGAGATCGTGAGAGAGGTAGGCATAGATTGGGACTAGGGCGACTCGGGGGTCTGTTAAGGGCTGATTCGTTCCGGTTTTAACTGGTTCAGTTCGGTACGGTCCAGACTACCCGGTTTGGGATGGTTCGGCTAACTTTCACTGAAGCAAACATTCTTCACATTTCAAAGTTCAAACAATTGTTATTAAACTATAGTTTATAGAAAAGAAGAAAAAATTTAATGTTTATGAACTGTATAGAGCACAACAACACATTCAATTGAAACAAATAGTAAAACGACATAAATAATATTGCTTATAACTATATAAATATACAGAAGAAAAGAAAACATTGTACTTATTTTGAGCAGATTGTCTTGTCCATTAAAGTATTGGAAATAAGAAGGATTTAGACAAATTAACAGATATATAATTTTTATTTTTAATTGTTGAGAGGGGGGAGAGAGTTTAAAGAGGGAAATAGGTTTGGGTGGTGTTGTAAGGATGTGAGCAAGGTATGTCATCTTGCCCCAAACCACCTGGTTTTGGGCATACCTAACCATTCCGGAGTAGAACCAAGATGGGACAACCTCTATGGTCGGGATAGGCCTTGAATTGGCTTGAATCAACCTAAACCAAGCAGAATTGCATGTTTTTGCTCGATTTATGGTGGTTCGGGGCCTGGCCCACCCTTAATATGCAACATTAAGAAGGCCTCCCATGCCTTTCAGCTCTCCTATGCAATGTTTTCTAAACCGACCGAACCAGTTTTGAAAAAAAAAAAAAAAACGCGCAGACGCATGCGTCCGTGTTATGTGGCATTTAATGCCACTTTGCCGCATTAAAAGCGGCCACGCGGGGCAGCGCGTAGGCTCGCTACCCCGCAAGGCGAGTCCTTGCGGGGAATCGCGGTCGACATGCGGGCGCGATTCCCCGCGATTCCCATCGTGAGGAACGCGTGTGGGCACGAGTCGGGGACGTGTTTCCCCATTCGCGCTCGCGTCTCCGCACGCGGGCGCTCTCTTTTTTTTTCTTTTCTTTTTCTTCCTCTTCTTCTTTCTGTGCTTCTCCTTTCTTCTTCCCTCTCTCCTCTCTTTTCCTCTTCTCCTGCGAGCAAAGGAGCTCTTCTTCCCCGCAAGGTGCTCAGGAGGAAGAAAGAGGCCCGATAGCGCGACGGATCTTCTTCCCCTCTCTCCTCTCTTCTTCTCTCTTCCCTCCTTCCCCGCGAGTACCGGTGCAAACCGGTGCGGTTCAACCGGTACCGGGTTTGTACCGATGCGAACCGCACCGGTACGGGCAAGGAACCGTTCGGAACCGAATTCCACCGCTGTACCGTACCAGTAGAGGCCGGTACTGGTATGGTACAGGCTGAACCGGTCAGTTTAGCAAACCTTGCTCCTATGGCTATTTTTTTGTTTTCAACCAAAAAAATCCAGATAAGAGCTGATTTTTGCAGATTTCATCCGAAATCCTACTCTTAGTAGGTTAATCTCCCCTCCTTCCTTTGTCATGTATTTTCAATTTTTGAAGCCTTAAAAAGACAAAAAATGGGGAAGATAAGGGGAGATTGTGCCAAAATTTTTTATTTTAACATAATTTCATGAAATATTGTAGATCTAAGGATGATCTACACAATGCTAAAGAAATTAAAATTTTTCATTCATCATATTATTTTTTAATTAAAATATATATATTTGGATTAAAAATAATAAATAAAATAATGATCATAAAAACTCTGTAAAACTAGTAGCATGTTTGGCGGTATGTAGGCTGCTTGCCACCTCACTTTGATAGCAATTTATTTAAATTTGGGCATGATCATGGCTATGTTAATCTAAGCCCAAAGTTAAATAAATTTCAAAATTAGTGACTAGCCATAGTTGAGAAAAACATATATAGCGCTGCTGGTAGGGTGCTACGCTAATCTAAATTAAAATTAATTTTCTAAATATTTTATAATTAAATATTAATTTATTGATTAAAAATTAATAAAAATGATAAAATAGTATTATGTATAGATAATATAGAAATGTTTTATGAATTAATTCAATCTTTTTTGAATTATAATGTAAATTGTGGTTTTAAATAATTAATATTTTAATTAAAAATACATAACATGTTTTTGTCAATTTTGCAAAAAATTGATCTAGAATAGGAGATGGAAGCAAAGCATGACATAGGTTCAGAGCATGGGATGATGTTTTAGACTGGCACCACTGGAGGTAAGGTTGGCACTCTGAGGGGTTGGGTCAAATATGGTTCAGGTCGGTTCAAAAATTTGTCAACTTGAATCTGACTTGTTTATTAAATAGGTCAAAAATTCAGATTTGAACCTAATCTATTTATTAAACAGATAATCCAAACTAATTCGCACAACCTATTTATTAAATAGGTCGAATCTGGTTAAATAGGTTAAACAAGTTAAATGAATTTTTAACAGATTAAATTGATTTAAATGGGTTAACAGGTTAAGCAAGTCAAGTTAAATAGGACAAAAACAGATTAGTAGGTTTTGAATGGATTAAACAGGTCTTAGATGGATCAAATGAGTCAGGTCATGACCTAACCTGAATTGGTCAAAACGGGTTAAATGGATCCATGGTTTAAACTTGAACCGACCTGTTAGTAAACATGTCTAAGCATGTTGACCCGTTTATGACTAAACCTGTTTATCTCAAACCCAGACCTGCTTAAAGAGGGTCATTTGCAGGTTGGGTTGACGGATCTAGTGAAATATTGCCACTCCTAACTAGATGTGCAAGTGGTGCAATGCAGGGTGGAAAGAGAAACTATGATGAGGTTGAAGTAGCATTCGGCTGGTGGTTACCTCATCATGGCTGCTTATAGGAAATGCCCATAGGAGATTTGCCATATGTTCAAAAAGCATTTCACCGATTTTAAGGAGAACAACCATAGAAGTACTAAGAAAAAAGTTGAGATCAAATGCCGGGCAGCTGAGCTACCTTCATATCACTCCAAGGATCAGGAAGACTATGAGGCATCAGATCCAGATGACATAAAGGAGGTGTAGATTCAGGCTGTCATACTAGAGAGCTTGAATGATCAATGGAAGGGGAAGGAGGTTGCCAGACATAGGGTTTGGTTTGAGCTCTTATAGTTTGAGTTGGGTTCTAGCTCTGGATCCATTAGGGTAGATCCAAGCTACAAGAGGAGCCAGTCAGTTTGAAAGTTGTTAAAAAAAAAAGTGACAACAAATTGCATCTATATTTGGGGCCTTCGATAGCGAAAAGAAGTCCAGGGATATATTAGCAAAGGCCACCATTCGTGATGTAAATCCAAGCCTTTCCTGGTAGTGATTATAAGAAGCAAAAAAGGATTGATACCATGCTTGTTAAAGACAAGAAAAAGGATAGTGGAGAGCTATTGCTTCCTAAGTTTACTTCGACCACATCCATGCCAAGGCTGTAGACAACACGTATTATTTGTTTGCTCTCAGTGCCAATCAGAGAGTCGGTCAGGGTGTAGATCTTCTCGGGCTAAAGGATATACATGGTGAGATGCTAGATAGTAATAAGGAGGAGGAGCTAAGAGATGGATAGCCTCCGAGTAAGTGGGACACCTATGATATGACTCTATTATGTGATGGTTGTGTGGGGCCCAGCAGGTGAAGTATCATTAATTTCTTGATATATTATAACAAGATCTTTTCTCATAAATCAGTTGATGCTTTAGATAAGATGCACGGTGCCCATTATATCCTCTGCTGGTTGGAGTAATTGATTATTTAAGGAGCAACATGTTGTGTAGGTGGTAACAGATAATGGACCGCAATACAAGGCTGCATGGAAGATTTTGATGATCAGGTCATATTTTCTGGACCCTATGTGTCGCTTACTATATGGATCTGGTTCTGATAGACAATCAAATCCATTACAAAATTCATAACATATGCATCTATCATTGATGAGGAAGCACATCAATGATGAGATATTAAGGCTAGCAATCATCCGCTTTGCCAATAAGCCTTTGGATGACCGGTTGCAAGGTTCATTCTCAATGCAACAGGCAGCTCCTGGAAGGATCTAAGTAGCTTAATTCAGACAAGGGGATCTACTGGGTAAATAAATAGCCTCAGGTACATTCTGTGCTCTTTTCCCCCATTTCTTCTTCTTTTCTGTTTTGTTGAGACAATTGTTGAATTTGTTCAAGCAATTGGATGTATGGGTTACAGAGTACAAGGCTGGAGGTCATTTATCTACTTCTATGGATGTGTATGGCTATGGAATACTTTCTCCAGGAGATGCTTACTGGAAAGAGACCATTTGATAAAATGCAGGATGATGGTCTAAACCATCAAAAATTTTCGAGATGGATTTTCTTGAGAGCCATGGAAGTTGTGCATTTACAAGTGTTATTTGTGGTTGATGAGTTTTTTTGCTTGTGAATTCTTGGTTTCTTTGGCAAAAAATGATCTTTCTTGCTCAAGTCAATCATGGAAGGATGAACTTGACGGATGTTGCATCCATGATGCATGTAGTTAGGGATTCCTATCTTCGGGCTCATGTTTTGCACAAGTATTTTTATAAAGGCCAAGTGGATGGTAGTCTCCTATCTTAGCTCGTCAAGCCATTTGGATCAATGCTTTCAACTCATTTGCTAATTTTAAAGTTGTGGGAGTGAAGTTTTAAGTGCACTGTAATTTATATATGTTCATTCTTTCACTTCAGTTGTTTCCTCATACTAGTGGACATTTAGGTGAGGCATGGTCTATTTGTGTCTAGTTATAATAGGTAAATTAGACACAAACATGGCTCTAATTGAGGATGCATAAACATTGATTCTTTATGAAAAAACTTATATTTTTCTCTAGACATATCAGAATAAGTTAACAAAAAGCGATATACATACAAAGAGTGAGTTTTCACAAAATTGTATCAAAAGCTTCTCTCCCATTGTATACATCATATTTAACAGTCTGATATATATGTAGTCCATCTACTAATTCTCAATTTCTGAATATTTTCTTGTAAATTATCTTGACATTTATTTAAATGTTAGAGCTAGTATGAAAGGATTTTTTTTTTTGTTATGTGACTAAATTCCGCTTCAAAGTCAACCTATGACTAAGTAACATATCTGTTTCCCTGCAAAATACACACTTAGTTTATTGCCTGTCTATGAGGTGGTAATCTGGACACGGGTATTCTCTTTCGTAATAAAAATGTTTGCCACTTCCATGTCCACTTCTTCACATTGCTTTGTTTTCAACACAGTACTCCTTATCTCTCCTGGAAAATCATAGATTGCACATTAACATCCCCTTCTTTGACATTGTTTCACAGAGATGTGCTAAAAAGAAAGAAAAAGGAAAGAAAGAAACAAAGGGACAATTATCTGACCTTGAAATCCCATGTCACAGCCATGTCATAAATTTTTCAAGTAGATATTTTTGGGTACTTTGATATTTTCTGGTAGAAAGGTCTTTAGCAGAATTAAGAGGTAAATGAAATGTTTGTACGTAGTGAAAGAAAATGTTAAAGTTGGCTGGCTATGATGCTATCTAGAAGAGTAGATCAGATATCTGCAAAGAGTTGAAATAGCAAGTCCTACATCTTAGTTTGAGCAATTGCTGATTTCCAGAGCTGTTGTCATTCTTGTGTTTGGCCAGCCTTAAACCCTGAGGTGCACTCTCGTGCAGCTAGTAACAACTCAAAGAGTGGTCATACTCTTTAAAAGGTCAGCCTATTTATCTTCGTCTTAGCCCCCTGCAAATGTGTCACTACTCTTGGTGGCATTTCTACCAACATGTTTCATGTGTAGTCCTTTAAGATTGTGCTGGAAAAGATTATTAATAGAATGAAATGGGTGGCTCTCTTCGAGTTCAAGTGCATCTACGACCACCTAAAGAGCATTGTATGTAAGATAATTCAGCACTGCTTATTTGGAAGCTATGGTATGTGAACACAAATGGCTTGGGTTGGATTGTAGTTTCCCACATGTGCGCTGCACATAAAATAGTATTTACCAGTAAATGGTGCCTTTCGTCTACTTAAAATAGAAAAATCAATCAACTGGTTTGTTCTCACAATTTCTCTGAAACATCTATTTATGTGTTGCTGAAACAAAGTTCCAGCTAAGATCTCATCTTTCCGACAGAATCTTGTGGCATCCATACAGACTTATAATGGCTAAGATATCTTTAAGTTGAAGAGATGCATATTGGTTGGCCAATTGGCATTGTGTGTTTAGTTCGTTACAAGCCCAGCTGTGCATCCAAAATTTTCCATTCAGCCTCATATGAATCACAGAGGCACCATTAATACCCTCAAGCTTATGGAAACTACGAAAATTCAGGGACTACTGCAAAGAGGATCTAAATCCAGAGATCATAGAACTCAATTTATTCTGCACAGCAGGCTCTTAAAAATTTAGCATGTCAACTTATGATGCTATATCTTGTTTTTCTTGGTAATTGATGCTATATCTTGTTCAATGCAGGACAATTGAACCACTGCTGCAGAGGAACCCCTGTGCACCACCTATTTGCAAATGAGTGCTGCTTCCCAGCACCACTGTATTCCTCACTCAGCGCAGGGGATTATGTCGATGATAACGAGATCACCTACCAGTTCATTAATCACTGTGCATGGGGGCTGGAGCAGGGACTGGAGTGGTATGGTGAAATTTTTTACATTTGAAAACTGCAACCTATTCAAGCACCGGCATGCATCTGCCTCATTCTTTATTAAAAGTAACTTAAGCTTTACATAAGAATTTATCCTGACACTTTATTTAAAATTCGAGTCTTGTGATATTCTACATAGTATCATCATTAAATTTGGCCATTCATGTCAAGAAAACAAATCCATCAGGCTACAGTTGTTGAGAATGTCCTCTTTGATGTTTTTGCCCAAATTTTTCTTATTTTTTGCTCTATATCATGTCATTCAGGCTGCTAGAATTGACCTTCTATTACCAGTATATGTTCTCTTTGGAACTGTTGCTTGCCTTCGGGAGTTGAGAGAATATCATTCCGACATTTTACTTTTGTATGGTGAGTCTGAGACTAATTTCTTCTTTATGGCGGCAATGTATTTCATTGGGATATGGGCATTGCCGTGGGATTGAGGGCTCAAAGGCAGCGGCTTGCCCGCTAAAGACGGGAAGAGAGCGCCAAGGCTTGCGGCTCGGAAGCTTGGTTTAACGGTTAACCACAATATCTTTATGAGACGTTGAGTGGGTTAATTATGGAATGGTTGTTAATATTTGGGATCGTTAGGGCCTAGTGGTTGGCTTAGTCAAAGAAGTGGGCACTTTCATGGTGGAGGCAGTCATTGAAGATGACCTGAGCTATGTTGGGGGCCTCCATCACTATGGGGCAAGTAGCAGGGAAGAGGTGGAGGCTGGTGATGGTGGCGTTGCAATTGACTAAGAAGATAACAGGTCAGTGACATATAGGTTGCAGTCGAGAGGAGGGCGGTGGAAGAAGATGGAGAAAAGAAATTAAATTCTTTGTTACCATCAAGACTAGGGGTAGCAATGTTCGGCCGTTCAACTTGTTTAACTTAATTCAATATGTTGTAGGTTGAGTTAAATTACTTGTTTGATAAGATGATCATGAAATTTTACATTTAATAAATAGATTCGGATCGATGGATTTTTAATGTATCGTGTATTCAATTGAACTTGTATCTGGTCCAACCGCACCTAATTGCTATCTCTAATTGCATGAGGGGCATCCCAATATCCCAATGGAAGAAGCTCATACTCATTTGTTATTGAAAGCCTACCACACGTTGCTTAAACTATGGCACTCCATTGAATCGAGGGGAGGGGTAAAGTTGTTCGACATTTTGTTTAGCGAAGGTGATGGAAAAAGCCACTACCAACAATTTTTGTTAAATGAAAGCAATATTAGGATAGAATTTTCATGTAATTTTTGCTGCTATGAAATCATTCACCAAAAAGAAAAGATCATGCAATGACGGATCATCCTTCACTTGAGGACTTCATTTTTGAAACTTCTTTGCATGCATCCACAATACGACACTATATTGATCTTAGCAACAAGTTCAAACTAGATTGACCTGATCTGGAGCAAGGTTAAAAATAACAAACATTGCAATATTATCAATAATACTTCCCTATGCTGGTTTTAAAGGCCTT
The DNA here is from genome assembly GCA_025769935.1 of Phoenix roebelenii. Taxonomy (NCBI): domain Eukaryota; kingdom Viridiplantae; phylum Streptophyta; class Magnoliopsida; order Arecales; family Arecaceae; genus Phoenix; species Phoenix roebelenii. Next base: position 22,667,538 of record JAOXJJ010000001.1, on the reverse strand, counting down.
TTATTTTGTTATTTATTATTAATAATAAAATTTTTAATAAAGAGAAATTACTTGACCATTATTTCATGTTATATAATGGCTGTTGTCAATATTTTTACTATACAGATAAACTAGTACTTTCAAATCATAGAAAGAATTGTTTGTTGTCTCACATTGTAGCAGCAAAAAATAACAACAGTCGGTATGCTGTTCCCAAACAAACATGGATAAGGGCTCAAATAATAAATAACGCCGTATTTTATTTTCACTTTTTTTTGCATGAATATTCTTCTAAATATCAAATTTTACATAAATATTCTTTCAAAATTGATATTTGCAGGAATAATTTTGTAAAATATTTGTTTTATATTTTTATCTTTATTTTTGCATATGTATCCACACCATCTAATGCCGTTAAGAAATTAACATTTTAAATTAAAATAACTAAAATATCCTTAAGGGATAAGTATGCAAAGAAAAATATTTATAAAGCAATCGTGATGGAGACAAAACAATAATTTCAAAATTCTATTTTATTTTTAATTAAAATAAATATAGTTTTTATTAATGGTGTTAAAAGATCTGTTATATTACGAGCATTTGTATAAAAAAAACATATTATAAAAATATAAAAATAAATATAAATTTTAAATAAATATTTATATAAATTTATTTTTTTAAAAAAATATTCATGCAAAAAAAAACCCTCTTTTTTTTGGTCAAAATGGTATTTCATTTTATATACCTCTAACGTGAATACAACCAAACATATCAAAGAAAAGTAAACAAAATAAGGCGTGTGGAACACCATCTAAACTAGACCAAAAGACCTCCCCAGTATGCCGGGCAACATAAGAGGCGACCCAATCTGCTGCACTGTTCGCCTATCGGTAAACATGGACAATCTGACAGGAAATCAACTCCAGCACCAAACTACGAGTATCCCGTATCAAAGGGTGGCCATCTCCATACATGTCCATACCTCATATCCAGTCAATCACTGTAGAACAGTCACCCTCGAGAATGAGTCTATCAGCCCCTAGTACTCGTCTCGCAAACAAAACACCCTCCCAAGCAGCCTGCAGCTCTGCTCCCACTGCCGAACCGCCAAGAGTGCTCCGTCCCCCAGCAGCAATAAAAGTGTCCCTGTGGTCCCTGATCACGAAACCCATGCCTCCAGAGGCGCCATCCTCTGCCATGCCACCATCGAAATTCACCTTAAGATAACTAGGGGATGGGGGTACCCAAGAAAAGTAACTGAAACTGGACACTGAAACAACAGTGCAGGTACCCCAGATATCCCTGGTTCTCCCAGGTGGTGCCGACATGGCCATCGTAGATGTCTCCACTGCCTGCTTCATAGCTCTCTCCATCACAACCCATGGGGTCGGCCGCCCACCATCGAATAGGTGATCATTCCTGGCCAGCCATATATGATAGGCTAGGTAAGCCACAATAGAACATGTCTCAGCAACACTTGGTTTCCAAATAGACTCACTCAGAAATCGGAGCATATCCTCCACCGACTCCCACATAGGTGGGAGTAGCCCCGAGGCCAACCTCCAACACTGCATAGCTGTAGGACATCGAAGAAGTACATGACTGATAGTCTATTCAGCATCTAGACATACCTTGCATAGTGGATCCATCCTCATCCCTCGCCTGGCCAACACACTCCTGGTTGGAAGGCAGCCCCAGGCCATCTTTCAAAGAAAAGCGCTAATCGGAGGTGCACCCTCATCCTCCAATATCCATCCGCCATCAATCCGTCTTTCAACGCAATCCCGGCTCCTGACCGCATCCGGGACTCCGATATATTTGGACCCGGGTTTGGTTGTTTCTCGGTGCCACGCCAAGGGGATCCTACGGCTATAAAAAAAGGGAGATCGCATCGTAACGTAGCTGAAGCACCGTGAGAACCGAGACGGCTTAAAGCGAGCGATCGGAAGAAACGACACCGCGGAACGGTCTCGGAGCTCCGGCGGCCATGGCGTTGGCTTCTCGCTTCCTCTCTCGATCCCGACAGGTACCCTTCTCTTTCTCTCTCTCTCGATCTCCGAAGCAAAGTCCTCATCGCCCGCTAAACATCGCTGGATCTGATGAGGTGGACGCATCTTTCGCGATCTGCGATGATCTCTCCACAAGGTTTCTCGATTCGTGTTGTTGTTTCTGATTTCTTCTCGATTACTTGTTAATAAATCAATGTTTCTCCAAGATTGTTTTTCTGGAGAGTTTTCCTAGGGATTTGCTTTTCCTTCCCGTGATTCTGGAAATCAAAGCCCTCACTTGTATCTTTTTTTTTTCTTTTCTCTTTTTTATTTGAATCGTATTGCTCTAGAGGAAGGTGGTTTCTTTTTAAGATAGGAAATGATGGAAATTTTAATGAATGTTTTCTGATTCATGGTTTTATCTTTTGGTACAGGATTCCTTTTTTTTTTCATTTTTATTATTCTGCGCCTGAAATGTTGGTATGTGTATGAATTCTGATTGTAATTGGTTGCCATGAAATTGTACTTTTTCCCGAATCTATATGTGCTGTGATTTGATCTTCATGTGTATAGCAATTATGGTTGGTGAAAGACAATTACTTGATCCTTTCCGATGAAATCGATGTCACACATTTCAATCTTGAGTTGAATAGTCTCAGCTCTCAAGAGTCACAGCCATTTGTTTGAAGGTTGACATTTTTATTCTCAAAATGCTAACCAATGGTACCAGGTTAAAGCTGACAATAGTGAGAAATTTCTCTATCTTGGAATGTATTTTCTTAGGCTGACACCTTGTCGCATTTGAGTTCAGTCAGTACTTTAATGCGACCCTGTCAGTCGTTGTGAGAAGATTCTTTTGATGTGTCTACTGTTTGTTTGATTTAATTGCAGATATTCTGCTACAAGTAGTTTCTACTTGGTTGTTGTTGTTTAGCTTCAGCCTCTATTTTGCTTATGAGCGGGCTCTTGTCATTAAAACTTCATTTTTCTGTAATTTTGTTTTAACAATCCTGTTGTGAGATTTCTACGGATGCAACAATTTGTTTGATTTTATTATCTTTTTTGGTTTTTATTTTCTTGCTGATTGTTTAGTGTGATTTGGAATGAGCTGCTAAGATTTCGTTGATAAATTAGGACTATTCTGTTCCCACATTACTGTCTATGGTCGTTTCTTCCTGACATTTGTGATGTTGCAGTTGTATGCTTCTCAAGTTATTCTGCCTCATGAACATGCTGTCTCAGTACGCTCCTATGCCAAAGAAGCTGCTCCATCTAAGCTACCTCCCCTTAAGGGAGATGGTAAGCAGATTAAATGGACGTTCTTTTATTGATTGCGTATGAAAGGCTGATTAAAAAAAAAAACACTTGTGTTATGTTTCAAATCTTTTAATTACGTTTTGCAGACATTTAGAAATTTGTTCAAGATTTCTGTTACTTTATGGTTGATTGATTAAATTTCTACAATGATTAGGTGTTCAGACAATTATGGTTTAAAAATTTAATGGAGTAAGATCCTGGCTTTGTTTGAAGAATTTTTTCTTCTTAACATGCATCTTAAGGAGGTAGCTATTATCCAATAGATTGCTTTAGATGCATTTGGAGGAGGTCATGAGAGAGGGTTGTAATATTATTCAATAGGTTCCTTTAGATTGTGCTGTGGTTTTGAGAAATGCTTTTGAGGAGGAGTGCCTTTCTAATATTCTATCACAACTGAGTAACAAAACCTGCTTGTTAAAGGAAAACTGGTCAAAGTGTCTGGATGTTTCTTCTCCTTTTACTTCAGGTGATTGTCTATTTTTGGCTGCTATTTTTCATGCCATAATGATGTCTCTTTACTAGGATGTTGGTGGTGATCGGATTTTATTTAATTAACGACTCATTCTACTTGCTTTTTTGTTGAATGCTCTTGTCAACATTGCCACCATGGTGATTCTCCAAGTTTCTTATTTTTATTTTTCTATTCTAAATTTTATGGAAACTCGAAGATAGAGAAGCAGTTAATATTCATTTATCAAGTAAACTCTTCCACGTCCCTTTCTCACTATCTCAATTCTCAAGGTAGCTTGGATCCTTCTTAAACTCTTTTATCTTCCCTTCTTCTGGTTATTTATAGTTTGTTCTGCCTTCTCAATTTCTCACCCTGAATCATCAATTTTGCAGAGGAAGGTGAGTACCACTATAACTTTGTTAATTTTCTAAGAAAATATTTATAAATTATTGGTTTTATTAGAACAGCCCATGGAAAATTATGCAATCTTATTTTTTGTATGGGTTCAATGATTGAAAGCCAGTTAATACCATCAACATAATCCTTCATCAGCATAAGTTATTTTTGTACAAAAAATTCTTATTATTTATTATAATATTATAAAGAATATAAGACCCTCCCCCCCTTCTCC
>JAOXJJ010000001.1:22640882-22660629 GCA_025769935.1 Phoenix roebelenii | reverse complement strand
GGCGTGCGCTGGCCTAGGTCTGCGGGTCGGGACGCTGGGCGCGTGGGCCTGGGCGATCTGGCGCTGGGTTTGTTCAGCCGAACCTCGCCGCACTGTAGTAGTCTGGCGCGCGGGCTAGCTGTGCGCGGATGGGCGCACGGGCGGTGGGCTCGGCCATGGTTGGGCATGCTCGGCCGAGGCTTGGGCACGCATGAGTGCGCGGTTGGCTCGGCCGAGGTTAGGCGTGCTCGGTCGAGGCTTGGCATGCACGGGCGCGGGGTGTGCGGCTCGGGCATGGTCTCGGCCGACCATGGGCGTGCTTGGCCAAATGAAGGGGCTTGGCCAAAGCTTGTCCCAGCAAAGTGGTTGGCTTTGGATTGACCCTCGCCTCTTCATGGCCCGATGTCTTCTTTGGTTGGCGCGGCCATTTTGGCCTTTAGTTGGCACATGGTCCTCTCTTGGCTTAGCGCTTGGTGTTACTTGCATGGGTCCTCAACAAACCTCCTCAAGGATATGCTCTGAGTGTCGCCGAACTCCTTCTCCATGGGCTTCCTATGTAGCTTCTTTTTTAGGCTTTTGGCCGTATAGTGTCTCCAACATATTTTTTCTTATGTTTTGCCTCATGTTATGCCTAAGGTCATACCAAAACAGGTATAGCCAAAGAGGGAGGGGGATAGAGAGGGAGGGAGGGAGGGGGATAGAGAGGGAGGGAGCCCATGGAGAGGAGGAGAGGGAGGGGGAAGAGAGAGGGAGAGAGAGGAGCGGTCGAAGGGGGTCAATGCTAATGAAGTGTGGGGAGAGGGATAACGAGAGAGAGAGCGGGGCGGTGGGCTCACCTTGTTGGTGGTGCCTCGTCGGTTAGGTTTTTGAAGGGTCTTCACGAGGCGGAGTGCAAGAAGACTCTTATTGTTGGGTTTCAAAGGTATCAATCGAAGGAGGGGCGCAAGAAGGAACAGGTCCAAATCCTTTTATTTCATGCCAGTAGGTTAAATCCAATCGGTTCTACCCGAATCCTTTTATTTGATTTGATCCATGGGTCTTGAAGTTGTCAGGGGATGGTTTAAAGGCTGAACTGACCTGCACAACGAACCGTCTCGGGGTATGGGCTTAACCATCCTGTTTGGGTCGGTTTGGCGTAGCATGATCTAGACTAGCTGAAACCATTTGGTCTGTTGGGTTTCAGTCAGTTTTCGGGTTTATAGGAATAGACTTTCTTTAATAAAAACTGGACTTTGTGTTGTTGAAATAAGATATCAACTATATTGTCTAGGCTAAGGAAAAGCTGAAACTTTTCATTGATGTTCCTTCCCACATGAAATTTCAGAAGATTCTTAGGTTCCTAGCCAATGTTCACCTTTATCCTCTCCAGCTAGTAGCTGATTAGTTGATGTTGGTACTGTTGCATGCCATTACTATCTGATTTCTTTATTTTGTACCATCTTCGCGGGATAAGTTTATTGTCCTCTGATTTTAAGTTTGAAAGACTTATTGTTTTTTATAATCTGGTCTTTATGCAGGGCGGATTTGTTCTCAGAATCTCAACGAATTAAATACACCATTGAACAACAGACACAAGGCATTCCTGATGCTCGGACATATTTGTTGACGCTACAAGAGATACGAATCAAGTATATAGTGTTATTTGCTTCTTAAATCTGGTTGATTATTCTTGATTAATTTCTACTTTAGGTTGCTGGACTCTCCATATGCATATCTTACCATTACTTCTTTCCTAAGTTAATTGGTTAACTATTTTTCCATGTATTATGGTATGAGCGATGGACGCATTAACTAAATGTTACCACTTTTTCAATATCCTTGTGTGATGTATGTCTTCTTCCATATAAACCAGTTATAACAAGTTGTTCATTAGGGAAGTTATGTTCAATTCTCTCTTTTTTTTGAGTTAAAAATTGGCTTCTTATATTATTGAGAAGTCGGATCTAATTTATCTAATACTTAATTTTTAACTAGGTAGAAAATTTGAAGATAGAAATAATATGTAGAGGCTAGGGCATGCATTAGCTAGCAGATTGCAATTGGTGTTATGGGAAAGCATCATCTCTGCAAAAAGTAGCATCTGCATGCAATCACGAGTTAGTTGCCACAGTAATGGTTTGATATTGCATAGCCTTGCTCGAAATGGTTGTTAAGAAGATTATATTTATATGAATGAATATGATTCCCTTGGGAACAAAAAGGCATTCAGGCTTTCATTGTGACAAAACTCGGCAATAAAAGATTAAATACGTATCAATAATAATGTTTCATATGAACCTTAATGAGCAAGATTTTTTAAGTCCAATGATATCCAATCTTGTCTTCTTTCCATAGTAACTTTGCATCTATAATCATTTAAAAAATCAGATGCACTTGAACATTGGTCAGTAATAAGGGGATAAATCCAAAGTAGTCTAACCATGAGAAGGTTGTAGAAATGTGTAAACAATGTGCTTGAGAAAACTATGATCTTGGGGCATCTTCGAAGTGTCTACTTATCTTACTAATATTAGATTCCACTAATCCAAAGGTTGAAATTTTAATTCGATTAGTTTATTTTTTTTATATGCATTAGTGGAGAACATAATACAAAGGATACTTCTCTTTGTTTATTTCTATGCATTTATTAATCCTTTCTATTTCATCAGATGCAATGCAATGATTTTTTTGTTAGCGAGCTTCAAGAATTTATAGGGATGAAATTATATTTACATGCTTCTGTGACAAATCTACCATCCTTTGTTATCAGGACCTTATATAGTTCTTTTTTTTTCGTTTTCAGGAGTGGCCTCACTGATGACGTAGGTGCTGAGGCTATGATGATGGAAGCATTAGAAAAGGTTGAGAAAGAGATTAAGAAGCCACTTATGAGGTCTGACAAGAAGAACATGGGTCTTCTCTTAGCTGAGTTTGACAAGATCAACAAAAAGTATGTAATGCATGATATCTTCTGGCACAGCAATAATTTTGTTTCATTCTTTCTTGAGAAATTTGCGCTCTTCCTCTTTTGATGCTTATAATTGCTGGTCTGTATTGTAGATGTCACTTTTCTTATCAAGTATATCAGTTATTTGTGTGCACTTACATGGATGCAGACCAAGGACATCAAAAAACTATATTTTATTTGAGCATAATATGCTTATAAATTGCTTTCATCATGTTATCTGTATTAAACTACTCTCTGGTTACATCATCAATGAATTATAGCTTTATAAATTAACTTTTATATCCTAGTGTCATAAATTGTTAACATCTGATAACGTAGGAGGCATCACACAATTCTTATTTTATGCACTGTCACCTGCTCTTATTTTCCATGTTTACAGTTCCCAGACAGCTTTTTGTTGTGAATTTTAACCTTCTTAATTTTTGTTAATGAAACTTTGAATTAGGCTTGGCGTTAAAAAGGAAGATCTTCCCAAGTATGAGGAAGAGCTGGAACTGAAAATCGCCAAAGAGCAATTGCAGGAGCTAAAGAAGGATGCTCAGGAGGCAATGGAGACCCAGTTGAAGAGGTTTGTATATTTATGATCTTAATAGTAATATTATTTGTTTGCATTAAAGGATCTTGGCAAAAGGATGACCTATGCATATGATGCATTGCAGTGTATGGACCAAAAATTCAGTATGTGAGGTTCTTGCTGTTGAGACTGTTTCAGACCAAACTCTTGGACAGCCATCCAAGATTTTATTGCATTGGCTATTGTAGCATTTATTAGTTTGCTATCTGCATCAGCTTAATTTTAAATCTGAATGCAAGTAAATATGTTTGTGCATTAAAGTTCATTCAGACATATGTGAGCTTGCATGTATCTTATATATTTGGGTTAAGCTCGATGCTCTTAATCAATTTAGAGGGCTGCATGTTTTATTAGACAAGATAGAAATATCTAGTATCACATGCACCGACAGACTACACCCTTTTGATACATTCTGTATCTGTTAAAGTGTATGAATTAAGTGCAAAATCATATATTTAAATGGATTTGGAACATTGAATTCACTAGTATAACTTGCTTTATATTTGTGTTTTACGCATCAACCTTGCCCATTTTCTTATAATGTATATCTACAGGGAGGAATTCAAGGATGAGCAGATGGTAGATGCAAAATCACTGGACATACGGAACTTCATCTGAGATTTTGTATGTCTTTTATGATCCAAACCCTGAGGGGCTTTGTCTCTTTATTGAAGAAATGCTTTTAACAGGCTTTCCTTTGGTTTGTAATAATACAGCAGCCAAATATGCTGCCTGTCATGCATCTGGGCACCAGAGTTTTGGTTTTTCGGTTTATTTCTTGATCATATTTTGGATTTATCAAGTGTTGCTTGCACATTTCAGTATGTCTCGCCACTGTTTTTATCTGCTACATCCTGGACAAATACACCATAGACATCCTAGTTGCACTGTACTGCTGACTAGCTGGTATTATTCTTTTGCCGCTAAAAAGCAGGCGACATAATGAGGTCTGAATTGTTAGCCAAGCGGAGATCTATAAAATACGTTGGCGCACGATTAGGAGATTCGAGCTTTGACGTCCCACACCCGTTCGCAGACACACCTTCTTTTGCTTGCTGTTTTCTGATAATCATTTCCTATTTTAAGGTGGCCATCAGACACTGTTCTCTTTTAAGCTTAAATCCTGGCTGGTGATCTCAGTTTGTCATTGCATGTCTGGGCCTACTGAAGCCCAGAGAAATCTTGTCCATTATTTGCCAGCGGCAGAACTCCAATCCATTATTTGTTCTTGCTCATCTCTTTCTGCTAAAACAGAATTTATATTTTAAACTGGAAAAAGTTGGGCACACGATGTCTAGGTTGCGTGTAATGTTTAAGGATTTGATACAGAGAGAAGTTGAGAAGCCACTTTAGGTATTATACACTTGGAGGTGTACAAGTATAATCCGTTAGGAGCCCTCAATTTGGTTTGGAAGTTGGGAGTTTAATTTTCAGGGTTGGCATTTTCGAAGGAAATGTATAGGCTTATGCGGGATCAAAATCCAACATTCCAAGCACTCCTATGGAAACCTGTAGCATCGTCAGTAAGTGATGGGATTATGTCACATAATTTTATGCTGAATGCTATAATGCATCCGATGCACTTTACTACAATGCAGATTTGAGAGCAAGGTGGTGCGACTAAATCTTAATGCAATATTCTGAGCTGTGACCCAAATGCGAGGAAGCTATATTAGAAAGTAGAAACAGAATAATAGCAGGAAACTTACCTGCCAATAGTTCCTTGGAATCATTGATCATCCTTCAAATCATCAATGAGAATAAATTAAAATTGGCTTATACTGGAGCTAGGAAAAGGCTGTATAGGCTACCATTCGAGAAGCAGGCGAAGGCAGAGATGGAGGATCAATAAGATGTCGATAGTAACTGTTATGACTCACCTTTTCTGGTGCAACATTAAATATTGTTTTACATTTTATATGGCACATTATTTGTGCGTGTGTGCGCGTGTGAGAGAGAGAGAGAAAGAGAGGTTCATGTAATCAAAGGCCCACTTGCATTGTAGCCCAAAATAATCACAGATGACTCCATGTAATTTCCAACCTATAAACATAAGTTTCAATAACCGAAATCTGAAATGCTGCTATAGCAGAATATACATTAGATAAAACCTAACTACAGTAGCATTATTTATGCACTAGATTGGAAAAGAAAAGGCCTCAAGCTAATGGTCTATAGGAGCACTTGATGCATTAGCATTTGAATCAAGCAGGGCAAAGTACTCTTCTAAGGCCTCTCCTTCTTTTGCTCCTTCAATGTCATAGTCTGCTAATGGATCTCCAGTCAATTCTTTTGCGATTTCACCTTCCATAGCTTCATCTCTCTCAATCTCATATTTTTCTTCTTCTCCAGCATCCAGTTGACCAACTTCATCTCTCTCATCCATATGATTGTCAGCAGCAGCTCCTGAGGGGCCTACTTGATCATGTGTAGGTGGATTGCTATCAACTTGCTGGTTGTTCCCTGAAACTGTGCCAAATAGTAGTCTCAACATGCCAGCTAATGCACATGACACGCATAAACAAGAGACTAGTGCTAATAAAAACATTTTTAGTGACTTTTGGTACTAGCAGAAATACTAATTTGAGAGTTGGTAACGTTGGCATTGACTTTTCTGGTGAAAAGCATACAACAGAATACCTGCTGATTGTCTGGACCGTAATAGCATATTTACAGCTGTTGGTCTTGATACCTTCGACTTTTTCCTTGACTCAAGTTGACTCTGGAAGTCAACAAGTCGCTAATTAATTGATCATTGCATAATGCTGCTGAAACTACAATGTTAGAGAAAAAACAAAGTACCTGTAGGACACAATTTCTTTCAGGATCTGTCAAGAGATCTAGTGCTTTTTCCGTGTTGTTTTCATTCAACCGAAGAGCCTCTGCAGAAAGGTATCTCTCAAACCTGCCAAAAGGGAATCAACTTGGTGTATCAGTTAATTCTGATTCTGGTTGTAGAAAACAAATTCTCAGACTCCTGAAAGATGTCACACTTCCGTGTAAAAGAAACCAGTTCCTCTGCATGATCACACTAAGTAACCAAGTTTCATGAGCACTTACATAGCATGCAATACCCTGCTCCCATGGATGGTGCATGCATATAGCAGTATCTTATTTAAGCAATGCCACCAACAGAGCACATTGACCAAGAATTCTAATGAAAAGCCAAACTTCCTGTACAGCATAGTAGGTAATAATGGATTGGACTTTTAGCAGCTTTACACCCTCCGTATACCATATCACTGATTTTCAGAACTTTGAGATTATCTTCAGTATTTGGACCCCATTGGGCTCCTAATCAAAAACCAAACAAACAAACTGAACTCCCAAGCATTTGCAACTAAGCCTCACAGATTCTACTTCTGGGGACTGCTTAATTCAGTTCTTTGGCTTACAATTTGAGACTCGAAAAGAAACTTAGAACTCTCCCGTAAGATCTAGCTTTCTTCCTTTTTTCTTTAGAATATGAGTTCAAACTGAATAACCAGTTAACATGGGTATGCTCTTATTTGATATTATCATCTAGCAATGACATTAAGGCTAATCCTTTCAATAGTGACGCATGCTTAATTTCTACCTAAACGGTGTTCTGACCATATTTGAACTTTGACCAAGCTTAGACTCCTTCATGAGCACCTTAAAAATGGTGATAGGAAGAAGTCAGTATATCCTTAGCCCTGCTCAACTCCTTAATATGAAATGACTGCACCTACGAAACAAACTGAACATCAGCTCCATTTATTTATAGAGTTCCAGCATAAGTCGGATAAAGAAAAATATGGATACAGGAAGAAGATACACTTTGGAATCAAAATCTCATGTTTCCTGACTGCAAGCAGCATACCTTCTAGGTACAACTACATATCTAGCTTGATTGGAAAAGCCAAATAACTCTTGCTAAAATAATCTTAAAAACATCAAAAAATAAATTTTCCAGCACTTGTGGGCCAGTGATTTAAAAATAAATAAAACAGTGAACCATTTTTTTATCCAATCAAAATCCTCAGAGGATAGCTTAAGCCTTAACTTCACCAAACGAGCTACAGATAAAGCTGCACCTTGTCCAAATATTGATAGTTCTGAAGAGTGAAGGGATTTCTTCTCCTCTTTTTCCGAGAAATATCTTGCTCGTGCTTGCTAACTAACCAACAACATTGTCTAAAGGTGGATAATCATTCTACATTTCAGTTCATAGCAATAAGTTCGTCCAGTGTTCAGTGATCCCTAAATCCTTGGGGAAGGAGGTAAGAGGCCTACCGCTTCGAGCATATCCAACATCAAATGCTCTTTGAGAGAATTCAAGATCAATTTTTTCAAGGCCCAAGGACTCATGCAATTGTCGGAACGGGACAATAGAAGGAAAAGGTAATCATAAACTCCTTGTTGTTCAACTGGACATGAGAAGTCCTTTTGACTATAGGTGACATGTTTGGATGCATGGGCAGATGTACCAAAGATCTGAAAACCAGGGCCCTGTTTAGTTGCATGATACCCCTGAGAGGGTTATTAAATCTCTCTAGCAGCATCTGCTTGACCTAGTTTATACCTACAGAACGCACTAATTCAAAGATATGCATCACATGATACCATCAATTAGTTGGTACTTGCAGAGACATCTATTACTACCAAATGCTTGTCATCTCATGATGAGACATCCACTAAATTTCAGTTAGATTCCTTTCATGGCGCACACCTAGGTTCCATATGGTCAGTGAAATATATTTGTTTCCTTCCCATTGGACACCTACTTTGACCAGTAATTGGTACACAATATAAAAACCCTACCCCCACAATTTGCAAGATAAACATGTCATATTCTCATAATAAACTGTCACAAGAAGACATGTGCATGGGAGGATGGGTTCCCTTGGACAAATTAGCAAGAAATAGAGACTGTATGAACATGTTACTGAGATAGTGATATTCTTTGAAGTGGGAGACTCTGGAACTTTTAATAGCATACTACGAGCAATTGCAGAAGAGAAATCTATCACTACTGCAGACCATGAAAATGCATGCAATTTCTTAGTAATGACTTTAAAGAGAGGTACGATGAAGGTACATAAAGGGGAAATAGAGAAAGGTTTGTCCCCTGAGGATTTGGGTGAGAAGGAAAAAGAAGGGAAAGTGAATCTTACCTTTCCTATATAGAGAAAAGGGAGAGAAATTACTAAAAAAAGGGCAGAAGGGATCTAAACTAGCCAGAGTTTGTCAAATTTCCAAAATTTTTTTTTGGAATGATGGAAAGGCCTTCATGATAAGTTACATTATCTTGATGTTCATGTAAGGAAAATGATTTAGAGTCACATATTGAACTTTCAAAAAAAGAAAAGAAAAGAAAAGAATCACTTCAAACACAAATAAGTAGCATTTTGGAGGCTTATTTGTCATGATTAGCACCACAGTAGCTCCCAAGTCATCATTGGTTCATATAACATATAGAATTCTGGATACTGAATTTAGCAAAAATGGGATAAGTTGCTGAGCCAACTTACCCAATAGAGACCAGCTCATTCAACTTGTTCAGATTGACAGCCTTGTTCTGAGGAGTTCTACCGTATCTCTTCTGTTCCCTGCAATTTGTTATTATCAATGATCATAGTTTATAAAAATAAACAAAATGAAAAACACACAAAAAAGAACATTCTATGGATCAGTTGTTGACTTTTACATGATCTGTTGTTGTCGCTGAATATCGTCCTCTCTCCTGCGAGCTACCCTTGCCCGCTCCTCAACCAAGAAATCAACTGCTGCCTGAATATCTTGACCAGTCATTCTTAATGCCCTTTTTGCTTCCCGCTCTTTGTAGCCCATGCCCATCAACAATGATAAAGCTTCATCTGACACTTGAAGCTGAAGTTAAACAAAGACAATTGAACTGATAGATGAGAATGTGGCAGAAAAGGACAAATAAAGTGATCATTCTCAATCTGTAAAAAAATAGTAGTTACATCTTTATTGTTCAAAAAGAAAGAAAGAAAGAAAGAAAAGATTGACAAAATAGTATTCATGGCTTCACAGACACATGGGAAAAAAAGCAGGTGATGCCCTATGAAAAGCAACAGACCTGAACATATTTAGCTTGTGCAGAGCTCAGAGCTTTACGGGCTTTTTCAAAATGACCACTGTGATAAGCCACCACCCCTTCAAGGAGTTCTAGTTTCACATATCTGTTTTACAAGGTCATAAAGAGGATATATACTTCAATGGGAGGAAAGTTTGATGCTTCCATAAAGAAATATAATAAAACCATCCTATCACCCATGCATAAAATAAGTGGACAAGTACTATGAAAGAACCTCACATGGCAAGCTCTGCATAGCAACCAGACTGGAGGAGTCTAAACCTAGTGGAATCTTTACCATGTGAGCGTTCAAACCCTTTTCTAGCCTTTTCCAGGCGTATTCCTGCCATTGATAGACATGAGATGTCCCGAAGCATGAAGTAACACCATACTATATCTAGTTGAAGTATAGGCACATTGTCAATCATCTGGAAACAAACAGCGAAAAGAGCCAAATCACAGATATCAGCATAATGTTCATTGTTGAAATACTTTGGAAAAATGAGTGCCTTAGATTACCTCCACAAATTTAGGATCACAGAGAGAGAAAGCCTCCTGCAAATACAAAATTACAGATGGTTAAATTATATGTAAAGGTTTTCATTAAATTACTTGAAGTAGTTCAGAAATGACGGTGTATTCCCTTGAAATTCTCATAGCAAGTATGATGGTCTAGCTATTAACTTTCTTGAAGAAATAAGAATGGTGAACAGAAATGACAGCAGCATTGCAACTAACCTCAGCGATATATAGCACATCCAATGCATCCTTAAATATTTGCTTTTTAATAAGACTTTTAGCATTTGCAAGGAGCATCAGACCCATCATGATTGCCCTGTCGATAACAGTACAAAACTCTCATGAAGACAAGTAAATCACAGTTAAGAACAGTCTGAAGCCATATGCATATAATAGGTAACTAATGTGAGATTCAGCAAATATACCGTCTATCAGACTCAGAATTAAAGACCACTTTCTGACCATTCTGATCTTCAAGTTCTATATTGTAGTCTTCCACTGGTAGTGAACCATCTGCATGCCTCTCAGCCAATGCCTTAGCAGCATCACTGTCAAAAATTATGCTGTAAGCTAACAATTCTTCTAGCAGACATATGTTGCAAACTCATAAATAAACACCATGAAGAGTAAGATAGCATGCATCCAGGTTGGAGCATTATTATAATATAGTTGATATTTATAGCTCATTCTTCTGAAATAAAGTTATGATCCATAAAGAGGTTATGACGCTTCAAGAAACACTCTGGACTAGATTAGTTATGCTGAAGCAAAATGATGAAATAGGAAAAGCTTAATGAGCTTCATTTAGACTTATTTTCCAGGGTAAACATCATACTAGAAAGTAACATATGTATCACCCTAAGCATGATTCAAACAGAGCACAAGGCAATATGAAAGCAAGATTTGCATGAAATATACTACAGGGAGAGGAAACAAGAACGTGCTTGAAATTACCAAAATGACTACTTCATGGGCTCGAAACACTTCAAGACCATATGAACAATTTCTAAGTCAAAGAACACAGTGATTTTACGTATTCTTTGAATATTTTTTTGTCAAAAACTTGTAAAGGATGGCCAATAAAAGACAACACCACAATGTATGTGCACATCAGGGGAATTTAAGCATTCTAGATAGTCAATGGGAAAGTAAAACGTGTCCTTTTGATATACAAAATAGTGGATGAGGCCATATTTGTGATAACAAGTTTCAACTGCTGATGGAAATTTGAGTACGCACTTCTTCAAAATGCAAAAGAAAGGTAGACAAGAGCAATAGAAAATTCTACTGAATTCTGATGTGCACGCCAGATACTTAAAAAAATCCTAATATTGTGAATCAAAATAAGAGAAATAAAGCACAGAGCTATGTTCAATAGAGATGAAATCTAATTATATAGTTGCGGTTACAAATCATCATCATCAAGGCCTTTCTCATCATATATGGAGTTAGCCATGGAACAGGATTTCAAATGAGAAGACCTCAATGAAGGAGTAGTAGATTTTATTATGGTTGTTAATTTGACAGTAAACCAGAGGATGTAGATGTGATGACCATGAAACAAGATTTGGGTCCTTACACCCATATGAAGGGAAGCAATCCGAAAAAGCTAGGGAAAAAAGCCACTTGAACAAGGATCTCAGATAAAGGTTGAATTAGGTACAAGGTAGAATAATATCATTAATGATAGAGCTAATGAGACTGAGGTTTTGGGCAAACATGATAAGAACGTATCTTATAAAAATTATGATGGAATATAAAAGGAGTAAAGATAAGGGATGACAAAAAAAAAAAAAAAAGTTGGATTAAAATCCCAAAAATGTTAAGGTTGAACGCACTTCTAATGGATGTAAAGAGATATCGGGATGAAAATATGGAAACAGAAGGGCACCATAGCAAGAATTCTAGATTTCAAACCACAAAATTTTACAAAAGAGTTAGTTTTGTTGAAAAGAAACGAAAAATATAAGCTTTCAAGTTTCAATACTTAGACCACTTTTTTTTAAAAAATTATTTCTTTAGAAAATTGTTTTTCATTTTTCTTTAGAAAATTGGTTTCGTGGTTTGGTTACATTAAATGATGTAGCTTCTGTGTTTTAAGTTTTACTACAATAACATTTCATATTTGAGCGTGTCATGCCCCCGATCCGGAGTATGATATGGTTTTGCTACCAAGGGGTACAACCCACGATAACACGAAGCCAACATTACATTTAGCTTTCAAGTCCATCTCAAATATAATAGAATAAATAGGAATCCAATTTTATTATCCATTAAATGCAACCAATATTGGTTCAGAGCATCTAAATCCAAACATAAATACCAAACGCATAATTCTCAAAATTTAGAAAATTACTAAGCTACAAATTCATAATCAACTGAAGAGCTAAAGTTCTACTATATAGATCGCCAAGCTTGCTAGCATGAACTCCAAACTTGGACCATCTTTCATCCCTATTGACCCTATTCGCCTGGAGAAAGAAAAATAAAAATAGAGATATATGAGCGATATAACTTAGTAAGTAAATCTTATTCTATCTTACCGGATCAAGCATAAATTTTTTCATATCAATATATCATTAAAAAAAATAACAGATATCCCAAAATAAGCATTTTATTGTACAGTATATTAAAGCAAATCAAGCATATATAAATCATTAATATTTCATAAATATAGCTCCAAGTTCATTGTGCAAATAAATACATTAATCATTCTTCTGCCATTTAGTCATATCGTTGTTCAAAACATTGCTTACAGATATTCGTACTACAGTCACTTTATACCTGTGACAGAGCCCGTGTTCATAAATAGATTCATGTTTCGTATGTCAACTTTATAACCATTGCAGGACCTACGTTCGTACGAATGCTAACTCCGGATGTCGATTTTTCTAATTCTAGAAATCATACATAGCTATTTGAGAGCCTTTCAAATATTTATATCATTTTCTTAAAGTATACATATAAATAGATGAAAAATACTAAATAGCATAATCAAATTCGTCTTTCATAACAAAACTATTTTCATTAAAACATTCATGAAATTATTTTTTCATAATAAAGCATGATTTTCACAATACATATGCTGATCCATACTTCTACGCAAAGCATGATATTTCTACAAGCGAATATTATGCAGAAAAAATATGATAATTTGAAAAATAATAAGTGTAAGATCTACTTCTTTCATCTTAGACCGTCAAACTTCACTAGGCCGTTCAATTAACCCTATTAAAAACATTAAAAGCAAAATTAATTTCTGTTTGACGAATTTAATCGAAGTAAAATAATAAGAAATAAGGACGATGATTTCGGGTGGATCAGACTTGAGCGATTCGATCAATAAATCATAGGCATGGACTCGATCATAGCCAAGATTAATCAACATGGTTCATCAATAAAGATTTCAAGGACATTCAACGGAGCCAGAGTGATCGGTCCAGTAGGCAACCTGGGCACCAAGGTGAATCAGAGCCCTTTATAGGGATCAACTCAAGTTCGTAGATCAGGTTGACAGGATCCGATACTGGGTTCGATAGATCTTCTAGAGAGAAAGTAGAGAGAGAAACAAAGAGAATAGAGAGAAAACAAGAGAGGGATATGGTTCTCTCTCTCCTCTTCTTTTCTTCTTTCTTCTTTTCTTCTTTCTTGGCAAAACAGAGGAAGGAGGCGGCTGGTGGTTGTGGTCATAGTGGTCTGGCGAGGTGGCAGCCGGAGGTGGAGACATGAGACCGAGGGCGATCAGCGGCGGCAACCAGCAGGCCAAAATCAATCCAAAAAAAGAGGCCCGAGAAGGAAAATTTCTTGGCTCGATGTACTCGGATCCCAGCCCGCTCGACGGCGGCTGGGGGTTCGGTTTCGGCCAGGAACTGATGCAGAGAAGAGGTCGTTGGCTTCGGCGATGAACGCCGCCAGTGGCGGCGTACTTGGAAGAAGGGAGCAGAAACTGAGGGTGTGGCGGCGTACTTGGAAGAAGGGAGCAGAAACTGAGCACCCTGTTTCGGCTCAAATCATGGCGATTTTCCAGCTCAAACCCAAGCAAAAGTCTGCTAAAACACTAGGAAAGAAAGGGGAGTAAGACAAGGAACATTTACCTTGGTCCGACGAAGCCTCTGGCGGCTCTTTCCGGCGAGGAATCGAGGAAGAAAGCCCAAAAAAAGGATTGGAATCGACAGCTATTCTTGACGATTCCAGTAGAGAAAATCCAAGGAGGGGGATTAAATAGGTGAAGTCCTCGAGTTCTAGATGAACTCAGACTGCCCTAGGAGTCTCCGATTTCTGCCAAAATTGGAGGAAGACGGAGTCTTTTTCTCTGCTACATCGTGCATTCTTCTCGGCTGCATCGTGCCACAAGGCATGGTGGCCTTGGGCCTAGCCTCTTCGGGCCGGCCCACAAGCCCAAGACAAGTGCGGGTCAGTTAATGGACCAAGCCTCACACAGAGGATTCAAATTGTTTAAAGCTTCAAGTAAAAATCCCATGCATGGACATGGAAATGGCAGGATATTGACATGGAAGAGCTTGGAAGATCAAAATTGTGGTGACATGAATTAATATTTGAACACTTATAAAGTCACTGCTAAAAATGTTCACTATGTTAATTACATTTTAGGAAGCAATTCCATAACATGATTATATGCATAGTTAAATAACATTATGAAGATTGTGATTAAATAGTATAGCTAAACGATATGGACCTTATGATAACCTATTTTCTAGAACTTGAAAAGAAACATTTTTTTAATTGAGGAGAAAAGAATTGTTATCTTACACAACTTAATCAAGTGAGCAAACTGACAGAAAATAAAGCAAAGTTAGAGAATAATTATATAGGAGAATAACATGATTCAAGAAGTTAGAAAAATAGAATAGGAAGGCATTGGTAGTAGCATGGATGTGGCTGCAGATTCTGCATTGTTTGATTAGCCTCCATATGAAGCACCAAACATGTTCAACTTCATGGTCGTTGTAAAGTAATTTGGTACATAAATATTGTAATCAACTAACACGAGTCTGCATTATTTCAAAAACAGAACCTGTTGCAACAACATCATCTGTTTGGTTAAAAAAATTATTGGAAAATATTTAATGCTACATTAGGAACCCATTAAGGTATATATTGGCAGCTATTTTAAAGCCACTAAGCTTGTGATGAACCAAAATAAATATTTCATGATGTCAGAGACCACATCTTATACTCATGTTAATTCTATTGGAAAACATAAATAAGCACTCAGCTAATCTTTGCAAGAAAACAGACTCATGATGGAAGCTTTGAATTCAACATCCATAAAAACATCAAGTTCAGTCAGTGTTAAATTCCAATGTCTATTTCTTATCACATGATACTCCATATTGCAGTCTAAGGATCGAAGTGTTGTGTGCACAACATGCGGATGGGCAGGTTTGTGATGTGTGTTCATTTTTTCCTTTTTTCTTTGGGAAGGGGGAGGGGGGAAGAAGTGAAAGTAGATTCAAGACAATCTTCTGTTACCTTATATAAGGTCCGCAATCTCGGTATCGGATACCATATTGAAATCTTACCAATTTAGTACGATACGATATGCTTCCTGTACTGAAATACTCTTTAACCATTTTTTCAATTTTTATCTTGGTATGCTTTGATACATGTCGGTACACTTCAGTAAGGATCGGTACACATCTTGATATGCCTTGTTGTATGTCGATACACCATGGTACGAGGCGGTATGGCTCAGTATAGGGCAGTATGGGGCTTGTATCTAATCAAAGTTGAATTTTTGTACCGTTTTTCACTCAGTATGATACACTATGCATCATATCGAGTGATACAGGATGGTATGGGACCTTATACCTTCTTTCATCTTAGGTTTATTGCCTACAAGAAAAGGGTTCCATTGGGACAGTTGAATCGGACATTTGAGACCACCTTGTGTCCTGGGATACAATTTCTTTTTGACTTCTCTTTATTCTTGTTCTTAGTGGTTGTTTCAGTTAGTCAGCGAGATAGGTACATCTTGACCCTTCCTGATACTATACCGACTCAGGACTAGACCAGGAGAAGTACCGGTACCAAGATTTTTATCCGTGCTATAAGATAACTGAAAATTTTCAAGGAGCAATATAGATGAGGAAAACATATAGTTTCCTACCATGATAGTATCAACCACTAATTTATATTCCCCAATTCCCACTAGAAGTTATCAATAAACGGGTCAAGGAAGACTTTTGTAATAATCTGAAATCCCTTGGAATAGCCTGCTGCTTGCACTAACCAGCCTGCAACCCTAACTATATTGCCCATGAGCAAGTCTAGCAAGAGTCAACATCCAATTACTAATTCATGGTTTGTTCAGACTTTGATTCTTCTTACTAACCAAGGATAAAACTGTAATCCAACATACCAAATAGCCCGAGAACTCAAATACCTCTGACAACATCAGCCAATTCCAACTTAAAACCCATATCTTCAAAAAGCATTCTCAAGTAACTACTCATCTCCATTGCAAATTGTAACCCAAAGAGCGCAAGATCATAACCTTCTTGTCTAGATTGGGAACTTTTAAGCATCGAACTGTCACCCCCACCAAGAAAGCAACCAAAATCTCCAAGAATCGCAAACCGATGGACAGAGAGAGGGGAAAGAAAAATCTAACCGGATTCTGGCGAGTTTCTTGCTGCGCTCGGCCTCGGCGGCCGCCTCTTCATTGAGGGCCTTCCCCCGATCGCGCGAGACAACGCTCGCGAGCACCTTGGAGTTGTTCTTGAGTCCCAACTGGGAGAGGGGACGGACCTCCTCGCCGTCCTTGAGCACTTTTCCGCCGCAGATCAGGTTGATGCAGTCGGGAGAGCCGCCCGATCGCCGCGCCACCTCGGCGCGGAGCATCGGGAGCGTCCACGCCTCCAGCTCGACCTCCAGGACCCCCGACCACGCCCCGGCGATCCTCAGCCTCGCCACCGCGGCGGACGGAGAACCCGGGGTCTTCTTGGCGTCCATGGGAATGGAATTCCAGGGGGTCTTGAGAGATTACTTGGTGGCGAAGGTTGAGGAGACGGCAATGGAGGTAGTGGCGGTTTCCACGAGACTTTATTGATGGCCCTTTTGGATGAATTCGAGCCTTACTGAGAATTGACTTTAAGCCATTTATACTTTTTGGCACTTTTTGGCAGCGGAGTAGGTTGGTGGTTCTGGATTGGTCCATACGTTATTTTGGACTCGTACGGAATTTTTAAAATTAAAATAATATTTCAAGAAAAAAATGTTTAAACACGATATCCGAAAAAAATATTTTTTTATATTTGTTCGATAAAATTGTAGCACCTACCTTCTTAATTTTTTTTTTAAAAAAAACTCCATTCCAACTAAAAGCTTTATGACATTTTTGGAACAAAAATTTATCCTAATTTTCAATCAATAAAATTTATTTTTTATATATTTTGTATAGATTTTTTTATAAAATATGTGAACCTTATTTCCATAGCATCTCTCTATTTTTTTTGTTGACCGCACTTGTCTTACTCCTCTTCTTGCAAAATAAATGTGTTTTAAGTTCTTTACATTTAAGCTTGAATATGATTATTAACGGAATGTATCTTGGGTTTGGATTTGAGTTAATAATATTAATCAGAATTCTAGTTAAGTTGAGTTAATATAAACTAAATTTCTACAATGGAGCCTCACCTACTACTATGTTGCATTAGTGAAAATTTAATGTATAATGTATACTGATATTAATGAAAAATACTTTTCATTAGTATTATATCCTGCCGATATTCCACATGGATTGTTAGATTACACTAATATTTTATTAATTTCTAAAAATGATAATAATCTTATTTAAAGTGAAAATAAAATCACTAATTATCTTGCAATATTACATTTAAATATCTCCTAAATGCAATACTTTTCTATTTTTTATTATATGCAGATTAGACCATGATATTATTTTTTAAAATAATATATTACTATATCGATAGATATGTATATACTATTAGAATGTTGTATAGTGATAGTATATCATAATATTAATATCAAAAGTTTAATTTGAAAAATAGTTGGGCTATATATCTATTATATTATATTATATTTTTATTATTTATTATATTTGATATGGTGAATATTTGTTAATTTAACCTCGGTATAAACCGAAGTGTCTGACCTCGGCATTGTCTGAAATGTTTTATCTTGGTGCTAAGCAAAGTGCTATTTTTTTTGTCCGACCAAGCAACATAGAAATGCCACGTGTCTTATTAAACGCCATTTGAGGATAGTTAATGCTTATTAAGAACATGGCCATGATCTTGGCAATGGTTAAGCCAGCTTGGCTATTATTGCACGATTAAAGCAGTTGTCACCATGTGCATAATGTGGAGAGTCGTTACCTTGCAGTTATAATGTGTCTGATTAATTTGGTAACAAACACCGGCTCTATCCTTTATAAAGAATGTTGGGGGACCCTCAGGTAGGTTATTCTTTCTACTCTACTCTCTCTAAAGACCCTTTCACTATTTTCTTAGAGTTCGACTGACTTAAGCATCGAAAGATTTCCCACTGAGCAACCTCCGGCAAGAGGACTTTCTTTTCAGGTTGATCCAGCATTTTGAAAGTTTAGTCAAGTTCGCCACCAGCATCCCCCTAGTCAGCAATCGACATCCCATTTATCAGCCCCAACTCTCTAGCTCAGAGTGAAACCAACCTCATCGTTTGACCTCGGTTACTTACCGACCTCAACATTCACCTTGGATTCTAGTGATAACAGATTGGTGCTAGAGAAAAGGCCTTCTTTGATCCCTGTTTGGAAGATCGAGAGAGATTTAGAGTTTTCAGTCATGAAGTTGAGGAGGACTATAGGTGCATCAAGCACTTCTCACTTGGAGGTTCACCTTGAATCATATGCCTCTTGACAAAGTCCTCGAGTTCCTCCACCTCATCAACCAAAACCAATATCTATTACACCTAAGCAGTTTGACCTATTTATGCAACATGTGTAAACATTGACAGTAGCTGTTCAACGCCTGCAACAAGCGATAGCCAACTAGCAACAACCAAATGAACCGAATCCAAATCTGGCCCCAACTCCTCCTAGTCCCCATTATGATCCATGGCCCCTCAAACGAGTTTAGTAAAGCTATCATTCTCATTTGAGAAGTCATGAACGGAGCGGCGGACATCATTCACCTAGCCTACATTTAGGTAAAGACACCACTCCTGGTCTTTCCTCTCCCCATTGGTCAGAAAGAATTTCTAGGCAAGAAACCAACCTCGATTGAAAGATCGAGAAATGGATCATCAGATTGAAGCCTTGAGAGGAAGGATACCGAGGCTTGATGTTGATTTGAATTTCACCTCAGAGCCTCTTTTTTTTGCAGAGATAATGGAGGAACTACTTCACTTTAGTTTAAAATACCTCAATTAGAGTTCTACGATGGTACTTTAGGTCCTATGGATAATTTGGAGAGCTTTAAAGCTCTCATGATGCTCTAAGGCTCCACTGATGCTCTGTTGTGCCGAGCTTTCCTTGCTACGATTTGAAAGGCAGGCTCAGTTTTAGTATTTGGGCCTTCAGCCAAGCTCAATTCATTCATCTGAGTAACTCGGCTGGTTATTCGCCGCTCACTTCATCAGTAGCAGGAGGCAGCACCGAGGCTTCGAGACTTAGTTCACTGTAAAGCAAAGGGAGGGAGAG
>JAOXJJ010000001.1:22618712-22639291 GCA_025769935.1 Phoenix roebelenii | reverse complement strand
GATTCCTGCAGCTACCACCCCATCCCAAGTTTGTTCTAAGCAGCTCCCGTCAAAAGATGAGCCTCTTCTTTTTTGTCCAGCATTACCAACGGCTAAGCGATGGCGAGTCCTGGCACAGTAAAGTCGTGCACCCCTTCCAAAGTCCGGGCAATCTCCAAGTATTGACATCCGTAAATTCTAACATCAGTCACTTCCGCATCTATTATAAGCCATAACATATCACCCGAGCAATCTCTGCTACAAAAACAGCTACTTGCACTTGGCTCAAATCTCCCAATGATCTGTGATATCTGATTATATGATCCAACCTGGTTTCCTATTCCCAGGAACCTCCGATAACCACCTACCCTCTGTCCATTTCACCAATCTCCAGTTGCCACACAGGCTTGGGTAAATGAGCCCAGAGGGGAAGCAGTATTCATATCGAAATTGCTTAACAGAAACACTTGTAAGCATGTCAAAGAAATGGTGCTCGTGGGTTATTGCAGAACCGGATGCTCGAGGAAGAGAGTGTAAGGGCTCGTTTAGTTCATGGGAAGCATTTTTTCTTCTAAAAAATTTGAGAAACAAATTTTTGTGAAGAGAATGTTTGAAAAAGTACTTTTGGCTGGCATGTTTGGTTGATAATGAAAAAAATGATAGGGTTGACATCCACTTTTCTATCCATAGCCGACGACAGCCACCACCTTCTCCGACGTCGTCACCTTTCTTGTCCGCGCCCTCACGTCGCACTCCTCCGGCCATCAATGCATCTGCTGCTTCGACATCCAACTCCATCAAGAACGATTTGACGTAACAGCAAGAGTAGGTACCCCGGCCAACTCCTCCTCCTCCTCCTCCTCTTCCTCCTCACAAAGCGTTGTGATTCTTGAGATTAGTATGCTTATATTTCATGGTTTAATCAGGGTGGTGGTTTTATTAGTAGGTTAACAGAAGGATTTGAAGTTTGCTTGTTTTGTGATTTCTAGAAGCATGTTGAGATTTCTCACAGTGCCTTGTGATATAAGTCAAATTTGTTAATGGAAATCTATAGTTTGAATGCATTGGTTGCGGGGATTTTTCATAGTGCTGGCATCTTATGGCCTCGGTCATCGTCTATTCTCGTCTATGCAGCCTCTACCTCCATCACTGCCCCCATCTCCAAGGTATTTCTCTTCTTCTACCCCACTTCTTTTCTCCTCTTCATTTTTTTTTTAGAAATTTTAAATTGCGCTGGTTTTTTATGCAATTTGGTCGAGAACTCGTATCAACTCTTACTGACTGAAGTAGGATTTACGTTTTGAAATTTTTTATGTTCCCTGAAAGTATCATATATATGCTAGATTTTCTTAAAATTTTTGCAAATTTATATGTTTGAAAACAACTAAGACACTAATTCTTAGGAAATAATATGTTTACTGGGAGACACATCTTGGGTATCATGCTCCTGATGATCTGAATGATGCTTCACTTCTAAATCATTATATGGATCTCCTATTTGCATGAGAAAGACGAGGAATTCTATGTATGAATGGAGAAAAGATTCAGAGAGATGCCCTATTATCTCTCGTCTTGGTGCAGACCACCCATTTTACTGCCTTTTTAATTAGTTTCATCTTCCAATATGGGCATAGTGCATCTCTCTTACATCTTCTCCACCTCATAGTTGATGAGAGATTTAAAGAAAATGCTTAAAGGATCCTATTGCATACTATATTCATTGAATGAGGAAATCCAAGGCCATTCTTAAACCAATGGTTAGTAAAAGAAAACTGATCTTAAGATCTGTCTATATGTTATTCTGACTTAAATTTCAAGGAAATCGTTCTCTTATCCATCAATCATGTCCGGTTCTCTTGTTTTGCATTTCTTTTAAGAGAATGCTTCCGTATGGATGAATCTTTCAGATTTTGGTGGACAGATTATGTTTTATATACTTACTGAGAATATATTTCAACGTTCCCAGTATACTAAATAATTATATTCTCATAATCTCTCTGAATCAAGGTTCACAAACTTCATTTCAATTTTGGTTGGGCCAAGACAAGTTTCAATTTTAAAAATTTCAGAACTTTTGACTGTGCAATTTAAGGTTTTGGAAAAGAATAATTTCAGAAGTAATATGTTAATATAGTTATTTATTTTTCTAAAAAAATTATAAGTGTTATATAAGATTAAATAGAATTATAAATAGAACGAGATATTCAAATATGGTATTAGCTAGATGCTTAAATTTATATCTCTATTCGGATAGTTTCATTTCCAAAAATGAATCTAGATGGATGTTATCCAATCTACTTTCACCTTTTGATAATATAATATACCTATGGATCCATATGTAGCTCTTGATTCTAAGAAGGCACATATTTTATTTTTCCATATCGTTCCACAGAATCATTCTACGGTCATTATATAAAAAATTGGAACAAAATTTAGTGAGAGATCCAACTATGATCATTAATTTTTTTAGAGAAATATGATTCATCAATTATATTAAAACAACATATTGTGTTTTCATACTGTGACTACTTACCACTATATGATCACAATGTAAGTAATAGAAAATAAAATTTGATGACATGTCCCTCTTTAGCTCATTGATTATTGCAAAATCTGAGTCCATGTTTCCACGAAATGGAACAAACCATTACATAATACATGGAAATTAAAATTTAATGATAGGTCTATTAGAGATTCATTAATAAGCGTGCATATTTTTATTTCTTCTAACAGATTGAGTCTCCCTCGCCATGGTAAAAATTGTGGATCTGCTTATGAATATATTTCTTTGTTTCTTTCTCATCATAAGATTTTTTTTTTTTTTTGTTATTATCATTATTAAAGTTAGGAACTCTATGAAGTACAGATGCTAAAATGCCGCACGTGACAAACAAGAAATTTATTTTTTGGATGGTGGGGCTTGCGTAGCAGGGCTTGCCAAACCAGAGCACCAGCACTAGTTTCTTGTCCTTTCTACAACAAGATCACACGTGTAATTAAAAAGTATATTAAAATAATATTTTTATATTTAATTTTTTTAAAAAAATTAAAATAGTTATATGTTTTTTTTTGGCTGATTCATACATTTCTAATATGGGTACAACTAATAAAATCAAAAAATAAAAATTTTCGGTGTGCAGTTCGCCGTTCCTAACTCACATGGTGTCATTGAAATACTATACGAAGATTTATTATCTACACTGCAAGCAATATATTAGCTTTGTATATAGCCGATCATCGAGATCTATTAATATGAATTTTATTATTTATATGCTCGTCTGAGTAGTTGGCTCTTCCGAAAATCTTGTTTAATGCTGTCATATATGGCTACATAAGGCCTATTTCAGATTAAATTGTAAAAAAATTGTATGATTTAATAGTAGAAAAATAAAGATTTTTAATGAAAAAATAATTATAAAAGTTTTGTAGGGTTTTGCCGAAGGAAAATGGAGATTTCTCATGAAAAAAAAAATCATTAGCTCCAATCTAAGATCATGAAGAGAAAATTAGTATTTTCTTAAATTTTGTAGCAAAAAGTACATATTTCTAGTGTTTTTTTTTCGCTAAATAAAAAATTCAAGTGTGGGTGCCCACATACAAATGCAACAAGTCGTTGTCGGGCTCACTGCCCCTCTGTCAAAGCGTTGCGCCACCTCCAAAAACCCACCCCCATGGGCGGCGGAAAGCGTCACTCCTCCGCCACTTCCACCTCCGGGAAGAAGTGTAAGCCCTCCCCCAGTCCCCCCCTCACCGCGGAGGACCTCACCCCTGTCCTCTCTCTCGTCACCTCCGCTGTCTCCCTCTCCCTCCGCTTCCTCTCCGACTCCGACCTCCTTCTCCTTCCCTCCCAAACCCTCTCCCTCGAATCCTCCTTCCTCTCCGCCTCCCTCTCCCTCTCCCGCCTCCTCTCTCTCCTCCCCCCTAGTTCCCTCCAATCCCTCCAAACCCTAACCCTAGAGCCCGCACATTCATCTTCTTCCTCCTCTTCTTCTTGGTTCCTCCGCTTCCTCTCCTCCTCCTCCTCCCATGGCTCTGATCCCCGCTGGATCGAAGTTTTTCGCATGTCCAAGCCCTCCTTCTACCTCCTTCTCCAGCACCTCTCCCCTTCCCTGCAGTCGGATCCCTCCTCCGGCCCGCCGGACCACAAGCTCGGCGCCGCCCTCTTCCGCCTCGCCCACGCCGCTCCCTTCCGCGGCGTCGCCCGCCGCTTTGGCCTTCCGTCCCCCGCCGCCGCCTGCCGCGCCTTCTACCTCGTTTGCAAGGCTGTCGCCGACCAGCTTGGCCACCTCTTCGAGCTCTCCTCCGACCTCCAGCGCGTGGTCCAGGGGTTCACCTGGATGTCCCTCCCTAATTGCTGCGGCGTGCTCGGCTTCGCCCGGTTCTTCGTCGAGGGGGAGTTCAAGGGGGGGTCGGTAATCGCCCAGGGGTTGGTGGATTCGGAAGGGAGGTTCCTTGATGTATCTGTTGGGTGGCACGGGTCGATGACCCCAGCACAGATTATTACAAGAACCAAGCTTTACAAAGCTCAGCATGTGGTGCTTGCTGGGGGTCCTCCTGTAGAGCTGAATGGGGTGTCGGTGCCTCGGTATCTCTTGGGAAGTTCTTGCTGTCCGCTGCTTTCCTGGCTCCTGACGCCGTTCAAAATGGTGGATTCAAGGTCGAGTTCCTCCAAAGATTCGATTTTTAACAGTGTCCATGCTCGAGGGATGGAGCTGGCTGACAGGGCTTTTGGGAGGGTTCGGGCGAGGTGGCAGCTACTTCAGACGAGTTGGAAGGATGAGTGTGCCGAGGCCTTGCCTTATGTTGTGGTAGCTAGCTGTTTGCTTCATAATTACCTAATCAAATGTAGTGAGCCTATGCCAGATGAGATTGAGGTGTGTGTGAAGGAGCCTAATTTTCCGGACTTTGAGGGGAAGGGGGATGAGGCTGGAGAGAGGATCAGAGATGCACTCACCTCACACATGAGCCTGGTAATTCATGAGTAATGAATGCCTTGTCGCCATACAATTTTGTTCATTGTATCTGTTGTGTATTTCTTGCATAATTTTAAAATGCTAATTTAATTCTAAGTTCTTCAGGAAACTGCTTTTGTGGCCTTACCAGCGTTTCTATCCCTTTGCTGCTATTGTCATATGAATCCTTAGATCCTCAAGCTGGGTTCACATATCTTTAGATTGTTGAGTTAGAATAATACATCTTGGTAATGCAAAATTGTTTTGCCTTCTAGAATAATACATCTTGGTAATGTGAGATTGTTTTGTTTCCTTTCTCTGAGAGTCTGCTTTCTTCATTACCTAGACTGCATAAGGATCATCTTAGGGTGTAATCAACCGTCATGGCTGGAAGACATGAGGTATGGGGAAAATTAAGAGTTTGGGGCATTGACAGTGCTTTGGAAGACTGCACCATATTGGCAGTCTTGCCAAATGCGTTGTCAATTTTGTCAATGATCATTACCATGCTTAGTTAGCATGTACATAAACAACATGCCTTGTCTAATCAACTCGATGGGCCCACATTTTGGAAATCCTACTTCCTTGTACATTTGCATCAAACTACTTGAATGTGTTCTTGAGCCATTTCTGCCCTTTTTTCCTCTTTTCTTAGTTCTTTACATTAGTGATGCAAGTTACATGCAGTCGAAGTAGCAGTACTGGGCTGGATGCAGGCACAGCTGCCACTATATCAGCTTTGATTGCTGAACTTAGGAAACCATTATTGGTTGACTCCCCGAATATCAAGGGATATGTGCTGTTGATCAAGGTAATAGACTGGTAAAATTCACAGGGGTTAGCAGCACAATGCTGCTTCCCGAGTTGCACCTAAATCTTATCCTTGCATCATATGTGACATACTGATGTTTAGCTAAAACTTCCATATTTGATTAATTTATATATTTTTTAAAAAAATTGCTAGATTTGGTATAGATTTATTGGATGGTTGTAAATACATTCTCTTAGAATATTTTTCTTAAAAAGGATATTAACCACTTACAGTCCCGGCGATCGGGGATCCTGGGAGGGGCGAACTGGGAACATTCCTAACCTTTTGGCATTTTTTGAACGAAGTGGCTGCTCGAGGACTCGAACCCACATCGTTGCACTTTTCAGTCCAAACCTTTTACTATTAGACCAAGCATGACCCCTGTTAATATACTTTCCTAAGTTTTATTTAATAAAATAACTATGAGTGATTAATATTTTTAATGCATTTGATTAATATTCTTATTTCTAGCAAAATAATCATCTTAGTGAATCTTAGTCCAAGTCTTCTGTCAGTCAAGCAGAAACTAGTCTTGTCCGTGTTTGCTCTCGAGACAGTATGTATTAATGCAACTAGACTAGTAAATCATAGAGTACACAGACCTTCCAAGGTACACAATTTAGTTATTTCAGGTGGATTTCCAATTGATTCTCTCTTCTTGAAGAGATATCCTAGGCAAAATTCTTACCCTAATTAATTTCAATGAACAAAGAACCATTATCATTTAACTGAAAAAATCAACAGTCTTTGATCTCAATTGTTTTTGGACATTGGGAATGAATATTGAAGTCTCAGATTTTCTTGTCAAAGCTCAAATGTCATGAAATGCTTTTTTATGACATGATGTTATGTCATTGTTGAGTATGACATTGCATCATGTGAAAATCAAGGACAAATTTGATGAAGATACATGGAGGAAATCAGAAAATGAAGATAAAAAATTTGTTGGAAGTTTCCATCTACAAGCTCCTTAAATCAATCTTATATGCAGGATCCTTTTTCAAAATGAGGGATGTGATTCTTTTTGTGGAATCACCAAGACTAACCAAGTGTACAAAAGAAATGTAGAGATGATCATGTAACATACTAAGTGTTGTAATGTGCCATTTAAGAATCACAGAGAATTGCCAAGTATGGTGGGCAGGCCGATGCTAGTCGGGTTGGTTTTGTGTTTCAGACCAGTTTATCTCATGTCCAGCACAATTGTCTCGAAGACTGTGTTGATAGGGATTGAGCGGCTCCTTCAGAGTTTTATGTAGGGCTTGCATGGTGGTCGCCAGGGGGTGCACCACTAGCTTGGGAGAGAGTTTGCATGCCGATCCACGAGGGAAGTTTAGGAGTGCAGTCCCTCCTGGATAGGCGGGAGGCGATCGGTCGCCACATGGTGAGACTTGTCCTTGAGCCACGAAGGTTTTGGAGTCAGGTGATGACAACTAGGTATGGCCGTGTGTGGATTGATGGAGCGGCTCCAAGCAACCGAATGTGTTCCTTCCTATGGCGGAAAATTTGCAGGTATGTGCTTACTGCCTTGGCAAACTCCAAATGGCTGATTGACAATGGGCAGAGTGCGGATGTGATGGAGGACCCTTGGTTGGATTTTCTTCCTTTGAGACTTTGGCTGACCATGGTCAGCGTCAAGGCGGCAGATGGACTCTTGGTTTGCCACTTGCTTCGGTCTGAGGGGGCGGAGTGGGATGACAACAGGATAGATCCGTTGTTTGGTGAACATCTTGTAGAGCGGGTCCAGTCGCTTCCTATTTCGGGGTTGGCTCGGACATGTGGGTTTGGAACATGTCTTGCAGAGACAGTATGAGGGTGGGGGACGTCTTCCACACCCTCCAGCTGGAGCATAGCCTAGGGCTGGACTTTGCCTAGATCTGGAGATTTGGTTCCACCTGCGGGTGGCACTCTTTTTGTGGAAAGTGGGCTGAGGGCGATTACCGACGAGACTTGAGTTGAGTAGGAGAGGGCTGGGTGTCAAACCCCAGTGCCCGGATTGCCAGGTGGATAAGAATGTGGAGCATACTCTATTTCAGTGCGAGCGGGCTAGGAGGGTCTGGAGGCTTGACGGGATCCCCTGGCTGCCTGGAGCCATCTGGTCCCCCTCTTGCAGGCATTCGTCGTTGGGCTGACACCCCTTAGATGCAACAAGTGGCCATGGGGGCAACCTATACTGTTTACCATATTTGGTTGGCCGGGAATACTTGGACATTTGGCGAGAGCAGCTCGTTCCTGAGGTTCGTTTTGGAGTGTGCCCGAGTTCAAGCTGTGGAGATTACTTGTGCAGACCCTTCGTATGGGCTTTTGACAGTTCGGGACACCTGAGGCTCTTCTTTTGCTCGTGCAGTGCCTCAGACGATGTTTTTCACTTGGAAGCCTTCACTCCCGAGTTTTCTCGAGGTTAATTTTGATGGATGTGTGTGTGTGATGGCGACAGGAGGGGTGGTGCTGATTTTGTCATCAAGGGCCTGGACTATAGGGTGGTGGCTGCTAGAGGCTGTCAGATCTTCGATGTCTCAATCCCTGGAGTAGAGCTGAGGGCGGCATGAGCTGTCCTAAACAACGCTTGGCAAGGGTTGCAGGCTTCCTCCGTCATACTTGAGGGAGGCTCAGCCATTGTGATTGGATGGATTCAAGGTGGCTTTAGTGACGGTGGAGGGGGCCATTCCTTGATTCGAGACATACAGGCTATGTTAGAGTGGTGGTGTGGCCTTCCAAGCTAAATACATTTTCAAGGAGGCAAACCGGATCGCAGATTGGGTGGCGTCGTATGTGGCTAGTCACTCTGGGGGCACCTTGTGGGTTGGGGAAGCAAAGATGCCTAGAGCCCTTCGAGATTTGTTGTGTTATGATCTTATTGGATGCAACTATACTATAATTGTATGAATCATCCATTACAACAAAAGAAAAAAGTATCGTGTCAACTAAGAATTTTGATGTTGGAGACATCTATTGTTATGTGATAAGACTTCATCAAAAAAATAAGAAAAAAATCAAACGAAGGAGATTCATAGTGCCTTTGAGCTTGAAGCATATTGTTATGTCCACTGAAAATTATACTTGAATATTTATTTAACTTCTGCAAGTTTGCTCATATAAAACAAAATTTTGGGTTTTAGATAGTAAACTGGTGATCACAAGTTTGTAGCACTTCTTAAGTTCCTTGTACGTAGACTCCATGTAAAATCCAGAATCTAGAAGACTTGGGAGTTTTTTCTTGTAAGAGGTGTGCATTTTCTTAAAACTTTCTTTTATTGGTGTCAAAGCTGTAACAATGAAATTTGGTTGCGATCTCATTTTGTTGCGCAAGCCTAATTCAATTTGTCTGGCAGCATGTTTTGATGCTTTTTCATATGCTTATATTTATAAGGTCATGT
Organism: Phoenix roebelenii; assembly: GCA_025769935.1. NCBI lineage: Eukaryota > Viridiplantae > Streptophyta > Magnoliopsida > Arecales > Arecaceae > Phoenix > Phoenix roebelenii. The sequence continues at coordinate 22,630,172 of JAOXJJ010000001.1, read as the reverse complement.
ATTGTATAGGGAAACTTTTTTCAATTAATAACTTGCTGTATTTAGGTTGAATTCTGCAGTGTCACAACTAATATTTCTTCCACCTCTGCATTTGCAGAAGTTGGCTTTTTTTTCCCCCATCTGATAAGCTTAAATTAACCTTATTCCTACCTATAATTTCTACAGAAATGCTTCTCCTAACCTCATTCCCGAAGCCACTAAAGGCAAAATTTCTTCTTCTTTTCTTTTTTTCTAACAGAAATTCCAGCCCTTTCTTGGATATTTCTTTTTCTTCTATTTGAAGGATTATTTTTTTTCTCTTTCCTTGGCAATGGACCATATTGTCCTACTTATGCTTATTTTGCAAACTCCAGGATGTTTGGTTTGACCTACTTTTAATGATACTTAAATCCTCTTCTAATTGGATTCAAGCAAAATCCAGACAACTAATTTGTTTGCCAGTCGAAACAATGAAATTTCTCTCTCCAAATTCTGCCTAAATCTGCTTATAAATTTTGGAAATCAACCTATTTTGTATTTGCAATATCCTAGTTTCATCTATCAGAATTTGAGGCTTCTTTCAGAATGGAGCTATTCTTGATCAGAACTGAATGTTGAGACCATCTCAATAAATTTGTGGTTACTATATATTATATTAGTGCTGATCGCAGTCCTCTTTAACACACACTGTGTGGTTGGTAGGTTTGTTGTTCATCGATCTACACAACCTCATGTTTACTGGTACACATGATCCCATCTTTGCTATGGTTATTTTAATCTACACCATAAAATTGGTCTTCTGCCTCTTCAAATCAGAAACAATTTTGGATGGACAATATCTGAGCCATAATTGGGGCCGATGTAGCTGGCTATTGTATTGTCGAACAATTTTCTTGGAACTCCAAGATTGATCATAATGGTTGATGTTTTTGAGTGAAATGCACCATTTCTTTTAGAAAAAAAATAAAGAAAAAGGTTTTTCTGAGTGTCTTGTCCCTATGTGCAATCTCCATTCATCTCTGTTCCTATTGTGGATGATTTCATCTATTGCAGCTGTTATCTTGTGTCGCCTTCTCAATGTGATCTGCAGAAGAACTCATTTCTGAAAAGGAATAATCTGCAGTATCAAAGATGTGGAGACCAAGAGAGCTATGGTTTTTTCATAAAAAGAACATCAACTCTGATAAGATTTCGGGGCCAACTCTTCCTTTGTTGCTTCACTGGCTGCTTGGTCATTTCTTGTGTAACTTTATTTTGATTCTTGAAATTGGCATTGCGTTATTGCTTGATCAAGCACTCGATAGCTGACTATATCACAAAAGGTTTCCTTGCTTTTCTTGTCAGATGTTTGAGGGCGTTCATTATTTCCACTGGTTTTATTTGCTCTGTGTTTAGCTTCCTGAGTCATCATTGATTCTGTTTCATTAATTACTCATATCCCTTTGTCGCCTATGCCAAATTAATTAGTTGCTTAGTGTGACAGCACCAGGCACTCTAATTCTGAAACAAGCAAGGAGACTTGTACACAGCTGACAAAGGGATAATGTTTCCTAAATTCTTGCTCCAAGTTCTTTTTTTTTTTTTTTTTTTGTCATATCACGTTCGAGATTTTATCAAAATTATAAGTAACACATTATCCCTACTTATGAATCGACCCTGATAATATTAATTTAATTAACAAAAAGAACCTTGAGTTAAGGTTCCATCAGCAGCCCCAAAGAAGCTGTTACTATGGGTGTTAGTGAGGAATATTAATTTAAGAGGGTTTTATCGACAAGATCGAGAAGGGTATCGTTTTAGAACTCTCGATGAGAGCCGCGGCTCTTTTTAGTGAGAAGAATGGAGGAAGGGATTGGGGAGCCTGGGCGGCGTGGTTCTTTTTGTTCACGAGAAAGGAGGAAGGGAATATCTATGCGGTAAGAAGTCCGCATGAAATTAATTCAATATTGTGCGGCCAAGCGCATACAATTGCTATGAGGATAACAAAAATACGTATATAAATATTTATGCGGAAAGTGGGCGCCGATGCCTGCAAAAAAAAAAAAAAAATACTCTGCAGACACAAACGTGCATCGAAAGCGTATGCGGGCTTTCGCATGTAAAAGTACACCACGTGCATAAAATATATGCGGATGTAACCCGCATAGAACAATCTACGTGGAAAATGGTGCGAACGCGTGGATAAAATATCTGTGCGGAAGTGGCCCGCATATAACGTTTTTAAAATTGCTGATTGCGCATAAAATATCTATGAGAACATAAATCCGTATAGAAATATGCGGATACCACCTTTTGCAGTGCGGACCAACGTATGCAATATCTATGTGGAAAGAAATCTGCATATAACAATCTATGCGGACTATCGCATTCGAGACGAGTGTCTTCAGGGCCTAGAAAGCGGCGGGCAGACGACAGTGCAGATAGCAATGAGGGATCGGAGGTCGTGGCGGAGGGCGAGCTTGTCGTCGGTGATCTCTCCCATCATCGTCGTGATCGAAGACGCGGTGGAGGCGCATGGTGAAGTTTCTATGCGAGGAATGGGACCGCATAGCTCGCCTAGATTAACCAACGAAGCATGTTCTCCAAGTCCAAGTTCCTCCTTTCTTTTGTTGTTTGTTTTTTAATACGGTAGAAAATTGCTTCCTTTTTAGCGAGAGCCTATTTAGAGGCTGAAAATTCTATAAAATTTATAAATTAAACTAGCAAAATTATAGAATTATAGATTAGGCTAGACTTATATTCATCAATATTTGGATTTGGATTACAGGCTAAGCTAGATTTATATTTATAGGATTAGACTAGGCAAGCTTAGTCTGTAATTTAAACCTACTTCTAGATATTTACGAATATAAATCTAATCCAGCTTATAATCATATAGTTTTATTGGTTGTACTGGCCTAATTTACGAATTTTGTAGAATTTTCAGTCTAATCATCCAAACAAATTTTTAGCACCCAAGAATTCCTGAAAGATAATAATTTGGGTAATTTAAAATAATCTAGATTTTATCACAACAGCCTATTTAGAATAATTTAGAATAAAGTCTCCCTGTGAGAGTAACAAAATGTTGCAAATGTTAGGTAACATAACCAGTATCTAGCATCTCAACTCCAAACTCCCTCATCTGCATGCAACTCCTTTGGTTGGAGGGTGAATCCTTTGAAGATGATCAAGAGCCTATCCGTGCAAACTTCAGCTTTCAAGAAATTCACTTGAACGAACATTCTCCTAGCGCGGTAGGGAGCCTAGTAGAGGCTGCTACGTATGGGTGGGTTTGTCTCTTCCTCCCTCCTATCCCTTTTTCTTTAGCAAAAAAAAAAAAGAAATTCACTTGAACTCCCCACGGCACATTCTCGACAGCATCCCTGTATTCAGTAATAGAATTTTAAATCAAGATAACTTCCAATAATATGATTTTGAACATCATATTGCTCGAGGGGTTTCACCAGAGATTTCTTTCTTCATGACCCGTGCATCTCAGCAATGCCCTTGAGATAAAAAATCCATGGGAAGCCCGAATGTGATGATGAACCAGGATCACTAACTAGCCGGAGATTTGTCACCCTGCACTGAGATAATTTTTTTTTTTTTAAAAAAAATGCAACTTGACGCTATTTTGGATGGTTGCTGCAATGCTAAGTTGACTATGAGTCAATCCTATCTTCTTGGTAAGTAACCTGAACAACATTCTTGCAACTGCCGCTTAGGAGCAATAAATTTCTGGGAAGACAACTTTTTTTTTATCATTCTTGTTTGCTCCATGAGGATCGCCGGATTCGATATAAATAGCGAGAATTGGACAAAAGTGAGATCCACTATTATAAGATGATTTTAGAGAATTTATAGTACAAACAAGCTGTTCAGAATAGATAGGTTAATGAAACAAACTATTATACCATTCAATATCCCATGCATTTGTATCTCTAATGTTCAACTTGTTTCTGTCTCCTATATATTTTGTATTCTCTTGCCATGTTCTGTGATGCAGCTAATCTCTCAAAACCCTATATGGAACTAATCTTTGATTAACCATATAATTGTAATACAGAAAAGTAATTAGTTTACTCCAATATCTCACTTTAGAAGTTAATATGCTATTCATTTTTAAACCTCTTATTTATATGCTTTATAAAAAATCTCTATCTCATTAATTTCAAAATCTAAATATACTAGACATAGATATTAATATTATAGATGAAAAGAAACAACTTCATACCAAGTGCATTGATTTCCACTCAGTCAATGATATTTGCATGAACTTGCTTTTACCTTAAGTTTTCTATATAACTTTGGCATACATGTTTATTTCTCTATTTACATCAAAGAGTACACATATTGAGCTGGCCAGCTCATGACTTGTAGATATGGGTGGAATTTGTGATGACCCTACTATACTGTTATTGGGTGGGCCTGGGCTACAAATTTAAGCCCATTACTGCAAAACTCTGCCCAAGCTTTTGTTTGGCTGACTTAAATAGATAATTTGTAAGCCTGATAATCTGGTCAATCCAAAGGCAGCAGTATATTATGTGTTTGAACCACACATGTATATCTATATTACAAAATCATAAATTATATAACGTAAATAACTTTCTGACAATAAACAATCACGACCGTTAGATTTAGTATATGTAATCATGACCATCTGTGACTTTATCAAATTCTATAAACTCACGTTCAGATCTTTTTCACAAATAGTGAATTCATGTTCAGATTTAGATTCTCCATCCGGCCACAAGAACAGTTTGAGTCTGGGGCAACATTACGAAATTGGTGACTTTTGACTGGGAGTCAACCTAGATAGGCAAGAACCCAGACCAAAAAGTAAGAGGAATAGTACTACTAGAATAGGTTCTTCCCTTGATAGAGCCCTTATTAGTCATTGAATTTTTGTATCCTCTAATTTATATCGAATTTATTCTTTTTAAATTTGTTTTATATGATAAATATTTATTCTTTTTGTATTGACTTGTGAGTTAACTTGATACTGAATAGAATAAATGACGAGAGAACAAGTGGCTCACTATTATGGGTCAACCTTGATTACATTTTGTAGATTTCTAATATTAAAGATCTACGAACATGTTCAATCTTTAGCATTATTTGTTATGATATTATTACCTTCTTTTGTTGAAATTGTGGAGTTTTTAATGAATTCAAAGGTCTCAACTAAAATATTCATGAAATAAAGATGCGGTTGAGCTCCCCATCCCGAACAAACTCAAAGGCTCGAACCACACATGGACGGCAATTCGGGGAATAAGCGCAAAGTGAGGATTAAGTGCAATGCAAAGGGGAGCATGGGATATGATATGCGCCCTCGTAATCCTCGTCTTTGGATGGTCTGCACCATCATGAATGATTACCTTAAGCCTTTCCACAATATATTAATATGATAATTAAATTATTTTATACAACTAATTATATAATCAAGAATTCTTTTTTTTTTTTTCTGGTGCACTGGCATCTCTTCGTGTTTGGGTAGGGGCGGCGATTTATGATCCAATCCATCAACTCTACCTGCAAGTTCGGATTTAGCATAAATATGTTTGAGTCAAGTTTAGTATATTTGGCAGATTTCTAATATTAAAGATCTACGAATATGTTCAATCTATCAACTATCTTTAGCATTATTTGTTATGAGATTACTACTTTTTATTGTTGAAATGGCGGAATTTTTAATGAATTAAGGCCACAACCAAGATATTCATGAAATGAACAAGCAGTGGAGCTCGCCGTCCCTAGCAACCTCTAACCACACATGGACGGGAATTAGGAGAATAAGCGCAACGCAAAGGGCAGCATGGGACAAGTCCATGTCTGTGGATGGTTGCAGCATCAAGAACGATTACCTTAAGCCTATCCATAATAAATTGACATGATAATTAAATTATTTTATACTACTAATTATATAATCAAGAAATCTCTTTAATTTGTGTTTGAGTCCGTATGCTTTTAAGTGTCCACTTTATTAGTAGTATTATAAAAGCTCCAATAGGTCAGACTATTTCATTCAAACGGCATGGTTTCGATCCTCTTTGGATTTCCTAGCCAATTCCTTTCACCACGACCTTGCACGTTACTTCCTCTCGCTTAATGGGATAACCTCCATCACAACAATCCGTTCTCCAGCCGAGTCATCCTTAACATCCATGCAGTCCACCAAACTTCCAGGAAAAACTATATCCTACATAACTTTTACCATTAGCCATGTATGCCACCAATCATAGCCGCTTGTTCCTATAGATCTTATTCATCAAATGCTTACCTCGATGCATCATTACAAAAATGTCAAGAAGAAGCCAGCCAGGATATGTCTTTTTGAGAGGTCATTTAAAGCATTATACAACGGGATAAATATAAAAATATTGCCATCCTAACAAGCTTTTTGACTTGGTTCCTATTTAAAAAATGTTATCCATATACTTCAAGAAAAAAGCATTCTTAGCCATTCCACCAAAAAAAAAATTACAAGTTTTATGAAATGCTCAAAAGTATACAAGCACTACATAAAAATTAGTCAATGGTTTACAGTATTTTCTTCTGTTTGACAAAATGATTCAAGGTCGAATAATGAGTTATCCCTTCTATAAAAGCTTTGCATTTTTCTAAAAATATGTCTACAAATAAAGAGAAGATGGAGAAAAAAACCAAATATTAATGATAATCCAATAAATTATCTCATAGCATACAATAATAGATAAAACTAGATATTTTCATGTACGTTAGCTCAATATAAGAAGAGACATGCAATACTCTAGGTAGGATCAAGACAGTGAAAAACCTCTAGAGGTTTCTGTTGTCTTTTAAGTCATCCCAATTCCCACTACATTTTCTTAAAAGATGCCACGCCCCAAGCAAGTTTGCCTGAAAGTTTAATTTCTAGTGCTGATTGAACACGATAGCGTAATCTCACCCCCACAATTTTCAATTTGATTCTCGGGTAGAAGATTTCCAAATATCTGGACATTGTTAATCATAGTGGTGGGTCTCCCTCATTTCTCTCTCTCTCTTTTTTTTCAATATACACAATGAGGGGAGGAGACGATAAAAAAAAAAAAAAAAAGAGAAAAACAAAGATGATGATGATAACCCATGTGACATCAGTTGTATCTTCAAGGAAGGCAAGAGATGAAGCATTGAATAACAAATAAATTACAAAAAGATCACATATAAATACAGTTGAGGAGAGCCACAACCACCTACATAAGTAATATTTACAAAAGAGTAGGCATGAACTAGGATCCTTTATGGTGCGTGTTTTGCACGAAAGAGGGTTGCCTAGCAGCCACCATGTCATCCATCTTGGAAATGCAAAGCTATTGCTCATCTTGCAACCTGCCATATTCGGCACCCAATATAGTGCTTTCTATTCCCGAGGTAAGCAAAAGCCATCCATTTCCGAGATGGATGACCTCTAGATATTTACAGCTAAAATATATACAACTAGAGGATCTGAACTCGAGCAGGCATACCCCTATAGTGGTGCCAACTGCCAAAGAGGTTCCATATGACTTCTGGCGTCCCAACATTAAAAGCATCTCCTGACCCTAGATATGAACAGGATTATATGTTAGCCGTTAACAATAGGATCAGATATTTATTACTTAATTCTACTTCCAACAATCAGAACTACAAAATTATTCTGCTTGGTTTCCCATACCTTGATACGAGTTATCAACTAAACCATCCCCCTAATCCACCAACATTACTGAAACGAGTGAGATCCTCCTACTCTAGTGAGTCCAGCTTGGTGCAACAGCAGACTGCGCCAAGATCTACATAGGGATTTGAGGTACAGAACACCTTTTGCAATTCAACCAGCAAGACAACAGCCCTGTAAGACCTGTTGCAGTTGGCTGGCGAATGGCACTTTCGCGCTTCTGTAAAGCTCTTACAAACTCCTCCGAGCTTAAATTTCCATCACAATTTGCATCAAATACATGGAAAATGACGTCAACAACATTGTCAGTCACAGAGAGATTGCAGACCTATCAGCATCAAAACAAAACAATGGCATCAGAATAGTAATCCAAACCAGGAGGGCAACTAAACAAGTCATCTAAAAATAATAGATAACAGCTTATCTAGCACCAAGTTGGTACAGATCCATTTGGTCATTGATAAAGCATCTCTTTATTGGGGGCTAGAACTAAATCAGGAACACCAGCCAAATAATCTAAGCATTATCTAGAGGTTTGTCCGACAGGTCAACTGAACAGTTGAAACCAAAGGATAGCACATCAACTAGACGCTGAGATTGTCTACCCTCAGTTTAATTAGTACTAATTCTCGTATCTTAAAATAACAGAAATATGTAATGGATGGGAAAAGGGAACCAATGAGACTTACATGGGATGCTGCTCTTTTGAAATCTTGCTTTGTCAACAAACCATTTACTTTGCCATAACCGAATATTGCTAAAGTCAATGCTTGTAATCTGTCTCGTAGCTCCGCAAAAGTCTTAAATTCCTGAAAGTTTCAACATGCGTGAGGCATATAAGAAAATGTTATTTAGGTCAGAAATGTGAAGATATGGAGGAAACGTCTGACCTCAAAGGTAATGCGCATATCTCGGAGGTGTGGGTTATTGTTCAATTCATCTACTCTATCAAGAAACATGTTTATATGGTTCATGTCAGCACAAGCTACCATAGACAATGCAAAATCCTTGGCAGAAATGGTTCCCCTTAACTTGAAGTCATAATGGGCAAACTCCAAGCGCACAATCTGGAGAAAGAAAATGTTCTTACAGATGATAGGAGTTTCTGAATAAAATTCTAACTAAATCAGCACATACATTGCAAGATGATTGATAAACAGACAGCTCAAAGCAAGCATGAACAATAAACATGTCATGGACATGTAATTTTAACCATCTCTAATGCAATGATATTCATATCAACTGTTCTCAAAGTTTTTTTTTTTTTTTTTTTGTGCGGATATATGAAAAGAAACAGAAGGGAAATCTGCTAAACAAATTTTGAATGCTCAAAAACTTCGCTCTATCAAAAGCTCATCAAAATCTAACTTTTAAGAACACTCACAAATAAGGTGCCCCATATATATCTAGGCTTTCAATTATTTAAAAGCAGCGATGCAAACATCGGTGTTATCGCAGTTGTAGAATATTAACATACAAAATAATATACACTTCTCATGAAAGCAAACAGTTTTCAGTAAACAATAACCAGAGAAACAAAGAACATGAACAAATTAATCCCAATTGAATGTAATCCAGCTATCTTGAACCAGATTAATGGTTTCAGAATAAGCGGAATCTTAGTCCATAATGACTCACAATCTCGAATCTAATACTCCAGCACAATGACAAATATTGACTGAAATGATCAATCATCTGCAGCCGGATATTTGTCCATGCAAATCTGTCATTTACGAAAGACATACTGTTCATACTGACACCCTCAGCCTGTGTTTTGTTGCTCAGAGAAAACAAGGAGAGAGAAATGAAAATGGAAGGAGTAAGATTACATCTGCAAATTTCCACCCATATATTCATTTCCTTTCCTCCATTCTCTCATCAATCAAATGGAGTCTTATAAACTTTTGTTTAGAATCCCATATTAAATGCTCTATAAGCCATCAACTCACTGGGAGAACAATTTGTCAGGTCAAATGGAGATTGCTGTGGAGGCTTGATGCAGATAGTACTTCAGATGACTCTCTGACTTATTTTCATCCACATGCATTCATTGAGTGGTTTTACAATCTTGAAACTAGTGAGGAATCAAGTCAATGAGCAACTTAAATCTAGTAAAATGTCAGCAAGCTAAACTAACAACCAACCTTGTATAATGTAATTCTAGATTCTGGTCTACATGGTTTTTATTGGCCATATATATCCGTTCTAATTTTTTATCTTTAAGCCCCAGCAACTTGTGTCAATCAACATAACCTAGAAACAAACACAGGTGCCATGCATTCCATACAATCTTACATCTATCATAGTTGAAATGATCATGGACTTTTAAGATGACCTTCAAACAGTAAATTATTTGCAAATTTTAAATATAATGAATTATTTAGATATGAGTAAGGCAAAATCTGTGTTGCAAATTTTGAAGAAACCTGACAGTAGGGTACTAAATGTAGCTAGAATTGAAATGGATTAGAATGAGACCACAATCAAATGATGTCCAGGAAATACCAGTTTGATTAGTTTTCTCTATCTTACATGAATTATGCAAAACAGAAAATAGACAAAGACAATATAAAATCCTTTTCTTTATTGCAGCAGTGGGTCATCAAACTCCGTCCTGCTTCAATCAGATATTTAATATAATAAACCACATGACCATAATTTCGGAAATGAAGTTTTCAAGGTGAAAAAAGGGTCTGAACTACTTGTTTTCATCATTCTTTCCCTGCTTGCCTACTGAAATTAATCCTTACTCTCAGTTCTCATTTGTTCAATAAAGTGATTTAATTAAATAAAATGCACTGATATGACATCCTATCAAAAAGTCACTGGAAACATAGTTAAGGGTGATTGTGCAGGTGAGACAATTGCAGTCTCACAACCAAGTTATAACACCATCAAATGAAGTTGCAACTATTTAACATGGTTTTTGAAACCTTTCACACTGATTAATTCTACTAAGTTTTTTTTTCTTTACACTGATCTCTACATTATTCAGTAACATAAATAAAGAAGAAAAAAACAATGCATGGCCATAAAAGAACCACAACCTTCACCCCCCCCCCCCCCTCAAAAAAGAAAAAAAAGGAAAAAAAACCCCACAAAAATAGGGAGAAAAAAAAGGAAAAGCTCTATTTCAAAAGTTAATTAGAATCAAGAAGGCTCGGCATTATTGGACGTACTCTTTAAAACCAATCTAAAAGGGATATGAAAAATGAGAAGTACCTCATCATGCAAGTCCCTCAGAAAATGAACAAATTTATCATGTTGGAGGTGTCCCTTTCCATCCTTGCCAAAGAAATACTCCACTAGACCCCCATTTTCTACAGATCCACCAACTTTCAGACCAGTACGACGTCCATCCCTATGACTGGCTCCTTGTCTATTATATGAACGCAGCAATGCCATCACTTTCTTAAACTCTTCTCTTTCTATCTCTCTGAAAACAATACAGGATTATTCAGTTTTAAAGTGAGTACTGGATAAAAAGGTAACTACAATGTGTTCATACCCTCTACTATCAAACAACAAATAGTGATGATTGAATATGCTGATATAGAGCGGGTCTTTAACAGGACGGACAAGAGTTTAACTGCATGCAAATGGTCACAAGTAAACCACAAAAAGGTAAAACTCCAACTTGATAACATATTTATAAAATCAAATAAAACAAGATGAAAAAAATGCAATAGAGTTCTGTATCTACCAAATAGTAAAACAAAGAAGACATAGTAATACAAAAAAGGAAATGATTTAAGCTTCAGTAAAAAATAGAAATTATCCAGAAGTCACAAGTGAAATATTGCAAACTTCATGCAGGC
>JAOXJJ010000001.1:22581802-22615242 GCA_025769935.1 Phoenix roebelenii | reverse complement strand
TATTAGCCAACAGAGCTTTTAGATATCATAGCAAGTTCCTCTCTTGTCCAGCATTTCCTTGGTCAAGAATTTGGAACCACTTCCCAGGAGGCTACTAGCAGGTTGACAACCAGTCATAACGATGTACTTGATCTTTTTGTGCAACTTTCTCAACATTTACTTCTATTCTGATGCCAACTCTCATTTTCATTGGCGAAAAGGATTGAATGATCATGGTTTGAGCAAATAGACATGATAAGTTCCTCAGAAAAATCAAAAATATTACCCACTAATCTGGCTTCCATAAGAAAAAATACACTGTTCAAGGAGAAAAAATAACATAATCAACAATCAATGACAAATTCTATAGCTGGATTGCATCAAGAAGATGTATACATTATATGATGCTCTTCTAGGACAATGCTGCTATATCCAACAATCTGAAAAAACATGAGGGCAAAACAGGGTGGGAGAAAGGTTGCTCCAAGAATTTTAGAGAAAAAGCTGAAAGCATACATAACAACCAAGTTTCAAACAAAAGCCATGACCTGAATCAGTATGAAGGTTTTGATAAACCCTTCTCCAGTGCAGCAAATCAGAAAATCATTTATCTATGTTATTCTTATAAAAAATCATTCAAATTAATAAAAAGTAAATACCAAATACAAGCATGGCACTAAGTGGGTTCGCATAAGGTGATGACAAAGGCATCGAAACCACTGGCAATCTTTGTTTCTTAACTTGGAAGTACTAATCACACATTATGTACGCATTCTAGGAGTCCCCCACAAAAATTTCACAAAGCGGACCATACACGTCCAAATCGGTATGAGGTTGAGCCATTCTAATACTGAAAAGACTAGTAAATTTTCCAATTTATATGCCTTATAAAGTTTGTATGTTAGAGAACCAAAGAAGATAGATATCCTAAATTAAGATATCAACAAAACATAATTTGTTTATAGTATAACTTTATATTTCTTTGCTATAATACTTGATATGAAAGTCTAACATCAGTTTTCCTAACGAATTAACTATATCTGCATAAATAAATTAGAAATATTTAGCACATGATACATAAGTAGCAAAGAACATCTAACAACAGAGAATAATGAAAAGTAGCATCTGGATATTGAAAGATTGCAATGAAGAAACATTTATTCTAACATACTTCAAACTCAGAAGATACAAATTCAAATAATGTAAAGAGCAATCTTACCCATTAGTGTCGAGATCAAACATTTTAAAAGTCACACTAAAGCTTGATATAGGAATGCTAAGCAATGTCACAAAAAAGATATACCTGTTAGAAGTGAAAATGAAGAGTGTCAAGAAAGATCAATTTACATGTAGCGCTACCCAGAACTTTCAACTATCATAAGGTTTTTACAGATTGAAAATGTGGATACATGCATTTGAATTTTAGCTTGACGTTGCAAAACTAAAGTCCTCAACTTACTCTGGGAAGGATATCAGTCCATCATTATTAGTATCAAAAAGCATGAAAAAGGGAGATGGAGCACAGTGCAACTCGCTAGGATGACGCTCCCCTCTAAGATGTCCTTCTCTAATAATATTTGATTCTGATGGAGGAAATACAGGCACAATCGCTCTCATCAAATCTGTGGGTAACATAAATATTTCCCCTTCTGGACTCTGAACAGATGCAAAGTATTCAAAAATCTGGAAATAAGAAAAGATTTTTGAGTATGTTGATGTTTGCCCATGAACCATAACATATAGAATGCTATTTAACAAAATAGGGAGTATAGTTAGTGAATATAATAAAAATTTAATGAATATTTTACAAATCATATAACTCTATTTTAGTCTTCATTTAGAAGAGAAAATCAAACTAAAACATAGCAAAACAAATAAAGCAATAATACTCAAGAAGGATTTTTTTTCAAAAAAATATACCATGTGCATGCATTATTTCAGTGAGGTACTCCAACATTATCATAAGAGTGACTCAGGTATAGCCTATTTCCCTAGATAGTCGCGAGTATAAATGTTGGATCAGCACATATATCATAGCAATAGCACACTTAAAAGGGGACGAGCCTTAGTGCCACAGATAGGTGACTCCATTGTGACCCGAAAGTCAAGGGTTTGAAACACGAAAACAACCTCTCTACATGCAGGGGTGAGGTTGCGTACATCTAACCCTCCTCAGACTCTACAATGTCAACTGCCTCATGCACTAGGCTGCCTTTTTTAATGGCACATGACAAATGAAAAATTGAAGTATATGATGCACAGCCAAGTATGGGTCAGAAAAAGAAAATGCGAAAGCAATAAAGGTCATGTTTAATATCATGTTGAATGTAACTTAGTTTGAAGCATTGCATGCCTCCATCTTTATATCTTCTACATGAATACATAGTAAAAAGAAAATATAAAATCGAATACAAAGATCTTGTTAAGCAAATAATCGTGTAGGAAGATGATAAGAAAGCAAATATTAATGTAATTATATTGTTTCAATAAAATCTAATTTGAAAAGTATGAATACTTGCCACAACTGACCTTAGTTAAGAAGCTATCTTAATGCTTTTTTTTAAAACAAAATAAAGATGGATTGACAAAAAGTTCTTACAAAAAACTTTAGAAGGATAATCTACCTGCTTAACTGAGTGGGTGGTGATTATAAATATCATTTTATAACACTTTTAACCATAGATGTTGATGATCATTTTATAACCGGTACCACTGGTTCAGCTTGGTTCATGCATCCAAAAGCCCCAAAAAAAATTTGGAACCGGTACGGGCTGGTACGGTTAGCCGGTTCGGGCCAATATCGATTTTTAACACCGAACCGGACTGGTTAGAGCCGGTACCGGTTCGGTACAAGCTGAACCAGCTGGTACAGGCCGGTTCAACATTCCTTGCAAACAACCAAAGTTAGAGAGGCCAATAATTGATAGGAGGATGGAGGAACAACAGGCTGATGATAATGGATGTACAAATTTTTTAATGACCAAAAACACCCATAGACTTCATATACACAGTTATATACACCAATTTAATTACTCCATGCTCTCTTTTTTTTAATAGGGAGATGCAAAAGAAAATTTTATAAAACCCTGTCCTTGAGTTAGGACAAAATACATTGGAGAAAGTTGGCAATCTAAATTTGGAATAATAATTCTAGAATTTAAAATAGAAATTTTGAAAATATGCTCCTATAAAACCGGCTGCTTTGCTAGATAACACTTTTTTTCTAAATATGTATCAAAATACAAAAGTTACCAAAAAAAGATTTGTGTTATATTTAAAAACCAAACGAAGATGAACACTAAACATGTTCAATAAGCTTATGAGCTCTTACCATTCCAAAAAAGAAACAACATGTACTAGAAACTCTCTGGATTACTTCAATGAACCAAAAGCAATATTCCATAAAATACCTTTTCAGGAGGACTTAGCATCCTTATCCGTCTCTCATAGTTAAAAAACACCCTTCTGCGATACGAATCTGTAAATGCAAACAAGAAAAGTATCATGTTATAGAGCATACATTAAAATTTTGTTGCATAAAAATTGGCCTGCTGAAGCACAATTTGACAAGATTAAAACTCAGATCAGATCATAGAGGGGGTTAAATTGAATCAGATAAGATTGTGGATCAGATTACAGATCAAGATTCTGAAACTTTCAAAAGAATTAAAATTATAATAACATGAAAGTTGGAAGAAAGAGTCAATTATAAGTTACATGGGAAAATGGATTCAAGTATCTTGTCATGCCAATATCAGTCCATAAAGTCCAAGTTGATTATGCTAGACTTGTTTGGAACTCAATGAAATGGACTTTGGCCACCACAAATCCACTTCATCTGGTAGAAATCCTAACATGTGGCTTGGAATTTGATTGGTGTAACAACCTCAAACCTCACCCAAAAGGCCTAGCTGCAAGTTATTATTTGAATTCTTTAACCCTATATAAGGATCCAAGATATCCTCGGCACACAATCAATGTGGGACTAAACACATGCCCTCATGTGTCTTGGCATACTCTCCTTGTTTAAGACTTGGCATCCCTACCAAGCTAAATACCCAATCCAATCATAAGCAAATCACAAACACCACAATAGGCTTGTGGTTAGCCCCAAAAAAGCCCATGCTACAATGTCCCTTAGTCACACATGGGCCATGTGTCAGGTCTGATCTGATATCCTTTCTAATGGCCTAGGACCTCATCAAAAAGGGCTAAGCCATAAGATATTATATGGGTTCTTTAACCTTGTATAAGCACCCAAGATCTCCTTAACGCATAAAGGATGTGGGATAAACATGCCTGCGTGGTCCTGGCAACTAGCATTGGCACTACATGCAGTAAAATTCTTAGATGGAAATCATCACGCATAAAGATGAGAAGTTTCCACCACCACATGCTCATTTATAGAACATCTAGTGAAATGAATATCATGTATGTATGAGTAATTTTTAGTCTCGGTATCTGATGCTGTAGCAATAGCTTGAGGATACGGGTCAATTGGTACGATACACCATCATACTAACATATGGTGAGTTATTCGAGGCAAGATACCAACTGTACCATGTCTTGGTTCAATACCATCGAGCCACCATGCCAACCAATCACTTATCAGGCTGGTACAATATGCCCAATATTGGGCCTAGGGGTTTGGTACAAAAAACTTTATATACGACTATAGAACTTTTTAGGGTATCCTCAAATGACTCGAAAGATTATGGAGACATAGCCTCAAAACAAATTAAAATGATTAACGATATCTCCATCATCATCATCATTTGTTGAATTGATATGTAAAACCAACTCCTTTTGTTTGGCTTCTAAAAGAAGAAATAAAATCTTCTTCCTCATCCTATAGTTTCACATTTATCTGGCACCATATAAAGTAAATTTTCATGATCCTACAAACAAAATAAGCCATTATTTTGAAATTGTTCAATGAAATGCAATTCACCACTCCAAAAATATCAATTTAGTTATCCTTCACGTAAAAATTGTAAGGGAAACATGAAGAATTACCTTTAGCTTTTAACTCATCAAAGACCCATATTTTCTTCTCTTTAAAGCTTAGAAATTAAAAACCCTAATTGGAATACTAATATTATGCTCAACAAAGCCATTAGTGATAAAAGAAGTCAAGCAAAAAGTCAAAAAAAAGGTCAAATAGATCTTAAGAGAATATGCTTTCCATAAGGTCACATGTGTATGATATGATCAAGTTGTATCCAATAATGCAAGACAATTTGCAATAAAAGTCTAGAATTTATAATACTCTCTGGTCCTCACCCAGGGATAGATCCATACAATTTTGGTCCATTTTAATTCAGAAACAACCAGGATCATGGATCAAAAGATCCTGTAACATGAAAGCATATGAGTGCATGATGCAAAGAAAGGAGGCAATAGATGCATCTTCACCATGAATATAACTAAACTAAGACAAACTTATAGTAACTTACATAATCATATTCACTATGTTGTAAATTTATCCCATCAGTCTATAACCCATAAAATGCTAACAAAGGATAAGACAAATAATTTCATTGGTGAAGCAAAACCTAAAAGTTTAGCCAACTCTCCAATGGATCATGAATCATGGGCTTAACTGTAGAGTTCACTGTACTATTCAAAATTGCCCCTATACTTACATCAATAAATTACATAAATTTAAGATCCTGTCATCAACAATAACCATAATATATGAATTTCTGCAGCACCAGTTGTATGAGACTGGCTGATTTCCCTGCCAGTAATACCATAATAATAACAAGATGAATCCCAGAGATTTAACACAAGCATACTGCATACCTATTCATCAAAGCATCATTCTTAGAATGAGTTGCACATCATATGGATTGAACATACTTGCATCATATGGATTGAAAATAGTCCAATGCTTAATATTCTACAGCCCTGAATATATTTATATTACCAATTAAAATGTTTGTTTAATAAAGAAAATATATCAGAAAAAACAATTATGATTGGGCATAATGAATTGTCATTTGCAAACAACTTATAATACAATAAGATATCTAATGAAGGAAAGCAAAATGAAAAGGAATAAACATTTTATGCTGGTTACATGAGCTAAATATTTATATTCAACAATCTGATATAAGATATTTATATCGATGCATACCCAAAGAAAAAATAGAAAAAATAGAAAAAAAAATTACCTACAACTGATCAAGTAAGGAAGAATAATTTTCAATGAACATTTACTTTTAGACATATGGACCCATCACTGTAAGACAAAAAACATTTCTACCATGACTAACAACATTAACTTCTTTCAAAAATCAGAGATGTCTTAAATTTTGTCACTGTAAATTAAGTTTATTAGATTATTATCAAACAATAAGTACAACAATCAACAATGTCTA
Organism: Phoenix roebelenii; assembly: GCA_025769935.1. Taxonomy (NCBI): domain Eukaryota; kingdom Viridiplantae; phylum Streptophyta; class Magnoliopsida; order Arecales; family Arecaceae; genus Phoenix; species Phoenix roebelenii. The sequence continues at coordinate 22,608,880 of JAOXJJ010000001.1, read as the reverse complement.
ATCTAATTTTGTAACTCAGATAAATATTTCTTCCTCTCTTATTTTCCTATTTTTCCTTTTTTTATTTATTAAATAAACTTTTTTCATGTATTAACCACTATAATGATTTAGCTAGGAAGTCAATGCAAAGCCAGAAAAGGATGTGCATTCTAGATGTTTTTTCTAAAACATTTCATGCACCATCAAAAATGGAAGAACCCCTATCCAAAAAGCAGAGAAATGAAGAAGTGACATCCAAGCCCATGGTCACAATGCCACCTCCATGCCCTCAGTCACCGAGCCAACCTTGTACACTCGGAAGAAAGAACCCCACCCAGCCTTCCAAGTTCTCCCCCCGCTACCACAAAGATCTGACAGCGAAGACATCCTACTCCTTGCAGAAGACGCCATCATGGAAGGCATGGTTTCCTCTTGTTGCTAACCATGGCTGAAGGAGGGAGCATTTTCGGGCAACGTTAGGGTAGCCGAAATAGATGAAAGGATTTTCTTCTTAAAGCCAGATAGCCAATTCAAACAAAATCTAGTTAATGCTGATAATTTTAGGTCATTTGAGAGTACAAAAATTAGGTCATTTGGTAGTAGGTGTGATGAGATAAAGAGTTAGATACCTAAAAACAGATTATGTACACAAGATAAAGTACTCATCATAAGTTGGAAATATCCCTGGCTTACCGCATATTCTCCTCAACACAAGGATTATTGTTTCCAGAAAAGCTCCTCAATACAAATATTAAAAGGAAAATTTATACATCGTCATATCCTAAGGTACCTATAATACTGGAAGCCAACATGATAGAATGATGTCCATTGCTATACCATCCATAACAACTAGTATCATTCAATATCAACTTGTACGTGTGCATAGTGCTTTAGATGCAAAAGTGTGGACTGTTCATGATGGTCTATAGCCTTTCTCAGTTGTTCTTTTCTTTTGTAAAGTCTTAAAGTTGCAATCTATCAATAGAGTGCAATAATGATGTAATATGAATAAACTCAATAACTTAGAATCATGAATTTTCATATTTTTTTTCCTTCATAATGAGGATTTTAATATTGGGGTACAGACCCATACCAACTGTGACCTGGCATGGTACATATGCAATATGCTGGCCTCATGCCTCAGTACAAATAAGCATATTTTTTCATAGAAAAAGGTGTACCAAGCAGTAACAGGATCAATATCAGCAAGATACAAGGCGGTTCAGGCCTAGTTTACTTAAATCAGGGCACATAGGGGTCCCATGTAGCGGTCATGGCCCCAAGCCAGTATGCTCAACTTTTCGATCACTGGTTTTAAGTCTATTCTTTTGATACAAATTTAAATCTACCTAAATCAAAAAGATTATGCATACATCATATAGTATTTATTATTTTCCTAGTTGCTCCAAGTAACATTTTCATAATTTATTTCCTTTACAGTATTTTTTAATCTTTGAATTTGATTTCGACCTGTAGAAATCAAAAAGACCACGACATAAAACTAAGAAGCACCAAAAGGACACGGTCATTGATGACGAAACAGACTACAAAGGGAGTTTGTCATGCTCATGACTTCTATTGATGGATGTCTAAACATTTTTCTGAATATATTTCTCCATCCTGTGTATCTTCTAACAAATCATATATATATCATTTCATACTTAACATTTCATATATATACGAGCAAACAATCTAAGATCTCTATTGCCAGCAAATATCCTTCAGAAGCAACCCTACATCATAACATTCAGAAGTTATGTTCATTGTAACGAGTGTTCCATGTCTATTGCCATGCTTTGAAGCACATAGTATGAGACAAGGAGTTCGTTTCCATATCCAAAGAGTTCTTTCCATGTCCTCTCTCATAATTTTCATCCATGTTAGTTTAGGTCATCCCCTCCTCTTTCTGCACCCGTCATGGTCATTTGAACCATCACGATCATTAACATTCAACTTTGCACAGCCTACTTTGATCCTACTTAAGACATCTAGCTATCTTCCCATCTTCTCTTGCAATAAAAACAAAGTAGCAAATCAAGCGGATTTAGTGACATCATGTGCCTTAGTTGAATTGCATTTTGGTTCTACATCTCCGCATGCTTTCATTACATAAATCGTATAAGTCATAATTATGCCTTATCACTTCTGCATAGACTAAGCCCTACTGCTGAAATGGGTTATTTCCGGTTGTTTTTATTGTGAATATATTCATACAGCATTCATTTTTTTATGAATTTATGAGGTAGCTCTGCAACTCTAACAGCGCCTATAGTAAAATGGTTCCATGAAACCTTTCTAACTTTACATGATGCTCATTTTGCTAAGAATTACTACCTACATGAATCCTTCTAAGTAGAAAAAATTTATTGCACCTATTAGTTTTATAATAGATAGAATAGCTTTCTCAGAGACTAAAGCACATTATGCACCTGCATAAACTCCATCTACATATATGCATCAATCTCACTACTCTTACATGTGGAGTCACTACATCAACTATCATAACATCATCCACAATAATTATTATCCAAGAAGGCTCTTAAATATATAACTTAACCAATACTAATAAAATGGAATATAAAGAATGCAACTAGTCTTCTTTTCTCGCATACCAAATCACCTTAAGCATTTGATCTTTCTTCCTTGAGCTGACCACAGCATCATTTGTTCCAGTTGGTTCACAAGAATAGTTGTCATCTGAATTCAACAGACCATTTCAATAACTTCATAGTGACATTCCTACCTTTACAACGATGATAATCAATACAATTTCAATTACGCTTTCTTCTATACATGGACATCAGATCACAACTCATCCATTCACTCAAAATTCCACAACCATAAAGAGCAGCCCAATCCGACCACACCCCTTTCTTTATATATCAATATTTCCTTTTTTTTTTCTTCCATCGAGTGAATAGACAAATACAAGAATGCCACATTTTCTTTCTTTTTCCTTGCCTCCCATTATTTAAATGTTAACAAACACGAAAATAAGCAGTATCCCCTACATCTTACGCCATCTTTGTGGATTTCTCGTGTATAATTCCATTAAAGAGTCATCTTCTCTTATCTAAGAGAAAAACGCATGGCAAGATCAAAAGATAGAGAAAAAGAGCTCCTTCTCATATACAGATTCCATTAAGGGGCTCCTTCTCATATACAGATTCCATTAAGGGGATATTTTTTAATAGTTCCACACAACAAATTAAACAAGAAAAAGAAGTAAAAACCAAGAAAAACAGAGAGGGAAAAAAAAAAAGACATAATACGTCTCTTTAGTATAAATGAACAAAGAGGAAAGAAATGACCTCCGAGGAGAAATTTAGATTTCTTGTCTTGCTTTGGCTTCCGAAACACGATCTGATGCTGGGGATCGCTCCGGTCCGACGCGGATTCAGCGAAAGAGGAAGAAGAGAACATCCACAGGGCCAGGATAGACCCACCGGCCGCCAAGATCCCGGCCGCCGCCTTCCCGAGCACCCCGGACCCGACGCCGGCCGGCCCCCCACTCTTCTCGCCGCCGCATGCTCCCCCCGCGCCGCCGCAGAACACGGTAGCGAGGCTGCGCCGCCGGATCGCTGATCGCCTGATGGCCGATAACATCGCCTTCGTCGGTGGTAACAAGAATTTGAGAGACGGTGGAGCGAGACGTGGGGCACCGAAACCGCAGGGTTTTTATAATTATTAATTACTTGGAAAACTGTGGGTGGGGTTCGCCGACTAACTGCTTTAGATAAATATATAATTTGCGGATAACGAATGATCTGCCGTCGGTGGTTCCTGATTTGTACACGTGTGTGTCTCTGCATGGTGATATCATTTTTTGTTCCCCAGACAACCTTTTTGCGAGGCTGGTCGGTTCCGCCACCGGGTGCCAGGGAAATGGAACTAGTGCGGTGCACCTGTCCGAAAAAGAATGGAAGGCTATGGACGCTGAAACCGGTGAGATTTCAGGATATCCATGTACTTATTTTCTTTGGTATAGATATACAAATTGAGCATATATAAAAATTTACATTCATATTTATCTAAAATAATTAAATTTTATAACCATAAAATAATTATTTATAAATTGAATAATTAAATTTTATAATCATAGAATTAAAGATTTATGAAAGACTTGATTGGGCTGAAAATCTTATAGAATTCATGAATTTTGGCCCGTCTATTCAAGCATAATTCTGTATCAATCACTCCATCTAGCCCATATTCTATAGAAAGAAAAAAAAAGTCCTTATTTCTAAAATCTTAGCTGAGTTTAGAGCGGGCCAACAAGTTTGAATTTTATAGAATTTTCAATTCAATCCTATATAAAATTAGGGACTCGTTTAGTTCTCCAGAAAAGGATTGAGAAAAGTATGGTCAATAAGAAATTGAAAAAATATCATTGAAGATTTCAAGGAAGAGAGGTTGAAAAGTAGCTTTCCCAAAAGAATAAGTTTTCCACATTTTATGAGGGAAAAAAATCTATGGGGACGTCCATATCTCAACATTCTTCTTTTGTTGGTATTATTGATGAGTCTTCAATTAAATTGTACACAAATGATGGCCTTTTTGGTGTTAAACCTTCAAAACTTTCAAACCTTGGTATTTCAAGTATTTGATTTAAAATATTATGAATGTGATGTTTGTTCCTTGTGGTCCCCTTATTAAGGATATAACATGTATTTTTTATAACTTTTCTAAAAAATTAGATGCTCGACCAAACATAAGTCACTGAAGAGTATATTTTATATACTACTTTCTTATGATTTGCCAAATATGCAAAAACTATTTTTTGAGATATTATATATCTAGGCATTAGCTTCTCTTAAAAAATATTCTAATAGAGTAAAATTCTTCCTACAAACTAAATGAGTCCTAAATAGAATTACAAATAGAGTCAAATATTTAGATACGGATTAGATAGTTGTTTATCAATATCCATATTTTTTTGATGGATATGGATACGAAAACGGATATTAATTGGATGTTCAAATTTCTATCCATATTAGATTTGGATTAAAAAGTAGATCTGGATAAATATTATCTGGTCCACTTTCACTCCTAGTCGTAATCAAGCAAAACAAAGTATTAATGACTGTATTTTGTTATTAACTTTTATATTATATAAATAACATTAAATAATAGCTCTTATATGAAACATAAAGTATTAATAACCATGCTTTCTATTTAATGAATATACATTATTATTTTTATTAATCAATGTGTTTATATAAATGAAAAATGCTAGAGATAGCATGTTATATCATCATTCAGTTTACTAGCAATTGGTGACGGGATGTGGGGTATCTACAGCCCCAACTACCACATTGGACCATAGTCACATTATTTTTCACATTATTAATTTTTTTTAATTATTTTCAATTTTCTCTTGACTATATCATTTTATTAGTCTTCAATTTTGTGAATTATTTATGACTGATTTCAAAAATTTTATGTGTTACAAGTTAATGATACTATATATCGTTGCTAACAATATTTTTCTTGCTATCATTTGTTGCTTTTTCCACTTCTATAAATAAACAAAAATCTTTTAAAAAATATTTTTTTTTATTTTTCTTATTCTTTGATGTCCAAACTCTTTCTAAACTTTTGACAATTTTTTTATTTTTTTAAATTCTGAATAATTTCATCCAACCTAATAGTTTCCAAATGCTGAACATGTGACTATGTATCGGACCAACGAACAACCCAAATGGGTAACAAGTAGTAGTATATTTTTGTTTATCTAAAAGAAAATAATTTAAGGGGGTTCATAATGTATGAAATGTTCTTGGTATCAATCTAATAGCTACTAGAAAACTCAGTTCGTAAGTTGCACTAGCCTGGTTGGAAAACTTATTACGTGCACAACTATAAGGGTATATAATTCTAAGCCAATATTCATGTGAAAACTTTCGCATTCTCGAAATAAACCCTCATAAAATACCAATGTAATAGCTAAAATATATCTTTCCTCCTAAAATACTTTTCAAAACACTAATATTCACTGGATACGGCAAACTCATTAACTAAACATTGTAAACTTCTAACCATAGCATAATCGTCTTCTCAAAGTGCTCTTTTATCCTCAAAATACATGTAATTGATCAACTGAATATTCCATTAACTGATATGTCTACCACAACTATCAGTTGTTTGTTTCCTTCTTCAGGTCTAATAGATTGGACAAGTTGATCATTTTTTTATTCCTCAATAACTTTATTGTCAAAATACTACTAAAATTTCAAAATCCATCAAACTCTTCAATTTAATACTTCATCATCCTTCCTCTCACATTTTTGTATATAACCCAATCCATACCAGCTCAATGAGAATCTCTTTAATTGACATAGTATGAGCCTTCCACCAAATCGTATTTTAACTATAATATTCACAATCCAATTGGGCTAGCATTCGAAAAGAAAACCTATGATTTCACTTGAGATGACCTTAATACCTCTTAATGGAAACTCTATCTTAAAAGATCCCTACTTTATGTTCCTTCTGTCTCTCCTGCCTTCCATAAGCAAAGATTTTCTTTCTTACAAATCTTTCCTTTTTGTATTATTATTGGAGGATTTGTTGGGCACTAAAAATGGAAGCATGTTGGTTCACCATCCCATGCCTCTAGTTGCTTCGAATGATCTTAAGATAGTGATTAGAGGTCAAATAGCAATGCTTATGATCTTTGGCAGTTTACAAAATAGCTACAATAAGTGGTGCTAATTTTATTTTAGTTTTTATAGTTTGTTCATAAAAAACAATTATTGATAAACTAAATATTAGACTAAAAAATTATAATATACTCTTAGCATTACCGCTGCTGCTGTTTTGTTGTTAACATTGTTGTTCTTCTTACATATTTCTCATATATATTATCAATATTTTTAAATTTAATATCTTTATTATTCTTTTGATTTTTGGATTGAATTAACCTGTCCAAGTTATTGATCCGCTTGGAAAAGTTGGAAACCCTGCTCAAAACTTCTTGCTAGCTCCACAATCTAAAAATAGCAACCCAAAGCACATATTTTGCCTCTATTACACATTCCTCTCTATTGCTTGGACTCTTGATGGAGCCAATGATCAAATCTAAGCAAAAGAATAAAGTATGGATAAGAAGGAAATCCTTGATGAAATGTCTAAGTTGATGATAAGTTTAAACTAAGGGTAGATGGTTATAAATCAAAGAAAATTGATGACATCATAACATGGAGTATGACCTCTTCAAATGCAAACCCAAAGGAGAACGATGGCTTTATGCTCAAAGGGTTTCTGGGTTGCTAGGTATGGGCCAAAATGATATTTAATAGTGTTCAACAGAATGCCCAAGGGAGACATAAAGATCATGGATCCTTCTAGTCAAGGAACTAAGATGCAGGAAAGAAGACTAAGCAATTATTATAATAAACATAGAAAATTTAAGTTAACAACTTAAATGGCTAAGATTACTAAAGGTGACTTACATATACAACTAATATTAAAAATAAAGTGCAACCAATTAGGGCTATATGATCTTCAATTTTCTGGGTATGGCTAATCTGTCAATACCATGATTTTCCAAGATGCATGATTGAATTCATATCAAGGCCAAATAGCTCAAGCTTAGCAAATGTGCATCCTCTCCATTTGGGAGAGTTCCAAGGTTTCATCCATGGTGATGGCATCCTTACCACAATTTTTAATAAAAAAATGAATTCATGTCAATTATTTATTTAAAACGTTACCTTGCACATGCCCATCAAAATTTCCTTCGATCTTCTCTATTAGCTGGCCATGGTTTAATGAAATATTTTGACCAGCTAAACTTCTTTTTGAAAAAAGGTCAAAATATTTCCAAAATAGAGAAATTTCCAAAAAGAAGTTTTCCATTGTAGACTAGAATGCATTCCTATGTAGGTCTCTGGAAAATACTTCAATTATAAACCAATCACTATATTTTATTTACATAATCTAGCACAGAGGAGAATATAAAACTTATTTGGTTATAAAATTAATTTGTGCTTTGGGGTCATCACATCGATCAACTTGAATTGTTTTTCTATTTTTTGATACTTTCTTTAAGTATACTTTTTCGTTGATGAAATTTGAAAGTGTTTGTTAAACCATACGGAGTGAAAATATTAAGTGAATATGAGATATACCATTGGTACATGAAGAATATATTCTTTTACATATATTTTCTCAACCATTAACAAGGTGAAACTTGATCTTTAAATCAAACCTAAAGGAAAAGTGCTTATTAAGTGTTAAAATGATTGTTAAACATACTTCTCGTTAAAAAGGTCGAGAAATCTCAAATTAATCTCTCTCCACCCTCTTCTTTTTAATTTTGTGTTAGTTGTTTTTTCTTCTTTTTTTTTGCTAGTTTCACATACATAGGCATCCGAATCCTAACTAGTCCAAAAGAAATTGTTGACACTATAAGAAGAACTATTGGAGTTCATTGCATGAACATGGTAGATTTTCTCTACCACCTACATAGTAGAAGAGGATCAATGCAATAGATTGGTTACGAGTTTTTTTTTTTTTCAAAGATGCTACTAATCATCCATCATAGAATTAGCGGGGCCTTGCCTACTGCTCAGTGAATCACTGACTTCCACATCAGACCAATGAACTGAGTCGTAATATGACGGGTGATATCTAGCCTTTTTTTTTAAAAAAAATAGATAGAATGTAATTGAGTACCAAATTGTCGAGCACGAGTTGGTATCGAGAATTTTTTATGTGCACAAAATAGAGGCACCAAGGCATTTTTCTTCGATATCCATGAGTTCCGACAATAAACTCAAGAGAACTGCATTATAATAGCAGGAATGATCACACCAGCCTAAAATTATGCAAGAGTTCATCATGCCTCATCATAAACCTTCCATCTTTAGAGCATCATTTTTTAATCAGTTTGAATCAAAATAATATATTAGCGAGTAGATACAAACCGGTGGACTAAATTATAAAAACACTGTGAGGATTGCTGTTGAGCGTGGTTCCACAGTGCATAGCCAATCTGTCTACAATCATGGTTTCTATCCCTGTCACGGGAGCAGTTTGGCCTTAATAGAACCTATGTCTGACTTTTGATTAAGATGGAAATATTTCTTTTGAGCAAAGACAGAGACGAATTTTTCTTAGTAGGAGGTGCAGGATCATATAGGTATGTACATATCTTTATATAGGATAAAAGATGTTTAGGTGTGGTTAATTAAACTCTTCTTCTTTTCTTAAAAAAAAATGACAATTGTCTGGAGTCAAATATGATGTAGTATACGTTCTTGCATTTCCTGTTTATTATCTTCATGTATGTTATGGTTTTATATCTATTTTGAACGATTGCAATAGATTTGGGAGTTGAAACAAGCTAAGGGTTTGAACAGTCCTGAAATCATCAAAATGGCAACCATGAATACAAAATAAAGAGAATTCATAAAGCCGAGTGCTGCCGAAAGATAAGTTTACAGTCTGATCCAAATTGAAAGATCTCATAGACCATACAGTCTCTGTCGATAAATTTCGGAACAACAAAGCAACATTCATAAAGTGAAGAGGAATTATTGCCATCTAGATTCTTGTTGGAACCTAAAATTATGGTTTAACTATCCCACTGAAGGGGTTTGTTATGGTAGTTCTCAAGGGTGCTTTATGACTTGTGACCTACCTATCCACAAGCATTGGCAATGAAAAGGTGGCAACTTTTGGACAAATCAAAGCATGAATCTGCCCTTCCCCTTGACAAAGGCAAGCCTGGACATACTATCCCTTTCATTCCCTGCTCACACCCACAGGGCATTCATCTTGGTGAGAGGGAGACCCACACCCATCACCTTTGTTCAGGCCGTGATTGTAGCTTGGGGCTTACTCCCTCATGGCCTTGGCACCCATCTAACTTTCTAGGCCATGTCTTTTTGCATGGATGTAAGAATCTTTCCATAGTTAAAAGACAAGGTCACTCTCACAAACCATGTTCTAATGTTGAATTGCAATACCCTACTTTGTCTCTTGTAGGTTATATTATACCACCGCTTTCCCTCGACACACGGAAGGTGTAATGGATGTAGACTGTGATCTTTTGCCATGACTGTCTAAGCTAAAATCAACTTGGTATTAGCTGCAGCGAGTCTCTCATACGGAATCCATCATATGAAGTGCTCATGTTTCTCACCATATATATTTACCTTCAATACAATGAGGAAATAAAGGTCTACAACTTATCTCATATGTAATCTTCCTACAATTTATGAATAATATACATCTACCATGATGTATTTTAATGGTCAACTAATGGAAGCTAGTCTTAGTAGTTGACCGAAAGATAAATAAATCTTAATTTGGCTTGATTAAAGAAAAGAAATTAGTTCAACTAAGGTTTCAAATTATTGATAGTCGTACATACAGAAGTTGTTTCAACTTCTAATGAGGTATCATGATAGCAACAAGCCAACAACTCTCCAAATTATTTGGAAAAATGATATATCAATATGACCATATCAAGCTAATGCTTAGTAGATGTGTGGTGGATTGGAGAGGCGATATTCTTCAAGTATTTCTAAAGATACATATGTTTACTAAATGGCCTGGCTTAGCTTAGCTTTGTTTCTTTTCCTCTTTACATTTTTTTTTTAAATAAGAGAAGCATAACATTCGAAAGTGAGAAAAAGTGCATTTATAATCAAAAATAAAATTTTGGAATATTAGATCTTAATATCATAGCTATCCTTGTTGCTCCTCAGATATATGGCATGTACTAAATTCTAGAGGCAGATGATAAAAGGAATTCACAGTGATATGATGACCCCAAGTGAGGCTAAGTTTATGACATTGTTTTGAGGCTCCAAACCTTCTTTTTGTGATCAAGATGTAGCCTTATTTCCTGTCTTGAAAGGAACCAAGCAGCAGAAGATCTCTACTCTCCTTGCATCTCGTTTGTTAGATGGTAAATAATAACTTATGATATCTGTTACATTCATCAATGGCCATGCTCTGCGACAAAGAATCACAAGACACTAGATGCTTTGGAAGTGACATTCCTATCCCTCAAAGATTAACCCCAATATTTTACTCCCCCAAATGAGAAGATTAACTGCAATCCTGTCAGCTTCTGTTATCCTCCAAAAGAAAAGTAGATTCCATTCCCTCTCATTTTAACCTTAACACCAGACACAGAAACAGACAGACCTCCCATGAGACCCAATCCATGTGGGCCACCACCCACCTCCCATTGCTTCTACCACACAACAACTGCTTCCAAATTCCACAAAGACCAGAGATGAAAGAAGAAATAAATCCAATGAACCCACCACCTCCTCCACAAGCCCTTCCCCTTCCTCCCTACTCATAAACCTCCATCCTCCACTCCCCTTCCCCTCAGGAAACCCAAAGCCATGGACTGGTACTCTTGGCTCTCCAAATCCAATCTTGAGCATGGCCTTATCTATGAATATTCGCTCCTCTTCTCCCATAATGAGCTTGAGGAAGAGGACATCATCCACTTCAACCATGAGTTCCTCCAAAGCATGGGGATCTCCATAGCCAAGCACAGGCTTGAGATACTCAAGCTAGCCAAGAAGTCCAACTCTCCACAGCCGGTCGCTAGGCTCCTCGCTGCGATGAAGAAGACCAAAAAGTGCCTGGCCAAGTACATCCACTCGTTGGTCCGTCGAGAGAATTCGGCCATCGTGGTCGTCCCAAGGCCTTCATACGGTGGTGCAAGGTGGAAGGGAACCATGCTGAAGAGGAACAAGAGGCTGGCGCTACTGAAGCAGGGAAGGCTGATGCTCACCGAGGGCAGTGTCAAGGTTGCCAGACCAAACTCTGTCACGCATAGCGCAAGCCCGGTGGCGGACAACAATCGGGAAGGTGAGAAAGGTGGTGATAAAGATGGATGTTGGGGGAGCAGCACCGAGGCGATCAGGTGGGACTCCATGTTTCAGGACTTGAAGCCAACTTAAGCAAGCACATGGAGAAGAGCTTTTCCTAGTGTCTTTCAGCAGGCTTTTGTGCCTCGGCTTTTCAGTAGCCATCAGAGATTGCTTTACTTTGGAGGTTTGTCCACTTTTGCATTTGTGCTTTGCTTTGGTTGTTTGGTTTTCTGATTGTGAGGAAGATAACAAAACCTCAAAGTTGTGGGAGAAATAATTAGAGGTTAGGTATACATGTATGAACATATGTATGCATGTAATATAAGGGGGAAAGGTCTGTTCTCATGAATTCTTTGATGTATAGCTTGAGTCTCCTCCATCCCAAGAGTCCAAGTCAACTTGGTGGAGTCAGTCACCCACCTCAGAAGGGCTTGATTGATAGAAATGGTTGTGGAGAGCATCCAAGCATCCATACATTAGGTTTAGTATAAATGTCTCAAACACTGTCTTCTTGCCAAGAACTGATGGCTGTGAAGGTAGGTGAAAGTGGCTACCAGATTCCATCGAAGCTCTGCAATTAAGCATGCTTGGACAAGAAGTATTATACATTTGCAGAACAGTTGATGCCCATAAATTCTCAAACCTCAAGCCTAGAGACTCATCTATTCATGTACATTGGGGTCAGTTCTTTAGAAATCACTATAAAGTGGGCAACATTCAAGTCAGAAGGAAGAGGAATATGTATTTTGCTAAAAGGGGTCTGTAGACAAACAATTATATGGGAAAGTATTTTTGTTCGCTGTCCTCTAACATCATATGGGATATAATTTGTAGTCGCATATCATGAATCATTCCAACCAACTTAATTAAGGAACACTTTGTTTATCTAAAGAACTCGTTGATCGATTCTCTTTGCAAAAAGCAAGATCATTGGGAGTGAGGTCCCTGCAGATCCCATGTTTAATTTTTTTTAATAAGTGACTAAAAAGCTACATGTTCCTGCAAACATCAATAGACCACCATCATACCAGATCATGACTACTCCACTCGAAATCTTTGCGTCAGTTAGCAATCAGAAAAGCAATTGAAAGATTGCCCGGATGTGCCGGTGGTCCGTTAATAAACAGTGTCCCACTCTAGATGCGACTTCGCACTTACTACTGAGTTGGGGAGTCTGAATTAATTGTCCACTGTAAAAATTTATAGGTCAGACCTTCTAAAGTTTCTGAAACTTCAGCTAACAACCTTGAGCTATAGCAGAACCATATTGAATTTGAAGACCAAATGCTACTTCAGCAGTTCCTACCAGAAAGGTTTTGATCTGTACCATCGACCAACCGGCTAAATAATTTTAGAAAACTGCCCACCACCAACATCAAGAATTCAAATACTTCCAAGATGGATTTATTGCTAAAGTTCATATACTGCCCAACCTCTAATATTAACATGAAGAGGCTGTAGGTCATCCGACTTAGGGATTCAAGCTCATAACCACCACTCCTGGTTTTTCAGACCATTAGCTCAAATCAGGAGACATCAAAATGATGGGATTTCTAATGATAATCCCTCTGGAATTTTGAGGATGGCATTAAGCCGAATATATGCATGTGATTACCAGGGACAAGACCTCCTAATGATATGGTACCACATTACAGGATAGGCTCACGCATGGGGACTACATATAATATTAAAAATGTCAGCCCATTCAAAGGATAAGAGTACATGTAAACAGTAAGAAGACATGCATTTATCATGATAGAATAATGGTCTACCAGTTTTCTACATTCACTCTATCTGAACATAACCTGCCAACCATGAGAGAGAATATTTGATGACTGAGGATGGTGATAAAGGTCTATTATAAGAAAGGCATGAGAATTTCTTTGAGGTATCTATAGTCCATAACTTAAGAGAAGTGTGATGGCATATATAGCACCTTAAAGTGTCAGGTCATTTGCATGGATTTGCAGAAAGAGCATTTGTGAAAACATGATACTGGGAACTAAGGGCACAATGTAAAACAGCAAACTGATGAGGCTAAAACATAGGGTAAAAGATAGTCTAGAAGTGAGTAATTGAGCAGCAATGCAAAGGTACAACAGTCCAAGAAGATAGCCTAGCAGTGAGTTAGGGAGCAGCAGCGACAAAAATATAGGTACAACAGACAAAGACAATGGAGGACGATCCCCAAAAGATGCTCGGTCTGGCAAGAAACGTAGCTGAGTTTCAAGTCAATAATTTCTAGGTGATGGCACATATATGGAGAAAGGGTAAGGGTTCAGAAATCGATGCAGACAGCAGAGAACAAAATACTTCATCCTTCCCTGGAAACAAGACAATTCTTCATCCAAGTAAGATGAGAAGACTAAATGCAGTTCATAAATTCCCAAGAATGTATTAACTCATAAAGAATATAAACTAATAAGAACCAGCATACGTAATCATGAATCACGAATTCTATTTTTAACAACTCATAACTAATCATCACCTAAGCTTGCATCTTAAGCTAAAAAAGGATCAGAAAGGATCAGAATACAACGATCGTCATACAAATAGGACTGATAGATCAACAACTTAAAGGATTGCTTTACCGCTGATACATTTTATTGAAAACTATATGCATACTAGAAAACCTCATTTGAAAACTTATCAAATACAGCTTTCACTAGAATTATTGAAAGCTTAAGAATGAAAACGACAGAGGTAAGGAAAACAGACTAGATGCATTACACTGTTATGATCAAACACAGATACGCTTCCAGGTTTAAAATTTAATTCCTAAAATATTTAATTAGGATTTTGATTTTAATTGTAACATTTTTAGTATTGGATCAATGAGTCATCATGTCATGTGCAAAGATGTAAGTCACGTTTAGCTAGGTAAAATACTTCAATCTATAAGAAGCTTCTTTCCCAAGATTAACCAAATCATTCATTGGGGCAGAGAAGGCTCCTGATAACTGCACGATATTTAAGTACACAAACCCATTACAACACAAGAACAGGTACCAAAGAAAGGGCCCCAGCTCAAGATGAAGGCAATGTTCATTCGGGTCACTGCTATCAATGATTCAAGCTCCGAGGCTGCCTGAATGACCCACCAGCATAAAGCATTTGGTATACTGGCTTAAGTCTCACCGTCAAAATTATGCTCAACAGAGTGCCTAAGCTACAGACACCAGCTAGAGCTAGAAATGTGATCCTAAAGCAATTAGGCCCCAAGCAAGAATTGCTCAAAGCATCATGAAAACCTGAGTTCTGCTTTGCTGCTTCAACATCATACAAATACCCTGCAAGACCAGCTGAGAATAGGAGAGCGCCAAGTGGATTTCCTAACAACATGAAATTATAGATCAACCCAAAGTGCTTCAACCCGAAGAGCTCAGATGCAGTTGGCACCATGACAGAGAATTGGACCCCATAGCAGATACCAAGTAAAGCGGTTGAAGCATATAGGGTGCCATTTAAGCCAGAAGCAAAGAGAAGGTAAGTTATGATCATGATAACTTGGGTGCATGTCATCCAAATGGGCCGAGGAAACATCTTAGACCTGCAAAAGATAAAATCTTGTATAAATCTTTTTTTTCTTTGAGCAAGGGTTGGAAAACCTCCCCATAAAACCTTGAAATTACTCAACACTTTGGCCATGTTTGATCATATATAGCTGCAAAATACAATAACTGGGCAATAAAATGAAAAGGAAAATGGTTCCACCTGACAAAGTACTCAGAAACAGCACCCCCCGCAAGACGGCCGGCAAAATTGCAAAAGCTGAAAAGACACAGCAAGATAGTTGTATCGTCAACACCTGCTGCAATCCCAATTTGTGCTAGATTATTGAGCACAGTGACACCTGATCCAACTCCAAGAAAGTATACCAAAAATAGAAGCCAAAAATCAGCCTTAATTACAGCTTCACGGAACTCAAAATCCTCTCCCCTCTTAGGTCTTCTCTTCTTTTTCACAGCTCCCTCTCCCTCTGCTAAAAGTATATCCACATCAGAAACATCATCAGCTTCCTGACTACTCCCAGCATTCGTTGTTGATGAAGATTGGGCTAGCAATGGTTCTGATTTATCTAAATTTCCTTCAATTAGACAGTCTGATGAACCAGATGGGCCAATAGAACCAATTTTTTTGCTGTTTTTTGGATAAAGTGTCATCTTCAGAGGGATTGCAAGGGGAGCCAGGAGTAAGAGAACCATTACGGCAAACAAACAATAGGCTACAGCATCACTTGGTGTGGCAACATCATCCAAGACTGTAGTAGCACAGAGGTAGAGACCTAGCAATATGCTTGAGATTTGGGTAAACAAAAAATGGCCATGTTCTGATGAGTCTTCCTCTAAAGATGGTGTGCAAGGCCTGACAAAATACATCATTGCTAGGCATATACCAGGAATCCCTAGTGTAAGAAATAGCAACAGTTTTGTAGATGAATCACGGAGCACTCCAATATATATTTCAGTGTACACTGCAGCACTAAGCCCAATGTAACCCTTGAGAATGCCAGCCACAGTGCCCCTGCTAAGAGGGAAGTTCCTCATGTTGGTGACAAGAACACCTGTGCCCAACCATGCACTGCTATTTGTAGCAATACATAATGCAATCCATAACTGACATAACATCAGAAACAGTACTATTATTACACATAGCAGTGGTCACAACAGTTTAAAACCCAATAAACCAAGGTCTAAGATATGACGCATGCTTCTGAATAATGTCACAAACAGTAGATCAGCATCTGTCACAAAGTCATCTAGCTAAATTTATTGGGAGAAAATTACAAGTTTATTTACTGCTCCTGAAGGACAATCAAACTCAGAAGAGTTACAATAAAATATTTAAATCATAAAGTAACAATTAAATAAGCATTGCTTATGCTTGCATCATCTAAGATGTGCCAACACAAATTCATCTAGTGTCAAAGTAAATAATCTTCAAATTTTAGATTTCACAATTCAATTTTGAAATATATATTTCTCTTAGAATTTACTGTTTGGAAACTTTGGAGCATGCTTGTCATTTACTATATTATCAATAGCTACCTTGTAAGGATATTTTAGTAAAAGAAAGTATTTCAGAGTGAAGTATCAATGTAATTCTTGAACATCATGCTCTCTTTAAACACCCTGGCATACCGTGCCACCCAACTATAAAATAAATTTCACAAAACCTCATAATCTATCTCGCATAACCTTTGCTAGTTTCTCTTTAGTATTTACTTTCATGGGTTCCTCTCACCTAATTTCTCCAAATATCTCCTGTATTCCTAGTCATCTGAGTCAAACAAAAGATAACTCTAAGTCACGGTCAGATAACAAATCTTCCTTCATAAGAAATGCAGCCAACCCATCACACCCCCCCTCCCCCCCAAACTCGCTGTTCCCAGCCAATCCTTCTAGTCACTCGCTCGCCCTACAGTAATTGCTCTCTCTTGCTATATTTTTCTACTCTCTTGCTTCTTTGATCACCAAGTATAGCTTCTTCTGTTTCCTATGAATGTCTTATTTCAGTTACAGACCACAAGGTTTACGCGCTTAGTTGGGAAAAGATAACCAAGGGATGTAGACCTTTTTAATTTGGATATTTTTTGCTTCCTTTGAATCAGTCTTAACTTATTATCAGGCAGACTTGGAGAAGTGTTTCTAACGTCTCTAGGTTTCATTGTACCATACTAAAAGTCATCTTCATTGCTGGCACAAAAAATAGGTGTGATGGAAGGACTATCAAAGAAAATATCATAGCACTCACCAATGTCAATGGTAAAACCAGATAGCCTCAAAGGCTATCAAAGATAAGATTATAGTACTCTTTGGAATGGCAATCTCATCATTAAAAACATTGTGGCTTCAATAAGAAACTTTTTCAATATAAAATCGTTCCATTGAAAGAGATCCAGAATTAAGGTTGATACACAGCCAACAAATTAATCGCATAATCAATAAATACAGATTTCCAAGAAATTTATAAGTCATAGTGAGATATTTGACCATTTCCTGAAAACAAGGTTTTTTATGTTGATATCGATCATTATACACAGTACCAAATCAGTCTCGCAGACTTCACAAGATTATGATACTCGTGCCTGAGCCACTTTAGAAGAGCAACCTTCAGCCGAGAGAGATTCAATTACAAGAATAATAAAATTACAGGTTAAATTCTGTTGAAATCATTAGTTACGGAAAGCAAAATTGTTTTAAGATTTGCTGTGAAATTTATCTTACCAAACATTCACAGCACTACATCCATTCAAATGATGGGTTCCCTGTAGCAAATGCCTCAAAGAGTGGAAGTAGTATGAATTTAGTTATTTTTGCATATGATTTTTTGAGAAAAGTTTCAGTTTACACTTCATATATACAAGCATCACATGCTCCCTATTCTAAATCAGTGGAAGTCTATGCTGAAAGTAGACAGGATGAAAAGATCAAGAAGCTAAATCGGTTACTGGTGGAATGGTTTTCAGATGAGTTTAAGCGGTTTGTAGAGATGAAGGCATCATCTGGCACTACAACCAAAGGGATGCCCAAGTTATATTTACATGTATCAGACCTTAATGGAGGAAGCACATGGTGTTGGATTTCTACTGGTCTTTCGAGGACTTTCACGAAATTTCTCAACACATCAGCTTTTATGGTAAGCAGATTGCCCCCCATAACATCAGAGTGCACTCTTTAAGAGGTATTTTCCAGCCTATCTCTTGATTAGTAGTAGCCTAAAAACTTGGGTTGGCTCACTCATGTTGATGTTAAATCTAATAAACTGTCCCCTAAAGCATATAATTGCACCTTTTTAGAATATAGACAGAGTGAAGGTGTACGGATTCCATGTTATTGTTGTTGATGTGACATTTAATGGGTCTACAATGATGAGGAATAACAAAAAAGATGTGGATGCAGATGGCATACTTATGCAAGAACAATAGGAAGGGAAGTTTCTTCTCCCGAGTACTCTCTAGATATTACTAAAGCACATTGCTTAAGAGGAGACCAACAAAACCTCTTAGTGAATATATTAAAGTAACAGATTCAGAATGTGTAATTGTGGAACAAGCATACTTGCTAAAAAAAAATAAAAAAGATAGAGGCCAGGGGTTTGGGTTTGGCTAGAGCAATAGAACAAAAAATGAAAAATTAGTAAATTTAATATGCTGACAATAAAAATAAAATAAAATTTTTGTCATTATTCAGATTAAATTTGGTTTCATTAGCTTTTTATGGTTCCACGACAAAAATCATTTCTTGTGATAGCTACATATCAAGTTGAAGATCATTAAATCGTGAAGTAATTCGTGGCAACTTTCCTATAAGAGAAGACATAGATCATTCTTTGAGAGAAGAATGGGGCAATACCAATCAATTCATTTTAGGGAAGTTAAAATGAGAACCAAGTTAAGAGAAACATAAGGTTTTTTTACAGGATACAAAGCAATTTGGAGCTTGCTGGGAGAATCCTAATACCATTCTAGCCAGGATCAACTTCATCAACAGATGAACCCTCATGTTGAAAGATTCTTCTATTGCATTGCCTCCGCATTAACCATTAAAGCACCATAATGATGAGATCCCACCCAATCCTGGAAAACTTCTTAACTCTCCCAGGCCTTCAGAAAGTCCAATTGGATGAAAGAACCAGGACAACCTTTGATACGCATAACTTTGTCATGTTTCAAGATCCTCCTGTGAAATGATATTGGCAGAAAAAATGAAATCCATTCTCAACCTATGTTATATAATTTGTTAGTTTGCTTGTACGGTTTCGAGTTCATAATTCAAAATTCATAGCACGGTATGCTGAATCGGTAGCGGTAGGCGTACCGTCGCCTACCAAACCGGTTCGCATCGGTTCTTAGCCGTACCGGACCGGTGCCAAACCGGTTTGCATAGCACACGCGCGCACTGCCCAGCGCGCGCGAGCGGCGTGCTGCCCACAGCGAACCAGTACAAACTGATCGGTTCGCACTAGTTCCTAGCCTTACTGGACGGAACCATCCGATTCCATCCGGTATGCATCTAGTACCGGCCAGTTCCAGTCCGGTACCGCTTGGTTCCGGCCAATTCCGACCCCATCGGTACGGGCCGATTCAGCATACCTTGATTTATAGCCAATCGATAAACCAAATATGCTAGGACTAGAATTAGAAAATATATTTTTATATTAACAATTATTTTAATTTTAATTAAAATAATTGATTTTTGAAATATAATATTACTTTAAAATTTAAGAAAAACTAACGCTCTTTCATTAGTTCTTATAGGAATACATGTTTTATCTTTAAAATAGATTTTATTTGAGAAATATTAGGAAAAATTATCTCCTTCCCCATGTCGGTTTTTTTTTTTCAAAAAGAACTTCCTCTTTCCTACATTAAGATAAATGTTTATTTGAGAGATACCAGGAAAGATTCTCTTTACTTTTCCATGTTTCCTAGTCATTCTAGATTAGAGTCCCAATCTCATCAGCCCACTCACATTCTAATTACTCTTTCATTAAAACTTTTATACAAGCAAGCATCACAAAATCTCGTAACACAGAGATAGACCCCAAGCTTTATCTAGTGGAAGAAAGGTTTCTCTATCTTCCTATCTACCATATGATATTGAGTCATGATGCAAATAGGTTTGATATGTACCAATTTGCAAAACAATCATATGCCTGGTGATTTAGGTTGTTCTCAACATCTGAGCTGCAAAGGACATGGACGGGTTCCTTTTAAAAAAGATTCTCCGATGTCAAAAGCCTTTCTGATGGCCAACCAATAAAATGTCTTTGTTTTCAAGGAGCTACAGAATTACATACTGGAGTGAATTCTTTCAGATAATTCAATCAAAATTTAAGAAACAATAATAGGATTTGACGGAGAATGCACCATTAGAATTCCATCTCCAAACTACTCTATCTGGACTAAGGAAAGGACTGTAGAGGGGTGAAGAAGATAAGAGATTAGATGATTCCAGGAGAAGGTCACTTCCCAGCTCTTTTCTGAATTTTATATCCATGAGAGGTCCCCCCTCAGACCAACAGATCTGAGAGTCCACAATGGAACTTCTATCAGAGTCTAAATATAACAGATTGATGTTTGCTTTTGGAGGAACTTCATATGAGCTCATTTTATTGAAATGTTGTCTTCCAATTTCTGAATGAACACTGACACATTTACCTGCCTCATCTCTTGGAGTCTGGATATAGATGGAACATGATGAAGTCTGGATGAGTGTGGGCAATGCACTATCTATCTGTTTCAGTCCTAAGTATGGGGCTCTAAGTGTGGTACTGAAAATTTGTTATAAAAAAAGTTAAACAAAGACTCAACATATGGCCAACTAAATCCTCTCAATTGTGAATAGTCATTTTGATAAACTTAGTTACAGCAGCCATCCCAGTGAATATAAAGTCCGATTCTAGAAAATGAAAAGTTACTTTAAAGAGCTATCAAAAAGGATGTCA
This sequence comes from Phoenix roebelenii, assembly GCA_025769935.1. Lineage (NCBI taxonomy): Eukaryota > Viridiplantae > Streptophyta > Magnoliopsida > Arecales > Arecaceae > Phoenix > Phoenix roebelenii. The sequence continues at coordinate 22,587,605 of JAOXJJ010000001.1, read as the reverse complement.
GGATACTTCTTCTGATTAAACAGGCAGTGAATTGATCCAAGGTACTTCGATTTGCTCTCAAATCCCAGAACAAGCTCACTCAGCAACACATTAATGGAAGCATGCTGGTGTCTGACATATGAATTGGATAATCAGAGATTTTATAACTAACATACCAATGATCTATGCTTCCAGACTAACATGTTTTCATTACTTTGAAGGAGTTGACGACCTGAAGCAAGCTGCTGTCCTCTCATCATTTTTACAACCACTCCCTGCATATCTAGCTTTGACATACCCACCTAGCCCTGAAGGCTAACTTTGCAATCTGATTAGTTTTCCTTCTTTTATGAACATCATAGTGGGCATCAAAGCAATGAAAACTATGCACACTGATAGATCTTAAACATGTAATGAAGGATTATGCCATTATATTTCACATCTATGCAGCTTATGCTAGCAGTTTTAAGTTTATGAATAGAAATCTAGTATTGCATTGATTGGATGAACTCTTCATATGCCATAAACTTTGCAAAGTCATGTCTGCTTGTTGCTTTTGTGTTATGATACCATCCTTACCCAAAACTCTTACACCTTCACTAATTGACATTAATCACTTAATGTCTTGGAAGAGTTTAAGGGTAAACTATCCAGTCATCAACATTCCTTATCTCCATAACATCAACTAGCTTGTTATCTTCAGCATCTACCATATGTTGTTTGTCTCTTCTCGGTGATCAATTAAAGAATCTAACTATGGTTCCTTTCTTCCATACAAATTGATGGAAACAATATTCCTGCAAAAGGTTTTGTAAGAAGTTTGGCCTGTCTTCAATGGAGAAAGATCAAACGAAAAGAAGATCAATGGAAAAAGAAGAGACTACAACCAGAATAGAGCACATTTGAGATTAGACGGACATTTGTCATAAATTCTTTTTTGATATAAAACCATCAGCACATGGACTTATATAAACTTAAAACTAACTTGTAATGACCCCAAGGATTCAAAAATATACTTAGACCCAAATGATTGCCCCCCAAAAAATGAAGAACTTCACTGCTTTTTCACAAACACTTTTGTACAATTAACTGCCCTACACAAATCAGCCTTTACCTCATGCATCTCTGGCATGTCATCAATCCATGGGCCACTTAAACCTCCCAAATCAGAAACTAATAACTATCTCTCTTTCGTATAATGATAACACAAATTATAGCACGTAAGCATGAATTTATTATAATAACTCTCAGACCAAATATGCAAGCGCATAATTAAGATACATAGAGAGGCGACTTCTCCTCCTACCAACCGCCCAGTTCCATTGAATCAAAATGACACTCCATCTCAAAGCATAAATTAGATGCCTATAACATTCATATCTTTCTCCACATACACAGAATCAGAATTTTTTAAAGTAAAACGGAATCAATAAGTATATCAACAAACAGATAGGAGTCAATAACAACTGCCGAAACAGTAAAACCGTTAAAAATCAAATCTTTAAACGATAGTTCATCAGAAAAACATAGATCGGAGAATATAATCAAAGATCAAGAACCCAAGAGTAAGGAAATATACAAGAGAGCTCACTCACCACCCAGAAGGGCAGGCCGGAGACGGTCTGGCTGACGCCGAGCCAGAGGACGCCGAAGCCGAGGAAAGAACAAGCGCCGCCGATAAGGAGGACAAGCCAGGGCGGGAAGCGGTTGCAGACGACGCCAGGGATCATGCCGAAGTTCTCGCCGACGTCATTGGCGACGCCGAGCATGGTTAGCTGCCGCTGGTTGTAGCCCAGCACCGACTTGAGCGAGTGGGAGTACAAGGGGAAGGTGTAGGCACTGCCCGCCGCCACCTGAACCCACACCGCCGCCGCCAGCCCCACCCATGGCGGCCGGCTTCCGGCCTTCACCGCCGGCGGCATCTCTACTTCTCTTTTACTAACCACCTTCCCCTTCCGACCGCCTCTTGAACCCTCCCTTCCCCTTCTTGTTTATTAGTGCTGGCGTGTGAGTCTTTTCTACCAAATGGCGAAAAGGTAGTGAACCGGACAACCATGACCGGAATTGCCTCCTGGCCATGTCTAAAGATTATTTAGATTCTCTCACTACAAAAATGTGATGGGGGTCTTAGTTTAGATCGGTTAGCACGTGTCCTGATTTGTTTAGTGTTAGTTTTTAATTACCGTATAGGGAATCCAAGATGTCCACGGAAGAGTTTTTTTTTTTTTTTTCCTCGTAAGATAAAATTTTTAGTTGGACTGAGATAGTATAGTCATCCAATTGTGAAGCAACATGCACAAATCTTTTGTACATATTGCTTTACGGTTGGATCGATCCAATGACTTAGTGGTGGATCTAGTTCAATCAATACTTTCTTCATCAATGATCATTTACTATAATGGTGTAGGCATGTTTATTTTATATAAAAGTTTATGGCAATCATGCAGTTAGCTATTATCCTACAATGTATGAAATACTATAATTTTGAGACTAGAACTCTCTAGATCAACCTTTTCGAGAAGATTCTCTTCTTTATTAAAGGAATGATTGAGTCGGAAGCATATGAATCACCTTCTGGCATAAGATAGACAAGAAAACCTTCTTCCACCTCTATCCTTGGCCACCATTCTTTTATGTATGTATGTATGTATGTATGTATGTATGTACCTGAGAAGAAAGAGACTGAACCAACAAGACATAGGCTTGCTTTGTGAGGATTTTGATATTAAAAGATGCTGATATATTTCACTCAAAAGAATGAAAAATGTCTGGGGATCAGTATTGATTAGTTTTTAATGTTAATTTTTAACTGAGATTAAACTGGAGTCAAAGATGTTCTTAGAAAAGTACATGCCATTAGCAGCTCGTTTTATATCCCTAATCACAGTTGATGTTTTAGAGGAAAGGGGCATGTAGCAATATACCAGGCCTTCTATAGAAAAGATGAACCCTCTACAAAAACATTATGAGCCAGTTATAATGGTGGCAAAGTTTAATTTGATCCAAGAACCAGACCCATCTTGATCTAATCCTAGTTTTGTGAAGTTTGAACCAAAAGTTATTTAATTGGCATCTAATATAGAACGGGCCTTCTTCTTGTTGAGCGTAGATCGGAGCTATTAAATTCTTAGTGATAATGTGCCACCACTAAGATTTATATTTTGAGCTTTCTCCGGGAGCAAGCTCTCAAAAATGTAATGCCAATCAACAGAGCTAACAATTGGAGCTTGCAGCCAATCCAATGACCTATACTTACATGTATTTGCATGATAAAGAGCGAACTAAGCCTATAATATTCTATAAAAAATCAAGATAAATGAGGGTGCAACCCTTTGGGATACACCAAAAATGATACAATATGATTTTATTTATTTATTTATTTTTTGATGCCAGCCACCACTAGAGGATATTATAGCGTTCTTATTTTAGGTTGGTTTCCGCAGGCCGTGAAAGCTGTCGTCCCATTAAAAATTTGTCAGAAGAGGGGGGACCCACACCATGCCAAACCTGGCGTTTGTAAGTGAGCGAGTCCTTGCTGCCGTTGTGACATGGGAGGAGGAGTCGCTCCAAAGAAACTACCACTAGGGATTGGGTGGTCTGGAATTTGAAACATGAGATCATGGCATTTGACGGTGCACTATTGTGGGTCCCATAAGTCAGCAGAAAACTCATTCAAGCGGAGGCATGCACCATAAAGTTTTAGGTGGGGTTTTTAAGCAGGGTCTCAGAGTGCTTCGTTAATGAATGTGTCCCTCTGGTTTCAAATGGGTCTGGCGAGGTGCGGACAAGTACCCACTTTGCAATGATTATAGGACAAACGAATCTCTCTCTCTCTCTCTCTCTCGCGGTCGGGGGCAGGGGGTGCTGCACCGTTGCCTTGGTAAATGGAGGCAAAAGCACCTTTAGGAAAAGGGAAAAAAGATGAGGCAAAAATTGTCTTGGGTGCCGATTCGGGAGATAGGGATGACCTACTATGAGTCATTGGACTGGGCTCGGTCAACTTGACTAGCCCAGCTATTTTTTAATTCAAAAAAAAGATCGGTACATACCGCACACGTGTCTGGAGAGAAAATGATTTTCGATGGGATTCTTCTTCCTCCTTAAAATGGTCGGAGATTCTCACTCTGAGTCGAATTCTGGTGACAGCCGATTTCTATTTAGAGCTTCCCCCATTTCTCCGCCGCTTCCCATCGGAGATCAAGCTTGAACGAAGCTCTCGCCAAAGTATTTCTCCGGTTTTCTTTTAGAAGCTCGATCATCGTCGCCGCAGCCATTCGCGGCCAAGAACCAATTAAGGATCGAACTAGCTTCGATCTACCTTTCTTTCTTTCTCTTCCGGATTCTTTGAAAGCTCGATGCTGGTCGGTGATCGCCGAATTTTGGCCGAGAAAAACGTCTGCCCTGTTTTTTTCTATTTTTCCTTAGATATTTCCAATTTCGCTTCTTTTTCTGGCAGGTTCCACCATCGGTTCTTGCTACTAAGACCTCCCTCCATTCCTCCACAGCGGCCTGTGGCCTTAGCCAAAGTTTCAACTATCGGAATGCCTAGATCTCCATAACTATTCTAGACCCCAAAATATCTAAGTTTAATTTAAAGTGGGTTAACCTTGGATTTTCTTAGCAATTTGATTAGACAATCTAAATTGATCTTCCTTCCAAAAGAATTTACTCCAAATTCAATTGGTTAGAAGTCTTCGAGCCAATATCATTATGAGTAGAATTAACTCTATTAACCTTCAAATCTTTCACCAATTAAAATTTCTAACATCTATCAGCAACGCTATATGCGATAGCTCATATAAGCATCTCAAAATCTTGGTCTCTACTCAATATTTTATTTTACTAGCAGCTTCATCACAATGGTAAAAGATTTAAGGTCGAATCATAATCCTAGACTTGAGTTTTATTTAAAACATCCAATATTCTCCAGCAATTATAAAAAAAATCTAGTAGCCCAATCTAAACATGAAAATTTAAGTTACTAGAATTTTCCACCAATATGCTAACTCTATGGCTTCAAAATAAAATCAAATACATCAATATTAAATACACCAATTTGTAGTATCCAAAACTTCCAATTCTAAATATACTCCACATATAGATTCAACCTTGAAGAACATTCCTTTCTAGTACTATGAAAAAAAAATTTAGCTCACTCTAACACTATGAAAGATCCACATATAAATTTCACTCTAATAATTAGCAGCAAAAATAAAAGTGCAAGAACATCTAAACCCATGTCATGTTTGAAATTCTAAGTTATTTAAACAATATATGAACATGGTACGGTATAATTGGTATACCATGGTTAACCTTCCTACACTTATCTTTGGTCAAATCACTCTAATCATGATCAGAGATATAAATCATCCAGTCCTTCCATACTCATCATATACCAACACCAATGCATACATTTTAATACAATGGATAGTGATCTTACACCTATGCTCTGAATTTAATTCTATTACTTTTGTCATGTCCCAAGCGATTATACTCCTAAGCTCTGATATATTTTTGTCACAATCCTTAATGATCTTAAACCTATGCTCGGATACCATATCTATCATGCCCCAAACCTATCACCTAGGTCGGCCATGTGACATAACTGTATATTTTCTAGATCAAAAACCTAGAGAATATGCAAGGCCTGAAAAATTTATTACAACTTCAATATATATCCATGAACAATAATGACAATAATTCATAACTAGTATAATTGTTGCCCAAGATGACAACCCAAGGGGGGGTGAATTGGGTTTTCTAAAAATTATGTTCCCTAATTTACTTTGAATTGAATGCAGCGGAATGATAAGATGTTATTTAC
>JAOXJJ010000001.1:22568755-22581702 GCA_025769935.1 Phoenix roebelenii | reverse complement strand
GTTGGAGTTGAGAAAAAACTAGTCGTTATGCCTCCCAGCGTGCTCGAGTCGACTCGGCTGAAGCAGGAGTCGACTCGTGAATAGGAGTCTACCCGGCACTGTAGTTGGGAGTCGACTCGACTGTAGCTGGAGTTGACTCGAGAACTGTAGCGCTGAAAACTACTTTCTATCCTGACTGAGAGAGACGTTTCGAATGAAGTAGGAGTCGACTCGGTACTGTAGCTGGAGTCAGCTCGTGAATAGTAGGAGTTGGCTCGAGCACTATAGTGCTGAAAATCAACTCTCTATCTTTTTCTGCGAGAGTTAGCTCGTGAACAGTAGGAGTCAACTCGAGCACTGTTCCTTGAAACTTCAGAGTGCCAGAGTCGACTCTGAACTTCCAGGAGTCGACTCGAGGAGTCAACTCGAGGACTGTTCTTTTGAATTTTTCTTGGAGTTTGCTCTTCCAACTTGAATCCTTTGAACTTGAACCTTGGGCCAATGAAGTATGGCTTTCTTCCAACTTTTTTTGAGAGCTTTTAAGTAAGGCCTTCTTGTATTTTTTCAACTTGCTATGTTCCTTGCAAAACAAATTATCTTTCTTCTTGCAACACAAATATTAGTAATTATACTTTAAGATTTTGTGATCATCAAAATCAATCATTGGGTCAGTAATAACAAACTTGTACAAAATTATAAAATTTATTCATCCAATTGGTAACAAGGATGCTCTAATAATTCACCCTTTCTAATCTCAACCATAGCCAAGAACTACGCAAACTACAACTCTAAAAAAAATGAAGAGTTGTGAGCTTTACAGCCTAGTAAAAATCTCTACACATTTACACCAATAAAATAATATAATTTGAAAATAGCAATACACGACACCAAAATAAAAATATAAATTAGAAAAATTCTTTTCAAACATCCAATATAACTCAATTAAACCAACAAATATCTGGATATACATACATCAAATTTTTTGGGCTTATCAAAAGAGACATATGTCACAAATACTAACAAGTAAAACCTTTTATTTAGCATTGGTTTCATGTGTCTTATCAATTGTTTCTCATTATCTCAATTTCAGATTTCTTAGCAATTATTTTTCCAGCTTTGGACTAACCAAAATTATGACCTAGTCCAAGACTGCTAAATAAAATTCTACGCATAAGCTTGTGGAGGCTATCCTACGTATAAGCTCATGGAGGTTGTCCTATGCGAAAGCCCATGGAGGCTATCCCACGCATAAGTTCGTGGAGGCTATCTCACGCATAAGCCAATAAAGGCTATCCCATGCGTAAGCTCGTTGAGGCTATTCCACGTATAAGCTCATAGAGGCTATCTCCTAACAAGGTTAATCTAAACCATATCTTATTCATTTGATTTGCATGTTATAGTTATCAAATCAATTCGATTACACAGTGTATTTTTCATAATTTTTTGATATTTATAATCATCGTTCATATAGTCATGTTTACATATAATAATCATATAAGTATGTTCATATCGATAATCATATAAAACATATTATCTCATACAAAACCAAATTCAAAAACACAAATCTTATGATGTGAAACCAGCGGTGTAAATCAACAAGCATGTTATATATATACTAGTGATTAGGTGTCGGGGTTCTTACCTCTATCGCAATCCAACACAACTACAAGGCTACCAATCCACACCTAACATGTTCAGTCAATTTAATATCAATATAAAACTAACTCATTCCTCATCAATCACTTGCAATATTAATGATCAATTATTCAATAATTATATAATTTTAGAATTCTAATATTTGAATTATCTATATTATCTATCCTTCTTTGATTAAAATTAAAATAAATAAAGGGTTTGGGCGTTACCTCAATTTAGAAACTAGAATATAGAATCTCGTTGGACTTCTTTCTATTTGGATGACTGCAGCACCCCATACAAAATCAGGGCCGACTATGAAAAAAGATTCATATAGAAAGAAGTATGAGTTTGACTATATGATAACATCTAATTATTTGAATCGGTCAGCATAGTATAATCCAATTCATCTGATCAAGAAATGTATATCCAATCAAGAGATCAAGAATTTTTCGTTATGGGTTCAATGGTAGCTGACCTTGACAAGGTCAGAGTGAAGAAAGAACATGATCAACTAGGTAGCAGCATCCAATGATCTGGGTCAGTTAGCTCTGGCCAATCAAATTAGTTAACTCACGAAAGAAGAATTAGACCATGGTATAGGTAACACAATCGAGATTAGTAATAATAAAGTTCAGTGGTGCTCGATCGCCCAAATCAGTCAAAATAGTGTTTTCCAAATTATTAGATTAAGGAATAGGTATCAAATATAACAAAGGTAACATGCTAAGTTGCAGATGGTGGGGGTTCAAGGAGGGCTGACGAATGCCAGAGTGAAGGCTAGCACGACGGGTGGTCATAGTAACACTAGCCCGGGACCCTCTAATGGGGTTAACCTAGGTCCACAAAGAGAACATCGGGGACCCTCTTGCTGGTCCATTAAACCATATAAATAGGGAGAAAGAGAGGAAGAGAAAACAAAGAGAGAGAGAGAGGAAAGAGAAAGAGAGAGATGAGATACGAGAGACGAGAGACGAGAGAGGAAAGAGGAAAGAGAAAGAAGAGAGGGCTCTCTTCTTCTTTTCCAAAATAGGGGGAGAGCCCACTCTCCCTTTTCTCTTTGATTAGAACTAGGGGCAGCCACGACGGCCCAGCCCCGGCAACGATGGCCACAGGTGGGCTCTACCGTAGTCATCACCATCGACAAGGGTCGAACAATGCAAAGAAATGTAAGGAAGAAGAGAGGAGGAATTCATCAAAGATAAACCCATCAAACTTAGCCTAGATCATGGTTGTTCCCCCCTAACCAACAACCATACGATCACAGGGGTTCTAGGAGATGGTGAAGCTCGGTCAAATCCGGCAGCCGACGGTGAAGAATATGAAGCAAAGAGGTCGAAATAGTGCATCCCTATTTCGAATGAAATTTTGGTGATTCACCGGCTCAAATTAAGTTGGCAGCAACCATAAAATCAAAAAAACAGAGAGGAGGCATACGACAATTATCTCGGTCTAACGAGGTGGTCCGATGATGTTTCCCGCGATGATCTGAAAGGAAATCCCAAAGAGAAAAGCTTAGAACTAGCAGTGATTTCTTAAGTTTTCAACGGTGGAGTTCGTAGTAGGAGCTGGAGGGCCTTTTATAGATGAGATACTAGAGTTTTAGATAAACTTAGGTTGCCCTAAATTGATGAGATCGGGGAGAAAGAAGACTCCCAACCGGAGTCTTCAAGCCGGCCCACCATCCCAAGAAAAATTGGGTTATCATTAGTTAATGAGTATCTAGTATGTTATATGCACATAACCAATTTGAATGTGTTTATTTGGTCAATAGCGCAACCTATAACAGGCATACACTGCACCATATTGGAATTCTAGTGGTAGATTTCTGATGAATGCCAAATACTTCAATTGTCATTAGAAATATCATTTCGGTAATGGCTCATTGAGCATGCAGTACAAGCGTGAGCTTGTATGAAGGCAGCAAGGACGAGAATAAGTCAAGGGATTATGAGCTATCTCTCAATTAAAGTTAGGTAAGTGTTCAGATGATGAAATGGGTTGGCTTGTGAGGTGACATTCAAGGCAGGGTTTAGTGTTTGTTTTAGAGATGTAAAGTTTCAAAGTGTTGCTCTAGAGCAAAGGATTTTCAGTGTTTGTATTCATGGAAAAGGTCTTTGCATCTCCATCATGAGTTCTTAAACAAAGAGAAGTCTAATTATGAAGATACCTTCTCCAGAAAACATATTTGAACATGATTTGATTCTCTATCTTCAAGGGAGAAGCAAAACTAAAATGGTAAATGGAGTTGTGCTAAGAAAACACAAATTGAACACCAAGAACAAAACATGGTTGAGCTAAGGGTATGGTATCTCATTTTTTTGAAATTTTTGACTATCTTACCCATAAAGAGGTCAGGCCGTATCTTTCCCATGAAAGAATAATCGATCTTCTTTCGCAACATCAATCATTGGATCACATCTTACACAGACATCAAAGCACTCCATTTTATTTCTTCGATCTGTCTGCATAGATCTTGAAGTGGCCATTGCATGATCTAATGGTTAACATCACGAGAAAAAGTGAAACATTCTTTTGTGCAAAAGAGACAACCCAAACCCGGCCCAATAGCCCAAGATTTGATATGTTGGATCAAGACTGGCCTAATCCTAGGCCGCATTGATGAGTAGCAGTGATCCACTGGCCCATATTTCTTTCCAGATTTTATCCTAAAATTATTTCCTGCTTCCACCCAAAGGACTAATCTAGCTAGGTTCGTCCCCTCTTATAGTTCTTCAAAGATTAGGCCTGCCCTTTCCCTGCACTTTCAAATGGTTTTAGGGTTGGACTTTCATTCTCAACCCTAGACAAAGTAAGGACTTCCACACGGGGGTGTTTGTAGCTGGGTTAGAACGCTCCAATATCTCATCTCATGGAGGAAGACTGCGTGCATCTTTATCCCACTAATTCCGTTGTTATATCATATATGGACAAAGCAGCAGCCAGATTAGTTGCTATCCCATAGTCCGAAACTGGTCTGAGTACATGGATTGACCACCTTTCTTCAAAGAGTTACACAAGCACACAATTCATGTGAAAGATGGGAGATTATGACCACAAATTTGTAATCAATATCAAGCAATTAACAAGTAAGAAATTAAAGAAAAAAACTTTTTTGTTCTGTAGATAGTTTACTTTCATTTTAACAATAACAAAGCAACCAATAGTCTCATGTCTGTCTATATATATATATATATATATATACATGCATATACTCGTGCACATATGCATACATATATATGTATATACATATATATGTATGTAGGTATGTATGTATGTATGTATGCATGTGTATGTATTTTCAGTTTGAAGTTGAGAAAGGGAAAAAGCTCATGAAACTCTAGATCTAGACAAAACTTGCACTCAAGACCTCCAAGAGGAAAGGGAAAGATCGAGAGCTTTCAACCAACATTACAATTTTGTCTCAGAGAGTGACTTCTGTTGAAAGAATATGGCAGAGGAGCTTGTTGGGTTATAGTCCAAATTAGTAAGCAGGGATGCAAGTAGATTGGATTGATCCACTTCCGATCTGAAACTGATCCAAAATTAATTTGGTATTCGATCCAATCTGAACCGAAGTTACTTGGATTAAAGTTGAATTCACAAACTTTGAACTGTTTCAAATTTAGATTGAATATAGATCACTAAATACTCAATCCAAACCTGAACCGTTCTGAAATTAGTATAATATGTAATTCAAATTCCTCCTTGAATATAAGAAATTATTTTTTTTTGTGAAATATAATTAGTTAGTAATTTGTGTTGTAAATTTTAACGATATATGGTTATTAGTCAAAGCTTATATAGAATATATTTTTAATAATGTTTATACATTGTATACTATTATCTTATGCTTGACATGTCTATAATATAATTAGATAATCAATTTACATATATTTATTATCATTTGTGTCAAGAATATTTTTGATCTAATCTAATCTAATCCAAAAAAAAATCTAGTGGATTGATAAAATTAATATTATATCTGATCCAATCTAATCTGAATAGATTTGGATTAGGTTGGGATTCAATTTTTTGATCAGATTGAAATATGGATTGCATTTGCATTTTGCGTATCCCTATGCAACCCACTTGCAACCTTGGTGCAAAGGCAACAAGCACTGGTTGAATTGTGGATAGGATCTAATTATTTATGAAATAAAACGTTGGTTGTAGCCCTCTTAACTCTTCTACTGGAGCTTTGTTCTACGGGATAATGGGTTCTTTTTTTTTTTTTAAGTTTGGGTACCCAATGATGGTTTCCTCTCTAAGGAGTAAGGAATACAAGAAGGAAAAGGTTATGCAGAGAATCTATTTGATCTTTGAAAATAACATCTTGCACACCTAACTAATTGCAACCCTAAATGTGATGGCTTCAAGACTTTATAATACAAAATCTTCATGTTAATCTCTAAGCTTCACTTGATTAATTAGTAGCATCCATTAATTAATAATTCACATTTTTTTTGGAAAACGAGTGTATATCCTTAGTTTTCCTTATCAGAAAAGATCTTTTAAGAACAGAAGGCTGTAGAATTTTCGTAAAACTAACCCACACACTTAAGACTTGTTGGTTATGTTTCCAGAAAATATGTTATTAATTAGTTCCACTTGATGTTTGAGTAGTGACATCATTGAGATAAATGACCTATAACCCAATTTGATAAATTAGTTAATCAGGGGAATTGTCAATGTTTCATCTGTAAGACTTGCAAGGTTATCCAACTTGTTCATGGTGTATCTTTGGTGCCATTAATCAATCAAAACAATGGTTGAGAACAAAGCATCATAGGCATGAAAAATATGTGAAAACGAAGGGGGAGAAAAAAAACTAATACTCAGCCGTTCTTGTTGTTTATTGATTAGGGCTTAATGACCAAAAATTTTATGTACTTAATCCTGCGTTGCATCATTTTCATGTAGGCTTTGTAGGGAGGACATAACCCTTTGCCCTCCTGCCTGCAGATTGCCACAAAAGACGTGTGAGTATGCCCCTCATGTTTTGGTCGCTTTCAAGTCCAAAACTTCCTTCCCTATAGCTTCGAGAAGGGTAGAGGTTCCCTCTTTCCGAAATTGTAGTATTAGTTTACAAGAGTTTCACTATTGTTTGCAAATAACATTTTTAACTATAAATGATTATCAATCTTACTTTTGTCAAATCATTCTATCCATTCTAAATAGGACAACCATACAGCTTTGTTTAGACCAGATTGGATTAGATACTATTTTGGTTTGATCTCCTATTAAACACCAACCACATGAACCTGCACCTCTATGATTCAAATGTTATTATCTTTAGCAGACATGGTCGAAACTCATATACATTGCAAGCTCAGACACAGATATTTCTTCCGATATGCATGTGCTAAGAAATAAGAAGGATGCAAACCAACGAACACGAAACTTGTTGGCTAGTTCTAATCGATATATCATACTCTGAATAATTACATTTTTTTCATCAAGGATACACATATAGTCCAGAACTGTATATACCAAAAACAATACAAATTAATCCAGACCAGCATTGTGAATTGAGCAGGCATGGTTTAACCTCACATGCAACCTAACCATTTAACCCTGGAGCACGACATGCGCTATCCCACTTACTCCATGAGTCCATGCATATCCACTTCTAAAACGTTCCAACAGCAGACATCCAACAAGGATAAAAGGTGCAATTATTCTCTCACCAATACTAGTTCAGGAGGAATCACTACGGTGCAACTATATCCCATCTGATTGCTTGGGATATCTTATTCAATGTAGAACAGCTGATATGAAATCCTGCAGATATCCATCCACGGTACCAGCTGGAGCTTGGACGCCGTCTAGTCACGTATGTCATCACGTGTGGAGCGACATCAGCTGTCTGGGTCTTCGATGTTAAAGCGGTCGATCTTATCCTGGATATCGCTGTCCATAGCCTTATCCATGACCCCGCCCCGTGGGACCGGGTATCCGCTCCCCTCACCATTGCCGTGAGTACCGGAGGTTCGGAACCTAACCATGTGGAACAATTGGAGGGCTAATGAGTTGAAACTTGGAAGGAAGGTTTCTATCCCTTGAAAAGGAAGGATAATGCTTGAGGGGGGTTGCTAGGATGGCTCCATTTCTTGTACAACATTAAAAAACATGGCTTTCGCTATCCATTAGTGAGAAGTACTCGTTTATTTCTGCGTAAACATTGGGGATATAGGATAGAAAATAAGAGAGATCAAAGAGATAAATAGATAAGAATAGGAATAGAGTTCGAAGATGACGTTCTTATGAGCATTGAAATATTCTTAATGCATGCATATGAGCTTCTATGCTCTTATCATCTTCCTCTTTGTCAACGACGTACTGAGGCTGTTATTTGCAGCATGGAGGTATACTACTAGAGTGAAGCAGGTAGCACACAGGGAGCCCACTTGAAGATTTCTACGCAAATATTTGAAAGTAGCATCGAAAATTTCCACTTGAAACAGGTAGCACTTGAATATTTCTTAATGATTGTTTATTGTATGATTTACACTGGATGTGGGACTCAAAACTATGAGCACTTTAGTAGGAATTTAATATATTATCAATAGAATTGCATGTCATCATGAAGTTATCAAGATCCTCTAGTTCTTGTTGAGCAAGGGGTTATTCAAATTCTTGCTATGTCATTTTTGGAGAACCAAACAGTCTTTAGTTTGCCCAAGAGTGATTCTACCATGGGAAATGGTAAAAGCCAAAGATAAAGGGTTTTTCTAACGAACGAGGTATGATATTTGTGAGACATTGTAATGGTATGTTAAGAGGTGGTCGTATAACATTGAGTTGGTGTTCTACTTTTTAACCACAAACAAAATTTTCATTTCAGTTAAAAGATATTTCATAGTGTTCCAAACTTCATTATATAAAGGATTTTTCATAGGGTACGTACCATTCCAGTCATCTCACTGGATTATTTCTTAACCATGGATAATTTGTAGCTTATGAGAATGTGAAACTTGACAAGTCCATAATTTCCATGGTTAAGAAACTTGTGGTTTGTTATGCACCTTGTGCATATAAAACATAGTGGTTGTGGCTGACATTATATTGGATAATCGGATGGTCCAATGGGTGATGGACTTATCCTGCACTCGTCCAAACTTATGCAAAGGAAGAAATGCCCATGGGGTTGAGAAATTATTAAGTGGATAGGGTCCATAGCGGACCTAGGATGATATCATCCTAGGAGTATTCATTTCATCTTAGGATGAAATTATTATGTGGATTTATGTCACCCTAGGTCTACCATACCTGATCCACCTAATAATTTCTTCATGAGGTTAATCTAGTCCAATATAGAATAGAATGGAGAAGAGTTATGCTGTCTTACCAAGACTTTGAGGTAATGAGCAATTAGATCCTCTGAAATCACCATGGATAGTAATGCATGCATTTAGATTATACACCTAACCTTTCAGCAAAAAAAAAGGAATGGACCAGCTTGGGGAAAAGTCATGGAATATGAGGACGAACCGGCACAAATGCCTATGGAAGAGCAAAGGGTGTGCACCCAAAGAACTTGGTGGGGGCTCCCATGCATTTAAATTGGGTGGTTGGGAGAGACTCACGCTGACGAAAAGAAGACTAGAAGCTTTAGCTCGTCCTCGTGACACCGCCAATATTGTCGGCCAAAGAGACCAAGAGAGTGCTCCATTACTTGCTATGATGAGACCCATCCAAGAAGGCTTTCCCCTTTGGCTCTTTTGGAACATGAAAAGCCAATTAAAACATCAAATATATATAGTCAATATACCCATTTCTTTCTTTCTTTTCTCTTTCACTTTCGCTTTCGCAGAATGCAAACCAAATACTCGGTATGCCATTATACATGGAGAAGATGATTTTAGCTCTCATATGGCACATAAAACCATAGTGAAATATTATAACACCTGACATCAACAAAACAAAAATGTTACAATTAGCATGCCCCTGCCTATTTTGATGTTGTTTGTGAATAACAGCTGCCAGAAGCCTTGGTATTGGCTTTGAAGCTAGTGTGACCACTTCAGAAGCTTCTTGTAAACTAACTTATCACCAACGCGTCTTGAAATCAAGTAGATATAAGGTTTGCCATTTCAATACCACATTCTGTACCAATGCCATACTATGATTATGTCGATACGGTTTTTTCGTCGTGCCAAGTATCGGTACACCATCCATACCGGATACTAATACCGAATCAGTACTGTACAGTATGCTCCATACTATTCGATTTGGACCGGTATGACAAACCATGAGTGGATCGACTTTGACTTGGTGCGATTAGACATTTGACCATTATTCCTGTTTCTTTCGTAGAGATGTCAAATTGCATTACTTATCATCCAAGCAAGCTCTCATCTACAAGACTCTCCTTGCTCAGAATTTGAATCCTCCACAATATGTGATCTTGGAAATTCCTAGACCCTAGGTACGCCAAGGATTGTAATTTGTGGGTCCCGAGCTTAAGGTTGTCATGTGAACCAGCTGGGATTGAATGATTTATGCAGATCATATATATAATAGTAAGCTGAACATATAGCTGCCCCCCTTCAACCAATTAAACTTATCATATGTAATTCTGAGATATAAAGGATTTATTATAATTGGCCAACAATTCTTAGCATGGTTGATCTGTACCTCCTAAAAATTTGACTTTTATGATGTCCACGATGAATCTTTAATATTGCTTAAAAATTATTATTATTGAGATAAAAAAATATATAGTTGTTTTAATAAAATCTATTAAATGACCTAAAAATAGGCTATTGTGTCCCAAAAAGATTCCATGAATTTCGTTTTCGATCATATCCGGATTATTTCTTTCAGCGATAGAGTCGTAGACTTGTAGCCCACCTTGTTGTCCCTTTCATTCCATTAGCCCTCAGTGCATGTGAGCGGTGACCTGCCCTTGAAAAATATTCATATGTATAATATCTTCTGCAAGGACCATACCAATATAGAACCAAAAAATATAAATAATATCTTTTAACTAACTTTTTTAAATAAAATTATAAATTATGACAAAATAGTATCAAAATAAATCTAACCTGTAATCTATATGAACCAAAAGACACTGCAATACAGAATTATTTGGATTGATCACGGGCTTATTGTCGTGGATTGGATTTGAATGAATTCGTCAATTATTTACACAAAAATATCTATTAAATATTTATACAGAACTAAAAAATCTAAATAATATCTTTCAACCAACTTTTTTTAGATAACATTATAAATTATGACAAAATAATATCAAAATAGATTCGACCTATAATCTATATAAATCAAAAGATACTACAATACAGAATTATTGGATTGATCACGAGCTTATTGTTGTGGATTGAATTTGAATGAATTCAGACTTTTGGCTTGGCGGCTTAAATGAAGAGAGTATGTAAGAATCTTTGCATACATATATTTAGCACTATAATGATTATTAGTCGGAAAAATTTTAAATACTTATATAAAATTAAAAAAAATAAATAATATTTTTTAATTAGTTTTGTTTTTTTTAGCTGAGACAGTAGACTGTGACCTCTTCTTTGTCACAGCTCTCACGGAACTAGGGGGATTGCCCAACCCACTTACACCAACCCCTCAAACTGACAAAAACCGTCCTTACCTATCCATAAACGAGCATGGATAGTAGAATCCAAGGAATCTCTATTTCCAATGGGCTACGAAACCCACCGATTTGGGATATATCCTGTGATGCGGCGGCATTGGCAGGCCACCTGTTAATGGGACACTGGAATTAAATAAGGTGGCAGATTAGATAATTTAATTATATAATGACATATGTGGAGTATTAGGTTATGTTTGCAAACCTTAGTTTTGCACAAAGCTCTAAAATATTAATTGACAGCTATGAGGTACTTGTTTCCCATTATTAGGCTTACATGTGCTGAGCTAAAAAAAAAAAAAAAAAAAACAGCAAAGCTTCCTTGGATACTCCGTGAGCTAGTATTTTTTGACTTTATTAAATATATTCGTACACACATTGTATGATAAACCCGTCATAGCAAAAAAAAAAAAGAAAGATGATAGAGCTTGACCTCAAAATCTCTAGGTCCGAAAAGGAGAACTCAACCAAAAACCTAAAAGTACATTGGATTTATTTTTGAAAACTATAATCTAGTTCTTGGTGAAAACCATGTATCACTTGGAGATATATTTTTTCTTTGAATTATTCAACAGTCCGCTTGTTAGTTATTTAAATTATTCCAGGAGAATTTAGTAACACCTTGATGTTTATTTAGCTACATCTTTTACATGCTAATGAAGCATTTGTATTATCCGAATACCGAATATTAGATGCCTTCTGTTATTCTTGTTGTCGCTATAATGCTCATTTGATATGGTCTCTAGTATCTCTTGCTTCGAGGTTTTTCTTAGTTGTTTCATATTAGTTTAAAGGCAGAGATTTAAAGTAAGGGCATTCTTTTCCTTGATGTACCGGTTAAAAATTAGACTTCCAACATAAATAAACAAAAAATAGATGCGCAAACTTTTTATTCCCATATGTGAGAAAAATATTGGCTCCAAAAATTAAGGCATTGGTTTAGTTATTCTTTTTTTAACCTTTTTTTAAATAATTTTTTGCTTCTTCTCTTATTCATGAGCAAGCTGGGCTATAGATCATCCCTCCTCTTCCTTACTTATATAAATGGAACTGAAAGAACAAAAATACTATGAAGATTCCTTTGAAGAGTACTAATAAGTGATCCAATTATACTCTCAAAATTGTAAGAAAATGAATTATCTCATAGTTCAAAATTTTATTTTAAAAGATTAGTAGGTAGATATTATTCAGATTTTTTAATTCTATATAAATATTCAAAATCTATATAATATATATTTGATGCAAAACTAATTATATACCCGTATAGATCTCTATAATTAATAAAAAAATATTATATACTTTTGGTTTAGGAATTGCTTTATTCTCTGCGGATTCTAGTTTTTTTTTTATTTTGTTTTATTTTTTCGATCTTGGATATAGTTCATACAAAGAACTAGAGGAAACGTCTTTTCATCACTTCCCCTGTTCACGATTCCTTTGCCTTTTTACACGGGAATAGACAAGTTCGGATTTCTTAAAAGACTTTACAACTCTTTTTCTAACGGCCGCCTCTTTTTAATTACTTCCCCTATTCACGACTCCTTTGCCTTTTTACCCGGGGACAGACGACTTCAGATTTGTTAAAAGACTTACAACCCCTCTTTCTTTCTTCCTTTCTTTCTTTCTCTCTCTCTTCTTCTTCTTCTTCTTCTTCTTCTTCTTCTTCTTCTTCTTCTTCTTCTTTTTTTTTTTTTTTTTTTTTTTTTTT
>JAOXJJ010000001.1:22537794-22565900 GCA_025769935.1 Phoenix roebelenii | reverse complement strand
TGCATGGTGCATGAAATAGGGTGGTCTGCGGCTGAACTTTGGACATATGAATTCCTATCTTTTAGGAATCCAAAATGCACGAAATTTGGATATGTTTATCTTCTTAGCTGCCAAACCACCAGAATATTTTGAGGATTTTATTAGCTAAATTAGTTGGCAAAATTAGGTATGAGGCGTGGGATGGTCTTTTGGCTATAAAAGACCCGCATGCCTTGGGTTCATAATATACAATATACCGAGGTTTCAAAAAATTCTGAAAAAATTTCCTGAGGGCCTCCATCCCTTCTTCTCCTTCTTCCTCATGTCCATTCTCCATATTCTTGAAGAACAATCAAAGGTTGAGTGTTTAGAAGGAGACAGCTTCAGCCATTGCAACATTCCTGCGCAAGCTAACACTCCCACAGAAGACGATCTACCTAGGGCTTCGCGTGTACTTCTCATAGAGGCCATTCGTGTGCATGGATGCGAAGTCAAGGATCAGATCCATAAGTTTTTTCTATCATAAAAGGTATTAATTCCATATCAATATTTGATTTTGGAGTCAGGATCTAGGTCTGATTCTCCAAGGTTTTACCCTCCTTTGGTGCTCCTCACGGAGTTATCTCCAGAATCCATTCGATGGATATTCAGAGATTTATCGGAATAGAGTGTTTACCTTTTAGATCTGATAGTTAATCATGCATGAAAGTTTTAGCATAATTGTTTAAACGATTTTGGCATAATCCTATATGTTCTTAAAGTGCTGATTTCTAGTTTTGATCTTGTAAGCATGCATAAATTAAATTATTTGATTCAATTTTTTTGCTGCATTTTTAAAACTTAAAAGAACTACGTATGGCTTTATCCCCCTTATGAAGGGGTACGTAGGCAACCCGATCATGTTCAGCCATGGTTTAAAAAAAAAATTCAGCATGATTAATACCGAAGAACCTAGGATTCACTTTCATCTATAATAGTACAAATTATTGTCAGCAATAAAGATGTTTTTTCCTCATCCCCAAGATGCATCCTTATCTGGTTGTAGCGCAAGAATGTGTCCATGAAGCTTAGAAGTTGATGCCTTGAGATTGCATCAATTAGCTGGTCAATTCTCGGTAGTAGAAAGCTATCTTTGGATAGGCATTATTGAGGTCAGCGAAGTTGATGTTCCACTAACCATTGGCCTTCTTAACGGTGATCATGTCTGCAAGCCAATCAAAATAGTTGACCTCATGGATGTGCCAACTTTCAAAAGTTTGTCTATATCCTTATCAATCGCCCTCTGCCTTTCAGAAGCAAAACTCCTCTTCTTTTGCCATATAGTTTGGTGTTAAGATCTACGTTCACCTTGTGCAATAACCATAGAATCTATATGTGGCATATTCGAGGCTGATCAGGTGAGGACATCTACCTTGGCGTGAAAAAATTTAACAAGCTGGGCTCTTGTTGCTTCATCCAGCTACAAGTTGATTTGAACAATTAGGTCTGTGCCTTCATCATAAAGAGGAACAAGGACATGCTTCTCAGCCAATTCTCCTCGTTGCTTCTTCTGCTCATCCAAAGCATCCAAGCCTTCAATTGTGAGTGTTTCGATCTGCCTGGTTCTTCCTCAAAGGGTAGCAACGTAACATTGCCAAGCCATTACTTGGTCAGCCCAAGCTTCCCCGACTCCATTCTCCATGGGGAACAACATCATGAACTGACTATTATGTTCAACCCGAGCCGACCCAAAATGGCATTGTATGTCGATGGAACCTTCACCACTAGAGAACCAAGCATGACAACAAACTTGATTACATTGACTAGGCAAAAATTTGGCTATTTCATCAAAAGCACATTTGTAGTAATTGCTAAGGATTGAATTGATTTGAAGCAAAGACTAATTATGAGATGAAGATTCAACCTTTCTATTTAATAAGGTATATAGTCAGGCTGATTAAGGCTTTGCCATACAAGCTAGAAAAGTCGAATGGCAAGATGGTTTGGCCATAAATCAACTGAATTAGTATAAAACCATAGGTGATTTGGCCGAATCTAAGCTTGGATCAAGATGTGGTGCTAGCTACATCCCATTACCCTCTTGACTGTCAGATAATAGGATGTGGATGCCATTATTTGACCGCATCTTGAATATATTCTATGGGATAAGTCAAGTGAATTAAGCATTAATTCAAACAACTCATGTAAGAAAAAGTCAACATGAAAGATCAACCTACGATGAATAGGTTCAAAGTTGAGCAAAGGCCAAAATTATCAACTTGATGTTAATTATTTTTCAAAAAAGGCTGAACTTGTTGGAGACCAGAAAGCCAAAAATTATAGCTTGTGCATGTTAGTGCTTCACTAAGATAGGCAGGAGAGTTGAAGGGAGTTATGTTCAAATTTAATATTGGTTGACAATCGTTGTAAAGGTGGGTTAGTGGAGGTAACCAATTGGATCATGTGAGTGGGAGGGTTCTTAGGTAGTTATGGGATTAAGTTAAAAGAAACTGGAAGAGATAGAAGAAGGGACTTTTTTAGGATGAACAAATGAATCTTTACCCCTCATATTTGTCTATTTATTGTTTTCATTCTACCGTAGCTTAGGTAGCATTCCCGCTATCAAAAGTCTTTGAATTTTCAAGGTATTCAATGCCAGCATCTCTTTCTCCAAATCTCGATGATAAGCTAGTGGCACGCCATGTACGCCCTTGATCGGCCATTAGCTTGTTATTCAATCCAAGTCATAAAACTTGGGAAACAATTTTCTAAATGTCTTTTCTAAAAAACTAGTAAGTTGAGGATGCTAAGGGGTTATTTGGAGCCTTGTGGTTGAACTTGCAGTGCAACTCAACTTGCATTACAACTTATGTTGCAATAATTGACTAATAAGGAAGCTCATTTCTTGCATTTAGATAAACATTCTACCGAACACCTTACAAGCAAACATTAGGTCAGAGAATCAATGTACATGGAGATAAGGGTGTTTCAGACAAAGAGGTTAGTATTGAAGTCATTAAAGGTAGGGCCTTGGCAAAGACCTAAAGAGAGGGGTGGTGCAGGCCTTGAGAAGGGTATAGAAGGTGAAGGAGAGGGTCAAGGCTCTCAGCAAAAATGGAGGGGAGGAGGAGAGTGGCATCGTAGATGAAAGTGGTCAAAAGCAAGGGGTTGGGCGGGGGATTTGAGCAAAAACGAGGTGTGGATAAAGATGGGCGAGTGGTGCATGGCAAAGTAGTAGAGGAGGTAGGTGATGAGGAAGTTGCTGCAATGAAGACCAAAGTGAAGGAGGTGGCTATGGGCCTCCCAAAAGTGGCTACAGTGGGCAGCAATGAGGAGGGACTCAATAGCGAATCAAGGGAGGAGAGGGAAGGGAAGGAGGAAGAGAGGTTGAAGGAGGAAGAGAGGTTGTTGTAGTGAAGTCAAAGGTGGAGGAGGAGGCCATGGACCTCCCGAAGGTGGTAGGATCTATAGTGACATCAAGGGCAATGGAGGAGGAACTTGAGAGTAGGGTAGGGTAGGTGAAGGGAAGGGAAGAGAAAATCCTTTTTTGTAATTTAGATACCTAGTCAAGTGACTGTGACTCATCTCGGCCATTTTAGTCATAACTTGACTACCACAATATAGCATTGACTTGTAGCACAACAAGCAAATTAAATTATTATACATTTTGGGTTGCAAGCATCCAAATAGGTGAGCTAATATGCGTCTGCAATTTGAGTTGCACAGGCTCCACTTACAAGATTTCAAATAGCCCGTAAATAAAACTTATGTTCAAGTCCAAGCTCAGATATGTCATGTTTTAAGGCAATTCTATAAATTCTAAAAAAGTCTTAAAATCATATTGCAGTGAGTTTTTATTTACAATTGTATGAATATAAAATAAAAAATTACTTATATAGACATCCTCTCAACTTAGGGCCATTTTCACTTAGTACCCTTTGAGTTTAAAAAATTGAAATAGGTCTCTAAAATTAGTTAAGTAGTTCAATAACATCCCATCGTCCATTTCTATTTATCTAAGCTCATGGGATTCCATGATGTGATGGTTACTTGAAACTGTTGAGACTAAAATATCTTTATTTTAGTGGCACTTCCCAATGGTGTTATCCATTTGGCACCAACTAGAAAAAAATTAGGGTTTCAGTAAACATACATTTTCTCCACAGAAATAGACCAAACTTGATCTCCAATTTCTCTTCAAGCCAAGTCTCCAATTCCTCTTCAAGCCAAGTCTCCAATTCCTCTTCCTTTTCCTCTTCGAGCCATTTGGTACCCAACACTCTTGCTCCCTTTGATCACCATTACGTTATTTCTCTCCCCTATCAACATGATGTTGGGTTTTGTTGTTGCTCTTACCATCCCATTTTGGATAAGTCAGGGAACTTGGGGCTCCAGAAAACTTGGTCGGTTGGTGGAGAGCACTCCGTAAAGCTTGTTTAGGCAAGAAGTAGATTTGTGCATGGATGTACCATAGGGATTGGACTGGATGAAAAGATGTTAATCAAAGGGACGATAAAGAGTAGCGTGGTTCCAGATTTCTTGGCTTTCAAAAACTTTTGCTAACACCACATTACCATTCGAAGGAGATGGAAATGGATAAAGACATAGTATGGGGCTATGGTACAAGGGTGTAGTACTAGACTACGATAGAAGTGGAATGCAGGGCTATAGTAATGGTGTTGACTAGGCTATGATAAAAAAATCTACTATTAGGATAAAAGATTAAGATAAAGATAAAGTAATATAATTGATTTAATTATTGAAGGTTATTCTTAGAGAGTACAATTTTACTATTTATACTAATACATAACAACTGCTCTCAAATACAATAATTGTCTACTCCAATGGTTGGTTTTCTCATCTGACCTCCGTTCTTGCTAGTTCTGGTAATAGCTACCAATCATCTCCCACTATACATGTATACAAGTATGATCACTCTATATCTACTAGATCAATAATCATACCCTATCAATCCTTAACTCACCCCAACGTCACTAAAGTTTGCTATCTCTCCTCATTCAGCCTACAATATATTCCTCTACTCTTGAGAATCCAGGATCAGTATGATCGTTTAGGTCTTCTATTGACCATCTTTCATGGCCAAGACTTAATCTTTTTTTGGCCAACTTATTCACATTATGACTAAGTTCTGTCTATTTGGTTTGAGTCTCCATCTTTAGTGTGATTTTACAGCTAAATTTTATTCATTCTAGCAAGAGTCACAAGCTTCCTACTTGCACTAATTCCATCAAACCTACTCCACCTGGCCATCTAGATTGTTAAGATGTGATATTAACAATCCCCCTAATATCTTATTAGCTATCAATTAGGAGGGTAATAGGATGTACCGGTTGCCACAACTACCATGAGTACAGCACCCAGAAGTTCAAATCTTTAACATCATTTGAAATTCTTGTGCTCCCATCCTAACCCCTATCGATTAGTATCTTCTTGTTTAAAGATAAGCTAGATGGCATAGCCTGAATGCTTCCTATTTGGAACAAACCACTACCCAAAGAACGACAATTGATTAGAATCATTTCAAGACTTGGGGCACTTGGGGTTCTACCTCTGCTCATGTAGCACCTTAGATAGTGTTTTTCACTTGGGAGCCCCCACCTCCAAGTTTTATCAGGATCAACTTCGATAGATGCGTGCTAGATGGTAGCAGGAGGGGAGGTTGTGTCTTCATCATCACAGGCTTGGATTTCAGGGTAGTTATTATTTGTGGTTGCTAGAACTTCGACATCTCGGTCTCGAAGGCTGAGCTAAGAATGACATGGGTCGATCTGGGACATACTCAGCATGTGTTGTGGGCTAAAGCAATTATGGTTAAGGGTGATTCGGTTGCGGTGATCGGCTGGATACAGGGGGCATCGGCGGTGTGGGTTGGTGTCACCCCTTGCTTCAAGACCTCCGGGCCATGGTTAACGGCGGTGTGGCATTCCAGGCCAAGCACATTTTCAGAGAGGCTAACGGGGCAGCAGACTGGGTGGCCTTGTATGTAGCCAATTACTTCGGGGGTGTCTAATGAGTTGGAGAGAGGGAGTTGCCTAGAGTGCTCCGTAATTTGCTATTCTTCGACTTTTTTGGATGGCTATATTAATTATCCGCTTTAGCAAAAAAAAAAATCCCAAAACAATTAAAATATTATTTTCAAAATATACAATAAATGCCATCAAAATATCTTTTTGAATAATTCCTTACAAGTTTACTAGCATATTCAATTCAATAGTTTACTAGACTATGAATTCGGCTCAATATATTATCAATTATAATATAGATATGATTTTTTTTTTGCAAATTTCTTGCATCATTTTATAGATATTTTTCATGCTTAATACTCGCATATATTAAAACATTTAGATGTTTATAGATAGTATATATTAAAAATAAAATTTTCAACATAATTTTTATCCATAAGGTTTTTATTTTTTTTGATAGTAAAAAAGTGCCACATCCCTCATCTCAGCTAGAGAAAAGAACAATCCTACTATCTGCTTTGAATTTAGCCCTATTGCTAGACCTTGTACTTAAACTTTATAATAACTTAATGAGTCATAAATCGAGCTAGTTCATAAAGCTAATTGAGCCATGCATAAATCAGATCATAATCATACGCAAGCATGACTAAACCAATGCTTCTCGCATCGCATGAGGGATATAAATTAATTGGAGTAATGATGAAAACACCTTCAAATCATATGCAGACGATCAAGCTTCTTGTGCATGATCCACTTTACGTGCACTTTGGATATACAAGTTATATGTATAGTATTACATCAATGCCATCCCTTGGCATAAATTGGTTAATGTGTAACTTAACAAGCACATAATTCCTAATCCAAATAGTGCTGTTAATCCTTCCACCTAACATTTTTAAAGACCAAACAATGAACATATCAGAAGATACATATAATATTATTTCATGCAGAAACACATTATTGTATTGACCTCTTCTTCACCAAAAACCTTTGACCACTTCTTCATGTCCCTTTTAATCGTCACTTTCTCCCTTTCATCTACATAGCATCAAACTATGACAACAATGTCGTGTTGCTTTTCAAGGTCCATAAATCAACTTCATCCTTCTATTTCAATCACTAAAAAGATAGTTATGACCTCGAATAAAAGATTTTTGGTAGAGAATGCATTTTCTCAACTAGCATAGGATTTCATGGAAATGAATTTGGGAAACAAGTCCAGATGGATTTCAATACAAAAGGGAGCTTTTCCATAAAAATGAACTAAAGAGATGGAATTATTAGGAAACTTCACCAAATAATAAGAAAAATATTTGAATAATCAGCAAAAACTACTAAAACTAATTTTTTGACAAAATTTTCTATATCTAGTCTCCCATAAGTAAATTGCGATTAGAAGGGACAAGATTGGTTCAAGCATGATTTAATGCTCCCAACTCCCAACTCCCCACTCCCGAGCCCGGCCCAGCCCGATTTTGATCAGCTCTATCCTACACCCTTCGAGTTTTGCATGTTTTAGTATATTGTTTTCCATTCCCTTGCAGATAGCGTTTTCTACTTACTATTTTTATGTACTTCTAAGTTGTGTTTTTTTGCATCTTGATGTAATACTTGAAATCATAATAACACTTTCATTCGAATTGCAACTTGGGTAGGCTGGCTTCTCACAATCACAGCTCCCCATTTATAGCGTAATGGCTATGATTGCAGGAGCCCCACACGATACATGGGTTGGCAGGCTGCTTGGGACCCATGAAGTACAACTAGGAAAATAACCAACATGAATAATTCCAACTAGACAGTGCACCTAATTGATCAGGTTAAACTAGGTTGGGGCAACTAGATTGGTTCAAGCATGATTTAATTTTCAGCTCGGGAGTGGGGATTTGGGAGTTGGGAGCATTGTTAATATGAATTAAGTTTGGATTCCACCGAGATATGAGCCTGAGCGCTCGTTTGGTTCGGGGGAAGCATTTTCCCTCCTAGAAATATGATTTATGGGAAACAAATTCCTAGGAAGAGGATGTCCAGGAAAGTACTTTTGGCATGTTTGGTTGACCATGGGAAAGTGACAAATTTCCAAAGTGCTTATGTTTGGTTAGTCATCCACTTTCCTGAGAAAGTTATGTATAATTCCTATTATGCCCTTAATAAAAATTAGGTCTTTAATTCATCTTTAATGCTGAAGGGCCTATTTGGAAAAAATAAAAATAAAGTGATTCCCACCTCATGGAAAAGTAACTTTTCCATGTTTCTCATGTGAAAGACTTTCCCATGAAATGTGGGAATTATATTCCCATGGGAATACAACTTTCCCATCTCTCTCCTTTGAAAACTCCAACCAAACAAGAGGTATCTTATTACTTTCCCGTTGACCACACTTTCCCCCCTTTTTTTTCCGCGAACGAAACGAGCCCTTAGTAAGTTCTTTTACTGAATTAGATGACAGCTGGGGCTCTTGAACAATAAAAATTATAACTTGGGTATAGGAAATTCCTACACCAATTGTGTAGAGGATTATTCTATCCTTAAAAAAAAAATGTAGGGGATTCAGGAACATGGTTTAGTGGCGTCTTGTTCAGTCAATGCTAAATAATATAGAGGGCAGCTTGCTTGTTTTTGTTGATTTGTCCGACAACTATAGATATTTTAATTTGGTCAAGGTCTACGCATATTTTTTTTCTTGATGTAAAGGGTCTAACCATGTTATTCACACTGTAAGTATTGAAACAAGTCCATGGATATTTTTTGAATGAGTTAGCTAGGTTGCCACTTTAAGCTCAATGATGACCACTTCTATGACATTTCGCTTGTGGAATAGACCATAAACGAGCCCCTACAGTCATATTTTTGAGGTCATGCTATGTGGTCCAACCATGACCCTGCATGGAAGTTTCATGCCACACGGCAAAAAAGGATAGATGGGTTGGAGCGCCAAACACCAATCCCCACATGAAGTATTGGTATGGCGCTTTTTTATTTTTTAATTTTTAATTACTGTTTTATTTTTTATATCCAGGTTGGGTCCGGTTTTTTTTTCTTAATTTTACAATGTGCATCACGTTGTAAGGCAGTATATTATGTGACAAAGAAATAAAAATTCTTGGTGAGCGAAGCATGAAGGAAGCCGAGCAAAGTTGCACTCACAAGGGCAGTCAAACACTCCATAGCAGCGATAGATCCGAAGAGTTGCATTTGAAAAATCCAAGGTTGCCCCGAATAGAGAGGTCCAAACCACCAGCCAACCTCTTTTTAAAAAAATTAATATTTTTTTGCAGAAATTAATTCTCCATCCTCCCAATGTCCACGATATAACAAAATCTTCCTCTTGATTGGAACTGCCATTTTTGGTGCACAAATATCGCAATTCCTAATTCTTGGTCCCTAATAGTTATTTCAATATTTTAAAATTTTAAAGATGCCCCCATGACCCCCACCAAAATGGTTACAATGCGATATTATATGTAAAAATCTTAGAAAAAGACCTAGTTCAAGATCTAATCTATTATGGCTTCTTCACATAGATATAACAAACACTAAATGAGATTCAAGTATATTAGATGCTTTACATATTGCGCACTATAAGTTTTCTAGAATTTTTTATTTACGATTTTGATATTTTCAAAATATAAATATTTTTTATGGCAGATTAGAACATGTTTTGTTTTGATTTTAGAAAAGGTTTAAATTTTTAACATTTATGTTATGAATAATTCTGCATTTGATTATTAAATAAAAGTAGACTTGCATAAATCCAAAGCCTAGTAGGGCCTTGTAGGTTTTTAGACTAATGACAACACATAAACATACATGCTTGCTTGACACAGCATGGCTTGGTCTGTCATGTCGTGCACGTGCAAGTATTGTTTCATGTTGGATCATGCAGTGATATGCGCATGCGCAATTCGGACACATGATTGACTAATGTGTTTGGCCATATTGCTATTTAAAATTAAAATTTAAAATTCAAAATAAGGTGCCAACCGTCCTGATTTATTTTGAATTTGACTCTTGTATTTGTAATGGATTTTTTTACTGAGTTTACTCTTGCATCTGTAACGCTTGCAGCCTAGGACCTCTCACATCATGATATCATGAGGGTACCAACCTGACCACCTAAATCCCATAACTTGCACACTTCTGAAATCCACATAAATTCTAAAACTAAGTAGCATAAAAAACACTTCACCCTAACCCCGCGTTTGTGACATTGTCCCAGCGAGATCCACAGCGATAGACCGAGCAGAAGGCCTGCACGCACGTCAACAGCAGCAGCAACATAGCAGCCAGGAATGTAAGGATCTGCCACGACCCAAACACATAAATCTTCATGATCTTCCGGGCCTTAACACTCCACCTACTGCTATGAAACTTGTTGACATCCTCCAACACTTTGTCTATGAAGCCTACTTTCGTCAGCCTCACCGATTTGCTCATCCCATTCCAGAGTTTTGCCACCTCTTCATCGTTCTTCATCCGGTTCAAGATGATCCCTCTCTGCCTCAAGAGCTTCACGTCCTCCTCAGTGTCGATAATCCCATTCATCAACTCCGTGTACCGAGTGAAGACCATCGGCCCCGACTCGACTGTTGTCTCATAGGCTACTAAATTCCTCAGTAGGACCTCAGTGTTGACGTCCAAACTAACGGTAGGGAGATGAAATGTGGCAGTTCTCGAGTTGAACGATATTGTCGTCAAGTCCCCCTTTGTTGCTGAGAACTTCACCCCAGCATTGCTGAGCTCAGTCACTGAGGGGATCATTATCTCTTCGACCAAAGGTGGTTCGTTACTAGAGTCTTCGTCTTCTGATTTCTCATCACCTTGGAAGAAGAAGAGCTTTGCAACGCGAGCAGCCAAGATCGAGACCCCTGGGAACTTGGAGATGATCTTCCATGGAATCTTCACTAAGAATTTGATTGGCCTCGTAGCAAGGACTCCCAAGATTTGTAGGCCCGACGCCTGACTCCATACCGAATTAAAGAATTTCTTCACATAGCTAGGATTACCCGTGGGCTTCGTGTCATTCAACTCAGGGATGCCGATGTGGACTTCGGTTTCATCGATGGTTTCGCTTGCTTCCTTGGCATTGGGAACAATCATGAGATAAAGTAGTTGTAACAAGTGGGCATGCCTTCTAACGTCGATGCTTGAAAAGTTCTCCATCATTTTAAATGGAGAAACCTCCTTCACAAACCCTATCAACATGTTCGAGAGCTCTTTATCAGCAATTTGATACGAAGGGCATTGAAATCGTAGGATCTTTCGTACTAGAAAGAGCGGTATCTGGTTCTCGAGCATCATGATGTCCCTATGGATACAATTATAAGCCAACTTCATCCTTGCAGCATCAACCATATGGGCCATTGCTGGGACCTTTCTAAAGACCTTTCCCTTTGCATTGGAATAGTTGCGAAGGAACTCAACTAAGAAGGACGCATCGATGGTCATCATCCATGCCAAAGTCTCGCCATTGAAATCAAGGTGCCTAAACAGCATCATAAGAACAAAGGCTTGATTAGAACACTAAGGACCCAAAACTAATAAAATACAAAGGAAAATGCTTTAGTAACTCAAAAGTCATTCAGCTTTGGTCTTCTGTGGTCATTGTTCCCTTCGAACTGGCATCATGAAAATGTGCCATTAAATGAAGCAAGTGATTGGTGCAAGGAACCTGAGTGACTTTTCTGAGTGATTTTTCTAGGGTACCGCAGCTTTGATCCATTGGATCACAGCATCAAAATAAATTTAAAAATAGTTTTTTTGGATTTTATATTACAGTTTTCTGAAAATGAAAAGCCATGTTTTTATTGTTTTCGAAAATGAAAAGGTCATGTGTTTGGGTATGGGGTTTGAATCTGGTATACACGTTAGTATAAATTAATACATTAAAAGAAATTGTGGCTAGTTAGTATAGATGGAAAGACCATGTCTTATGAGATTTTGTCTCTTGGGATTCATGAACCTCAATTTATTATCTTTGAATAGAATCTTAATATGGTTCTTGAATTCCATGAAGAGTGTGTCTCTTTGTATTATAGTTTAGGTTTATAAATGCCTCTTTATAAATTCCATGAAGAGTGTGTCCCTTTGTATTATATATAGTTGAATTCCATGAGCCTCTACTATCAATTTAATTTTCATAGAATTCCATGTTGGACAAGCGTGTGATATAAGATTTTTTGACCACTATTGTAAAATGAATACTGTTTAACAAAATATCTATGAACAAGTTTTTCATAAGATGGAAATATATATGTGTGCATATATCTATATCTATCTATCTATCTATCTATCTATCTATCTATCTATCTATATATATATATATATGCATTGTTGTTAGTGTTTATGATTAGCCAACACCCCATATGCATATCAAGGATCAGTACCTAATACTAGCATTACTGCCATGGCAAAGCTATGCTTCAGCATGATACATTTGCCCCCTGTAATTAGCCTTCTTTGAGATATTTTGTTATGTGGTATTTTAGCTTTTCACTCCTAATTATTCTCCTCTTGATGAAACATAATCTTATTTACTTTATGTGGATTTTAGCTTGTGGATATGTTAATAATACTAATTGCAAAATCCATGACAAGTAATGCATTTTGTGTATCTTGTAACCTATCAATTTTCCGATTAAAAATTTTATTTGTTAATTATATCATTTGCAAAATCCCTAACAGGTAATGCAGATTGTATAATAAAAATAGGATGAATAAGTGTAAATTAATTTATCATGTTCTTATGATGCTCCAGTGATATTTTGGAATCCCCAACGGGTAAATGAATGTTGTGGATGCCACAAAAGTATGTAAATGTAATTGTGTATGTTTATGGTTAACATGAATTTCTTTGTCTGTACCAAGTGGTGGATCTGCATTTGTTGATATCCTAAAATTTGATGTATCCGATGGTACACTAATAATATGGATTGGAAATAAAGGATTGATATGCTTTTAGGGTGTTATAGGTATAAGGATACTATATATGTTGATCAGCTTCCTAGCAAATCTCAATTAGTAACTAATCAAGCAGAGATAGCCAAATATGGGGAAGATCTAAGCAAGTACAAGAACTAGAAATTAGCCAATGATGTTTTTAAGTCGTATGTCCTTAATGGACTGAGCAAAGCCCTCTGTATTACTTATTGTTATACTAAGACTACCAAGGAGATATTGGACAAATTGGAGGCAAAATATCAATATAAGTCTAATGCTCATTTGAATAACTTATAGAAATGGCTCTAGAGAGCTAAACGTGAAGAAGAGGTTGATGTGAGAAAATATGTTAATGATATGGTTGCTATGGTAGATAAATTAGTATCATAGAATGAATCTAGACAAGAAGACTAAAGCCTCCACCATTATTAATCCCTTACGAAATCCTGTAAGTATATAGAAAATTTCTATACTTCAGCTAAAATTGAATGCAGTTCCTAAGAATAGGACTTTGCTCGATATGGTGAGGTCAATGTTAGCCTTTGCAAATTTACCTACTTCTTTTTGGGGTGAAGCACTTTTCATTACAGCTCATGTCCTAAATAGAGCACATTCGTAGTCTGTGGAAAAGATTCCCTATGAACTTTGGTGTGGAAGGAAACCTAAGTTAAATTATATGAGAATTTGGGGTCGTGTTTCTCATATTCTCATTCTTGATCCTAGCAGAAATAAACTTAGGTCCATAACAAAGAGATGCTTGTTTATTTGTTATCCTGATTTTTCAAAGGGATATAGATTATTTGATCAAGTGGATAAGACCATTACTAAAAGTGGGCATGTGAAATTCATTGAGAATAGATTTGATCATGGTGAATGTCTTGGTGAAAAGTTATATCTTGAAGAAGTCAGTGACTTTCTTCCATTTGGAATTTCTTCGAACCCTATTGACCAAGCTCAAGTGACTTCTCATAACATAAAGGAACACCTTGCGCCTATATGAAAGGGAACTAGAGAAAGGAAACAAAGTTCAATTTTTCCCCTTTCTGAGTTCTATACATTTGTAGGTGATATTTTTGAGCAAATAGGATTAGATGAGGACATCTCAAATTCAAAGTCTTATAAAGAATCTATTACAAACGTAATTGCCGAAAAGTAGAAATTAGCAATGGAAGAAGAAATCAATTCAATGCACGAGAATAAAGTGTGAAAAATTGTAGATGCACGTGAATCAGTTAACCTAGTGAAAAAATATAAGTGGATATTTACAAGAAAGAGGAATGCTGAGGGGAAAGCTGAAAGATTTAAGGCTAAATTGATAGGAAAAGGTTTTTTATACAGGAATCTCACTGATGATATTTACAAGGAGCGGCCTATAGATTTCGTTTAAGCTAGAAATGAAAATAAAATATGTAAAATAGAGGGATCAAGATTGTTTTTCTTGCTTTATATTTTGATGATATTCTTCTATCAGGTAATGATGTGAACCTTCTAATGGAGATTAAAAGCTGGCTATTCCAGATGTTTGCTATGAAAGATCTCGGTAAAGATTCATATATCCTCATCATCAAAATCATCAAGGACAAAGCACAAAGAAAACTTAGTTTCTCAAGGAGGTATGTTAAATCACCCTTGCACTGATTTAAGTTTGATTGATGTTAAACAAATTAAGAAAGATTGTCCTAGTTCACCTAAGGATAATCTTGATAAATCTAAGTTTCCATATGCTTCAGTTGTAGGAAACTTTATGTATGCCTCAATGTGTACAAGGCCGATCTTACGTATGTTGTGGGTGTTCTTAGTAGATTCTAATCAAATCCTAAGAACAGTCACTAGGAGGGAGCCAAATAGGTTCTGTGTTATTTGAGGTGGACCAAGTCATATGCCTTGACATGTCAGGTTGATGAGTTGCAATTGGTTGCATTGGTTACTCTAATTTTGACTTTCAAAGTTGGGCATATACTAGAAAATCTACGTCTGGATTTGTTTGCATGTTCAGTGGTGGTGTAATTTCCTGGAAAAACAAAAAACATTAAGACTATATAGCACAATCCATAATGGAGGCTGAATTTGTAGCTATTAATTTACAAATGAAGGAGGCTGTGTATCTCAGGAAGCTTCTAAAAAATCTTAAGGTAATTCCATATATATGTGGCGCGGCCTATAGTGATTCTATACTAGAACGCTTCTAGAATTACTATTACCAAGGATCGTAAGTGTCACTCGAAAGCAAAATATATTGAAGAGAAATATCACTATGTTAAAGATATAATAAAAAAGCAAGAAGTTGTTGTTTAGAAAGTGTCATCTAAAGATAACTTGGTAGATCCATTCGCTAAATGTCTTAATGTCTATGTGTTTAATTATCATATATGAATATGGACTTAATCTGTTATTGATGTATTATGAGATTGAAGTATAATGATTTTTCTGAACATCAATAATAATTCCATGAAATGCATATATGGTGATATGTGTTATTACTATTTATTGTTGTATAACTAGTTATTAATTGAATGGATATTTGTCAGTGCTCATAGGTACGCCTTGAGGTCCAACTTCTTTATTAGGTATACACTTGTAGGTGTATATAAAAGAGTATGATAGGGGGTGAGGGTTGGATTTAAATTGTTCAGGCCTATGGAATGTTTGGGGAATATTTCCT
Organism: Phoenix roebelenii; assembly: GCA_025769935.1. Classification (NCBI taxonomy): domain Eukaryota; kingdom Viridiplantae; phylum Streptophyta; class Magnoliopsida; order Arecales; family Arecaceae; genus Phoenix; species Phoenix roebelenii. The sequence goes on along the minus strand of JAOXJJ010000001.1, from coordinate 22,550,357 downwards.
TAGTGGCTAATACTCAAGTTGGAATGGTGGCTAAGTAAGGAAGAAACAATTTAGTATCCACTTTCACCAAGCGAGGCCACTACTACGAAGTTGCATGGATATGATAGCTTTCTTCAAAGACGGGGAAGAAGGATGTGATATGAACAGTGGACCATTTTGTTTTAACATGTACCAATTTGATCCCTAGTGTCTAATCTAAAAGTATATATATTGTGTTGGCCCAAGTTAACTACATCAGTATATACTAGAGTGTTTGAGATAATACCCGTTATCGAAGCTTTTGTTTTGAATAGTATGTGTATATATCTTTATTTTGAAACCAAGTGGAAGATTATTAGATTTATGGTTTCGAAAATGAATTTTAAAATGGTTTTTTTTTGGTTTTATATTAATTCTTTCTAGAAAATAAGAATACATGTCTTTATTGTTTTGGAAAATGATAAGGCTATGTGCTCGGGTGTGGGATTTGAATCTAGTATACAAGTTAGTGCTAATACATTACAGGGAACAGTGTCGAATTAGTATCCTTGCGTAAGAGGTGGAAAAACCATGTCTCTTGGGATTTATGAATCTCAATTTATTATCCTCAAAGAGGGTCTTAATGTGGTTCTTGAATTCTATGACGACAGTGTATCTCCTGATATGACGGTATAGGTCTAGAAATACATTTTTTGGTCCTACAAGTCGGGTATACTAGAAAACTTAGCCTGGTTGTAGATATTATTTTCCACTATTTGGAGCACTAGTTCTGAAGATGAAAGAATTTATGGGATCATGCCATGTATGCGAATTATAAAATTTGTTTTGGAATCTATGGATAGAAAAATAAATATTTTTCTAACAATTTTGTAAATAGCTAACATGCTCAAATATAAATGATTAGGCATTGAAATAAACAACTCGTCACCCTAGCTAAGAGGCTAATAGAAGAGTAGAGGAGACCTATGGTAGTGGGATCTAATCGTGTGCTCTTTTTTGATGAAGTACTCGACAAGTTGTCGGAGTTTGATGCTTTGGAGCTGCTTCTGTGTATTCTTGGCGGTGGCAAGTTTATAGCGCTCCATCTCGTAGAGCTGGGGGTGCCAGTGGTGGTAAGGTCCGAGTGCGAAGAGCTCGGGGATGTAGGCTTCCGGCTTGATGGAGAGCAATGTCTTGGGGACGCTGAAGACCGAGACGGGGATTTGGACACCCTCTTCGACCTCCTCTTCAAGGGTGCTACAAATTTGGGTCACCCATCGGCGCTCGTCAAAGAGGAGAGAACCATTGGAAGAGGCAATTGAGTTGTCGCTAGAAACCATAGTCCTGCCACAAAGAATGGCACCTTGGGACAGTATTGTGCATGGGTGGGTTGGGTTGGGTGGCTTCTTAAATTGTTACCAAGGAGTGTTGAATTCATTTATCTATCGATTTATTTATTTCGAGGTCAAGGTTTAGGTTTATTGACGTAAATGGATTGTTCTTTTCTGTGCATGTCCTCTATAACCAAGCTAGCATTTTCCATGTGTTTTCGAAGACTCACTGGATGGTTCGCTCTCGTTGCTTCGTGACTTCTTATCGCCTTGGTATTTGAGCATACGTTGCGTGTTAGGCAACAGTTCATGGAGGAATAAAAACGCGTTGAAAACAATGCAAAGTCCCATTCGATGCTCCAGTTGGAAACTGCTGCCGAGAGACTTTGTCCTTTTAACAAGCGGAACCTATGGTGCAGCTTACGTGGAGGGTGCTGTGCATCAAACGTTGGACCACTGCTGAAAAAATAGACAGCCATCAAATAACGCTTATTGTATTTGACATAATATAGACCATCTTGTTTGATGGCTCTCTTATCTCAGTTGTTGGCCATTAAAAGCTGCACGGTATTCTATGGTGCGGTCCGTCGGTGCATTGCATGATTCATGCTCCATTTGGACTTGGAAGGTGGAGCTTGATGTAAAATCTTGTTTGGACTTGGAAGGTTGAGCTTGTTGTAAAATCTTATTCAAAGGACGTGATCAAGTAGATCTTTGCAAATAGGACCACGAGTTGTATGAGGCTAGCGATTGATCTTGGCTCCTACCGAAGCGGTCCATTGAATCTCGGACATGGCAAGTTCTGTCTAATTATCACTTACAACAAGTATTGATGATATTTTTATTGTCTCCTCTACTCCCCAACTTGATGTCTCTCTTATCCTATAATCCACTTATATGAACCCCTCTCCTTCTGTATTTTCTTTATTCTTGTATTATGTATAAGTCTAGTATACAGAGTAATCGTTGTACTCGACCTGTGTTTTTGTTTACCATTATCTTGGGCATGCGATCGTAACAATATGGTATCCAGTGGACCAGAAATAGAGAAACATGATGCCAAAGCCAATGATATGATATCCAGCTGCGTACCGAGATGCTTGGTTGTCGAGTTTACAAGGATAATGTTGCCCTAGGTACCGGTGCCACAGAAGGACTGCAAGAGGGTCCCACCTCATTCCATATTCCAGAGTTAAAAAAGAGAGAGCCACACAAAAGTAGTACCGCATGGCACAATTTTCCTCCTCCAAGCAAGAGTTTGATGACTACTACTTAGTACTTGATCATCATGTGTTATTTATGTGAAAGCCGGCAAAGAGGGAAATATTTTCATGCATCCGGAAAGGTGAAACTCTTCACTTGGTTTGGCTCTTAAAAAAGAAGCTCCACTCGGGAGGAATCGGATCTATGGGCCATGTGTTTTTTGTAGGGATGGGTAGGAATCCGTCGATCTCTTCTTGTGCGCTATCCTTTTGCCGAGAATTCGCGGAAGCTACTTCGAAGATCAATCCGAGGACGAGCTAGAAATATAAGAACGCTTTCTTGATGGGACCGTGGCGGCTAAGATTAAAGATATTGGGACCTTTGGATTCAACGTAACACGGCAAGATACGCCGAGAAGATAATAAAAATTTAAATATAAATTTATATAATAAAAAATAATTTAAAAATTAAATAAAAATATGTTATTAATAAAATATATTTAATAATTATTGATAATTTTGATTTCAAAATTTTATTAATGAAAATAAATTCCTTTTTCTAGATTTTTGAGAAAGAGAAGGTATTTCCCTTCTAATACTTTCTACTTTTAGCAGTGTAGATATTGCCACTCCTTTCACATGAATAGATTCATTTTATCTATATTTACATTTCTAATACAACTATGGCCTACCTATATATCTAATTAGGACTTACTTTTTGATGAGTTATATTTCAAAAAAATATCAGGATTTTTAGGAACACTTTTCTCCATGCCCCGACCTACGACATGGCCATCAACCTTGGCCATCCCTACATCGATCACTCTAGCGCCATCTTCATCTCTTACCTCTGATCCAAATATCATTCTTGTTAAAAATACTAGGATTTTGGTGAGTCCGTTCTGCTCGCCTTCTTCCTCACAAGGGCTTAGAGACCGAAGTTCAAGCGCAGCTAGCAGCACGAAACCACTTGGCGGAGAGAGGCGGATAGCGGCATAGGATCTCTACACATAGAGAGGCAGATAGCGGCGTCGGATCACTAGATAGGAGAGGCTAACGACAACGTGGGCTTCTTCTGGTTCTGATAGTTGATGTCAGCGAGAAGGCCCAACCTAAGAGGAGTGCCGCCTCCCCATGGAGAGTGCTGATGATGCTGAATGTGTCATTGGATTCCTCCTAATCGAAGGGTGAGAAGGAGAGGTTTATTTCGTTGAACTTGATGCTGCGCTTTTTAGGGGTGGCGATGCCCAGGTGGAAGGCTATAATAGCCTCGAACTCCTAACGCTTGTGCTAGCGGCGACAAGAGTCTTCACCCTGGTGATCTTAATCAAAGGGCATTTTCCAAAAGACTACTTCAATGCTTCATTGGCCAGCACGACATCCCTCTTCGAAAGTCCAACACTCACAATAGCATGGCTTTCTTGAAGTCCCGAATGAGCTCCTTTTCAAGGGCTTTGAGAAGATCCTCACTGTAGCCTCGGGCATAGGAACCATGGATCTAGCATTGCTAGGGAGATGCATGGAGTATGATGTGTAGGCCAAATGCCCGCGCATGACCTTTATCACATGTAACGGGCAACTAAAAGTGGTCCATTCGCATGCTTAAATTTCTCGGCAACGAGCCCGACCCTCACCTATATAAACTATTCTCGGAAGATCTTCTAGTAAGTGCTCTCAAGCTCTCATACACTCTTATGTTGTCGCTTTGCCGCTCTCACAATACTTTCGCTGAGTCTGTTTGACTTAAGCATCAAAAGGTGCCCCACCGGAAAGCGGCCAATATTGAAGCCATCACCATTCGACTATAGCGACCACCACTTTGCCACCTCGAAGGCATATTGTGACCTTTGGCCAACCTCTATGTCTGAACTGCCTTAAGTTCAGGTGGGGTAATGGCAATGGAATAATATGGGAAGATGGTTTGTTGAATGGCTTACCATTGAGAAACTTTTTGTTGGAAAATTTTATGATCCTCTCTTGTGAATGCAGCCTTAGACAGGGCAACCCCCTCTCCCCATACCCTTAATTTCATACTCACAATTGGTCCTCTCAGCAGACTGTTAAATAGAGCAGCTCGCTTCAATCTTTTTGAAGGGCTTGGAGACCTTAATTTGGACCATTGGTGGGATCAAGATACTTCAATTTGTTGATGACATACTTATCTTTGCTATACCTTCTAAAGAAAAAGAAGAATATTTTTGCCCTCAACGTAGCTCTCTACCGTTTTGAATTAGTTTCAGGTCCGTCCATCAACTTTCAAAATACCTTGATAGCCTTCTTAGGCCCTCCCTTCCTATATCTTATTTTGGCCTCTCTCTAAAGCCTAATCGACTCTCCAAATTTGATTGGCTTCCCCTGGTAGCCAAAAGGGAGTTGAAATCTCGATTTAGAATGGGGGCTAGGTGACCCTTATAAATGCCATCCTCCCCGCTCTGCCCATTGTTATATGTCCCTTTTCAGACTTCCAGCATGGGCTATCAAAAAAATTCTCTCTCAAGAAGATCCATCCTTTGGAAGAGCTCTGATAATGCTGAAGGGATCTTTTGCAAGATCCACTGCGACAAAGTTTGCATGGCTAGAGAAGAAGGGGGTCTCATTATCGAAAATCTCAAAGATTTCAACCATGCACTGGTTTCCAAATATGGTTAGTGGTTCCTCAAGAAAAGAACCAGACTTTTGGAGAAGGCTGTTATCTTTAGTTTACTTTAAAAAAGTTGGGCTCTCTCGTTGCTGGAAACATAAAAGAAGGTACTCCGACTTATGGCGAGATATTATCTATTGCTTGCTCTCTTTTTGGAATAGATCTAAATATATTGCTGGAAATGCTATGGATACTCTATTTTAGAATGGCTGCTAGATCATGGACTTTCCTTGGAATGAATTCTTTCCAAATTTATTTCAGGCCTATCATTCTAAATGAGAGAAACTTGCTTCATTCTTCAACTCAAGATCTCAATGCTGGAACTGTAGATGCTCTACTATCCTTGTTGGCTAATTTTCAGCTTAGTTCTACCCTAGATAATCCTTTTTTTTGATGAAGAGGGAGGCAAAGCCATGCAACCTTTATTAGAAAAGAAAAAGTTACAGAAACTATTTATAAAAGATTTGCACGAAAAAAATACAAACAAGTAATAATTTTTTTTTACAAAAGATAGTGGCATATAACTAGACTTGTTAAACTATTCAACAAACTAAACAATCTCATAAGTGATTTGAAGAATCTCTGTATCTTCAATGTGCAACTGTATAAGCTCAGTATCCTAATGTGAGTCAATATTTTTCTAAATAAGATAAATCAATGTTTCTTAATGTGCAGCACCAATGTTGCGAGGTTATTCCAAAGTTTGAAATGAGGATCTAGCAGCTTCTCTGAATATAGTTGCTTCAAGCTAAAAAAGGTTGATAAGATTTTCTGCAAAACACAATAAATAGAACTTGATTTCTTTAAGAAAATCCGAGCATTTCGCTTCTTCCATATTTTGAAGGATCTATGAATCAAATGGAGAAACAGAAGATTCCAACAACCAAGAGCTGCAGATTAGTTGATTGCTGCTATCTTCATTAAGAGCATAATCCAATAAAGGGACCCTAAGCCGAGAACAAAGACCGGAAAATACTTTCCTAGAGATCTGTATCCTTTATTGCTACCTCTAGTTAGTCATAAAAGCTCCTCTCTTTTCTGCTACAGCTATTACAAAGTTTACATCTCTTTAATAATTGGTCGATCCTTTGCAGCCACAAGGAACTACTCGGCTCTATCAAGGTCTGGGAAAAGATCAAAGCATTCTACTTAAGCTTGGACTACTTTCTTCTCCAGATTTACTGGACTCCTAGTGCGATCCTCCTGCCCTTATCTTCTTCTAACAGAGATGTCCTGCTCTTTACTCATGTAGCAACGTATCTTCTTTCCTATTTCTGGCTCTCCCCTTTGCATGTTCTTTGGGAACTCTCTTTCTATATTTGAGCTTTATTTCAATAAATTTGGGTGATTGCATGGTGCTCTGTCACACAGTCTCCCCATACTTCAAAAAAGAAAAAAAAAAGAAGAATGTCCTAAGAACATCTCACGAGAAATCTTGTTATACATTAGCAAAAATTAGGATCAATTGATCCAAAATGCAATTATCGTTCTTTCCTTTTATGTCGATTTATTTTTTTAACCTCTATCTTGTACATTAAAAGAAAGCAAATTGTGTATATGATATTATTACAGCTTAGAATTATGCACAATCTCTCTTATTATAGCATATACGATATTGGATATCACAGCTGTCATATATTACATGCGCAATCTTGGTATGATATTACAGTTGTCACATATGACATGCACAATCTTGGTATATCAGCTTAGATGAATCTCCAAAAACTATTATATCTTTTCTATAATTATGGAATTTTATTATTGTATTCTACTATATCTTGACACTCAACTTATATATAAAGCACATCAATGCAATGAACAGTATAAACAATTCAAATCATATGTCCAATATAAATTTTTCAAACAGAGGGGTCATTTGGCAGCTTCCTCTGCAATTTTTCTGAAATTTTAGGAACCAAAATTACCCTCCTAAGAAAGAGGTCTTACTCTGCACGACTAAGTTCTTCCAACTGTTAACCATATACATTGTAGATTGGATAAAGTAACCGGGAATCCAAAGGTGCCTATCCTCATTCTTTAGGGAGCTCAGATTTGGGCTGCAATATTGGACCCAACATCAGCCTCTCTTGGGCTCAACTTCGGCTGCGCTGGCAAAATAAATTCCAAGCTTAGGGCAAGCTTGGCTCGGGCTAGAATGTCGCTTTTTGGCTTCGGTTCTAGCACAGTATACAGTCGTAACCCAATGATGCTGTGTAACAACCCAGGATCTCACCCAAAATGGTTAGCCGGAAGTTATTATTTAGGTTCCTTGCTCCTGTATAAGTACCTTAGATCTACCCAGCAAATAACCGATGTGGAACTAAACACATGCTCGCTCGGGTCCTCACATATTGTGTTTAGTCCCACATCGGTTATTCGCTGGGTAGATCTTGGGCACTTATACAGGATTAAGAAATCTAAATAATATCTTTCGGCTAGCCATTTTTGGTGAGATCCTGGGTTGTTACATGCTGTCTCATTTCAAACTCAAAAGAAGTGAAACTTGGGATTGGAGTCTGTTTAGCAAATACTCAATAACCCTTGTAGCCAATCGTGGATCCTCTCTAGAAGTACTTTATTTTTGCTGCAGTGTGGTTAGATAATCTTCAGAGTGAAAATTTGTGTTCCCACTCCACACAATTACATCATTTGCCGCTATATGATTCAAATTATGATGAGATATAATGGAAACAAGGGATTTTAACCTTGGTCATATCTCATCAGAGTTGGAATAGTTAAGGGTTAAAGCCCCTGAGTCTTCCCATGTATCTCATCAAAGTTCAAATTGTACAGCACTGCATTACATGTGAGGATCTAAACTGCATCTTTGGCATGTTAAAAAAGATAAAATAATAAACCTTATTTGCCCAATTCAACCTAGTCTAAATTTATTTATAATTAAATATTAACTGTCAAAATGGTTATTATTTACCATGATTACGGACAATAAGTATATATTTTTTTTCACTCAAACAAAGAATAAAAAGGAGCTGACATGCACATCCGAGATTAATATATATATATATATATATGGTCAAGCCCCCACTGGCCCTCCTTCCACCAGAGTCACCCAGCGCTACCTCGATCGATCGGTACTAGCAGACCAGTAGCGCTCCCAAAGAAAGCGTTCAGGTGTGGGACATCCGGTCTCCAAATTTAATCGACGCCGCATGTTTCGAACTTGGACCACTCCGATGGAAACAAAGCCCCGTTTCATCTGTGCTACCACCTTGGTGGCCAAAATCTTTTCTATTGAGATAAACAATAATAATATACTAACTATTATTTCTGTTATACAATAGCTAATGCAATAAAAATAGGAACTAAATAATGGATTTTTTCTGAAAAGCCCTGATAAGGATACGCGCAACATAATGGGATCGAGGCATCCAAAATTGTGGTACCTGTCAATATAATTTTTCTTTTCTTTATTTTTTCTCTTTTGTAAATAAGAACCGTTGGAACTCTATCGTCAATATGTGAACATAAAGCCTCTCCTTAATGCATGGGTTGGGAGGGAGCTTTCTCCTTAGGCCGTAACTTTCTTTCTTTGAAATAAGATCAAAAAATCTCTTTCATTTTAATGTAGGCAACGACAGAGAAATGGAGCATGCATGAACAATGTGGCAGAATCAGCCTTGGCTCAGTCGAGAGGCAGGTAATGACTTCCAGGAGACTGGAGGTTGAGAGCAACGTACAACAGCGGGGCATTTCATTTGCAAGTGTTTCCATGTCTCACAACCCATAACAATAGATAGTTTTGTCAGACCGTAAAACCAATATGAAGCAAATGGTTGGCTTCTACTTTGCCAGCCACACATACATTATCACCTCTCTCTCAAATTCATGACTTGCGGATATGGACGCTCACAGTGACTGTCACACCTCGAACCTAGCACCTAAGCTAGTCCCATACAACTGCAGGAACTCTAGAGCGATGTTCTAAAGATCAATGCAAAATCTAAGGTATATAAATTTTCAATAATTCTAAAATTTTAAATCAATAGTTAATAGCCAAATAATCCAACTAAATAAATCCATTATAATCAAACAATTAAACTTGTTCAATTATAAAATAGTCAATTATTCATTTGGTATTGGAAAATTAGCTAACTAACTAAAGACTCCATCACTCGAACTTCATGCCCAACCTATTTAAAACTACGCATCTTGTGACTCTGAAAAAAAAATACAACAAATGGATATGAGCTTTTCAACCCAGTAAGAATTTCTACACCCACATCTTTATAATAATAATAATAAATGAGAGATTATCAAATAATTATTACTTCTATAAATTTCATGCTATAAAATATTATGATTATAAAACGTTCGTAGCAAACAAAATATCTTTTAGTGTAATAAATCACATCAAATAATTATTTCAAATTAGCATATATCAGATTCGATAATATTTAGGTTCTCACATCTAAACTACCACAACTATGTTTCCATCCCATGGCGGGGCATCAATAGTAACATGTTTTTGGCCTATAGTGAGACATCAAGAGTATCATATTATATACAAGTACCACATTTCTGGCCTATGGTGGGGCTTTAACAATGTGGCTAATCTAGAGCAGCACAACCAATCATGTAGATATATAATTTGGTTATGTGTTTGTTAAGTAAACATAATTCAAGATTATACTCTCTTGCAAAAATTTGATGCATGTGTCAAGTCCATGCAAACCAGAATCAGTAAAATGTGAAACATAAGTTCATAAAGAACTACATATACTTAATAGATAAGTATATAATGAACAATTATCATATACCACATAAAGTAAAATCACTGATAAACAAAATACCTTATATATATAGGCAATTAATATCTGAAAATTTTTAACTCTACTAGTGACAAACTCAACTTAATATAAACCTAGATTTAAGAACTAGGGTGTGCAATACCCTGGTCAACACTTTCTTTTCCAGATAAAATGCTCCTGTATAGAGTTAAAACCATAAAAGGGATGATCGACAGTCCGATACCCTCTACTGGTCACGGGGGGTTCATTACCAATTTCCCTAAATCCCTTCCCTAAAGGAGGAAACAAGAGAGGCTTTCTCTTTCTTTCTCAAAATGAAGTGTAGAAAGGACCATACGAATGGCGTTAGCTAGAGGAGGGCAACCCAGGGTGGTGGTGGCTATGGCAGCAATCCACAGTGGTGACCAAAACATGGCCATGCCTAGCAATGGCAGCCGGTCCGACCGAAAGAAAAAAAAAAAGAGAAACATGAGAGACCCTGTTCCACAAAATTTGGCCACTCGCCGACCTTAATCGGGTCAAAGAAATGCATCTTGGGACACTAGGTTGCTCAATGGACCGAGCAAGGCGAAAAAGCCACTCATAGGTGGATCATGCACAAGGCCATTTACAACCTCAACATTTTCAAGCACGACCTTTTCACATTTAGCTACTTATTAATGAAAGCATAGCTTCTTAGTAATGTTTACGTCCATGTTAAATCCTGATGTTTACTTCAGCAGTTGATCAAATTTTATGTTCAAAAGGTAAAAGCTTTCCTTCTACCAGACTGGCTGAAGTGCATCCTACCTTGTTATGTTGGGCCAAGCCAAAATACACCTCTGGCCAATATGGACTCGGTCAAAAGAATTATGAGCTTTGGCATGCAAAGGGAAAGGAATTGCCATATATATGAGTTCTGAAATGGTTTCATGTCGTTGTAATTAAACTTTAAAAGAAATAGATAACTAGGGATTGGCCTACGGACCTTAACACTCAACCCATTTACATATCCAAATCCAAGAGCATTAGATGGAGCTAGCCTAGTTCGGTTACTTTATTTCCTTCACTACAGATTAATTTACTTCTAATGCGGGCCACGCCTACTGTCTTGGGTAGTCTCCGCGGTAGTTGGATTGTTTGGACCACCGTTTGGAAGAATCAACGCTACAGCTATTTGATGTTGACGGCTTCTCCACCTTGGTGCATTGAAATTGAGCTACAAAATTATGTATCTTAGAAATATTGGAATAGTACTGTGGTCCCTACAGCAGGACCACGTGCCGGGCCCAAATTTTGGCTGGATTTGGCGATTTGGACTTCATCCTAGAGTTGCCTTATTTCTATGGAAGGTGGCTTGGGAGCGCTTGCCGACGTAAGCGGTGTTGAGCAGACAAGGGCTGCACATTCCTCCCAGTGCTCGGCTCGTCGGGCAGACGAGACAGTGGATCATGCAGTGTTTCAATGTGTGTGGGCGAGGAGGGTCTGGAGCTGGCTCCGGTGCCACAGGAGGCTTGGAGCCGGAGAGACTCTTTCCTACAGACCATCCAGCTTTGGTCTAGCACCCCTCAGATGCGCCTGGTGGCCATAGGAGCAACATGCATTGCTTACCAGATCTAGTTGGCGCGGAACGCTAGGACCTTCGAAGAGCATAGCCTATACCCAAGGCTCATTGTGGAGCGTTCAGGAGCATAGACATCTGAGATTATCCCAGCAAGAGGAGATCATGGGCCTTTGATAGCTCGGAACACCTGGAGCCCTCATATTGCTCAGGAAGGGCTCCGTACAGTGTATTTCACCTGGGAGCTCTACTTTCGAGTTTCCTCAAGGTCAATTTTGACGGAGCTGTTTTGGAGAGCGGCAAAAGGGGAGGAGCAGGCTTCGTCATTAGAGGCCCGAGTTCCAGGGTGGTATCCACTGGAGGCTGCCAGATTTTTGATACCTCCATGCCGGGACCAGAGCTGCGAGCAGCCTGGACCGGATTATCTCACGCTAGGCGAGCGCTCCGGGCTACCTCGATCATTTTGGAGGGTGACTTAGCCACCGTCATCAGTTGGGTCCAAAAGAACCCCAATGAAGGGGGAGGAGGAGGGGTACACCCCTTACTTCAAGATATTTGGGACATGGTGCGTGACATAGTGGCCTTTCAGGTTAAATATGTATACGAGAGACCAATGGGGCAGCGGACAGGGCGGCAGCGTATGTGGCGAACCATTCAGGGGACTCCCTGTGGGCAGGGAAGGGAGAATTGCCTAGGGCACTGTGTGATTTATTGTTTGCTAATTTTACTGGGTGTGTTCGTTCTCATAATATATGAAATACCTATTTTTTAGCAAAAAAAAGAACCTGAATCAATCTAAACCCAACCGGGTTTGAACCATTCATCCTTGGCCAGGTTTGGATCCAACAGCTACAATTGACTGAATGGAATATGTTTAAGAGAAGCAGATCTATTAACCTAAAGATGATTATTCGGCTCGGAGTTGGACAATATATAATTAAAATTGGGGAAAATTGTGACCTCGCTTGAATCCATTGATTGAATTTTTTATAGAACCGAATGCTGGGAATAGGAAAGGCAACCAGACTTGAATCCATCCCGATTCATTTGCAAGCCTTGTTATTAGTATAAATTTAGGGATCACATAATAACCTGCATCACTCATAATATTTTTCTTTATTA
>JAOXJJ010000001.1:22483309-22517056 GCA_025769935.1 Phoenix roebelenii | reverse complement strand
CTCGATACACTGAGTTGATCAATGGGATTATCGACACCGAGGAGGACGTGAAGCTGTTAAGGCAAAAGGGGATCATCTTGAACCGGATGAAGAACGATGAGGAGGTGGCAAAGCTTTGGAATGGGATGAGCAAATCAGTGAGTTTGACGAAAGTGGCCTTCATAGACAAAGTGTTGGTGGATGTGAACAAGTTTTATGACAGTCGGTGGAGTGTTAAGTGCCGGAAGTTCGTGAAAACCTACATGATTGGGTCGTGGCAGATCCTTACGTTTCTGGCCACCGGTCTGCTGCTGCTTTTGACGTGCGTACAGGCCTTCTGCTCGGTCTATAGCTGTGGAAAGCATTTGTCCGTCATCGCAGACACGAATGCGGGGGGAGGGAGGGACTGAAATGCTACTTAATTTGCAAAGTTTCTGCAATACAACTTGCATGTAAAACTTACATAGAATTGTTGAAAAGTAATGCACTTCTTTGGTTCAAGGAATATTCTGTAGTAACAGTTTCTATTTCTGATGTATCTAAAATATCTATTGTAGGTGTCCAGTTTCCGGATTTCTCCTAGTCAAAAGTCATTTAAGGTGTGAATGTTTTCAGTTCTCCATGGAAGATATTTTTTGTTCCTAGAGTTACCCAGCTAATGGTATCAATGTGTATTGTCAGCATATAGTAAATCATAACGGACTCTTTTTTGCTGTTTCTTCGTTTTCGGGGATCGCAATCTATCACCTTTGTTTTACCTGCTATTTTTATGTGGTTGCAGATAGCAAGTTGAGACCCCATGGCGTAGTCGCAGCCAAACTTGCATCCTGCGAGCAAATAACAATCTTAATTGACATTTTCACTGCTCATCTGATAAAATGATAACCTTTAATTTATAACTTCACGTTCAAAATATATACAAATTGGACACCTGTTTGATCAGCAATTGCTGCCTTCTCTATTTGGCATAAATCTAGAAAAAATATTCAAAAAAATAACATGTTACTGGATGTGGCGTGATCTTTTTTTTTTTTTTCTTTTTGGAAAAAAACACATAATCTTGTTATATATATTATAGTCTAACTTAAAAGGTCTCGTCAAAAGTAGTGCTTCATTATTGACTTAATTACAAAATACTATGTTTAGTGGTCTAATAGCATTATCCATTATGTATAAATTTGTTGGTTCTTAAGGTTTAAAAAAATATCTGCGAAGATTAGATTTTGTGTCATTAATTTTTACAAACGAACTATCAATTGACCTCATCTAACTTAGATATATTTGTAAGTGTCATAGAAAGTGTAAGAAGAAAACCTTGGAATGAGGGGGTTAACAGCCATCACGCGAACATGATGGAGGGTTCACATCATCAAAATTTGGCACATATTTTTCCTTCTTTTTTTAAAGGGGAATTGTGCAGGACCCGAGTTCATTAAAAAAAAATTAGCCGGTATCATGTACAAAATTATAATGCTATCAGTTGAGCACCACTTTCTTACCCTCTTTCGAGGTTCACATAGCAAGATCAGATTAGTATAACTCATGAGGCCAGTTGTAATTCTCAGGACATTGGTGCAAGATCCTTATTCAGTTTGTCATAACTAGCCTAACTATATACACCTAGGTTCCTCTACGATGCACAGTTTACACCATATAGTACTGTACACCGCTCAATAGCCATCATTAAGAGATGGACAACTATCGATAACGAAATGTTGCGTACGACATGTAAGGTTACTTTGTCTAATAGCCATCCATCTTCTGATGGCAGCCATTGAGCAGCATACAACATTTTACGAGGCAAACCGAATGCCACAAAGGATTCTTGCGCTATTGTATATAGAGCACAATCATTTCATTTTCCCTAGCGTGGCTTCTTTGGTGGCTAGAATCCAAAAGACATTTATTTAAGAGTGGTTTAACGTGTGTCAACTTCAGCAAAATTTCACTGGCCAAGCAAAAGATTACCCTTCTTATGTGGTAGCCAGGGCTTCATTGCAGTTCATGTTGGCCCAAGATAAGAAGCACGCTCCAATATGCATTAAGTATGTGGTTCAAAGGGAGAGAACACTTGAAACTTTAGCAATGGAGACGTTAGTGGCGCCTTGTCACATGGACAGAGTAATTTGAGTTATACTACAGTGTCGTGTAGCTTTCTGATTAAATCTTAATAGGAAAAGTAGATATCGGCCTACTGATATAGCTTTCAGCCCATTTATTTGTCCACCGACAAGAGAGCTGGACATAGAATATAGTTCTTGTGATGTTTTCATGCTTAAATGCAACTCTCCAACAATAAGATCGAGCAAAGGTTATCGATATCTTCTCCAGTTACGTCACCGTTTCCATCCTAAATTCTTTGAAACGTGGTTATCCCAGCAACTCAAGTTACTCAACTTGAGAAACTTTTTGTGGGCAGACTCAGCCTATCCTGACTTGGGCCGCTTGGCGGACCTCAGCCTATGGGCAGGCTCATGTCATGGTAATGAGAAAAACCACTATAACTTTTTGGGGCCTGCTCTTTTTAGGTTAATTCTGGTAAAAATGTTCACCTCCACAGATATCTTGGCCATCTCAGTCTATATGGATATCGAACGCCTCTTGATATGATATATGTAAAAATGTCGATCTCATTACGTTTGTCAGTATAAACCGATAAAATCGGTAGATGCAATATATTCATATCGACCGATATTATTCAACCTCTTCTATACTTTCTCAAATAGACTTTCTACGGTAATAAATTTTAAAATTAATGCTCAGTATAGTTCTTATAATAGGGCTATCACTCCAGGCTATAGCCGGTACTTAACCCAATCCACCAAACCCTGATCCAAGCAAACAATAGAATGAGTTTTGTACGAAAACAAAGTTAAATGCATTAACACTTTCAGGTTAGGTGTAGGTTTGAGATTTTTATAGCAACCAACTTGAACCCTACCCAAACCCGCATAATTACCTGAGACACATACAAACGTGCATACATGCACACATATACATATGCATATATTATAATGTTAGTTTTATTTATAAATCCTTCATTGAAAAATTAAAAAAAGTAATACATGTTAGAACATGTTTGGGTATATATGTTTGATTTTAGGTAATGTGGATCTTTTTAATTTTAATATATTATTGTTGTATAGTTAACACTCAAGTGCTTGTTATTTATGATTTAATTTTTGTACCACGTAATTGATATTGCATTGATAAACTTCTCAAATAATGAAATGTTTAGTTTGATTAACCCTTCAAGTTCAAAATTTGATACCCGATGTCTCATGCTCCTAACCCATCACCAGTGGTCAACCATGTCACACGGCTGCATGCTTCCTATGCACTACCCTAAAGAATATCTAAGGTCTAAAAGTTCATCACAACCTCAATATAATTGGGGAATAATGATCTCATTAATTGGCATGATAAAATAATCCATCATTCTGTGATGAACCAAGTTTTTTTTGGCCTGGTCTGGCTCTGTATTGGCCTTTAGCGCGTGCCTTACGTGCGTGAGGGGAGAAAGACCCATGATAGGACTCTATTTTCTTCTCCTACTATTCTAACAGAAGGAAGAATTCTTGGGCACGCTGGACTCCAGCAAAACCCTCAGCAAATTCCTATGAATCTCCTTCCTGTTCCCTCTATGCACTTCCCCATCAGAAAAATCTCCTTCTATAGTCATCGGTTTTGAGCTTTTTGCTGAGAATTATTTAGGTTCCGTTGGGAAATTTCGTCGGTCCACTATCAATACCTCATTAGAGTTAAGGTAAGGATCACTAGTTCTTCTCCTTAATTTTTTGGTTTCTAGGCCATCGCCACTGCCCGCGTTGGCCCTGATGAGTCACCAATTTAGTTGCAAGAAGGCTCCCTTGTTTCAGGTTCTTTCTCCTATTTTGCCATCCACCGCTGTCGGCTGCCGATTTGGGCCGGCCTTCGCCTCTTCCCTGAGTGCTTCGAGGCCACAAAATGAGGTATTGGTCTCCGGCCAAGTGAGCTAGCCCTAAAGGAAGCCAAAACGCCTTGTGTTTGGCTTGATTCCCCTATGGATCTACTTTCATTTCCTCTTTGTTATTTGACCATCATTGTCGGTTGGTGCTGCAGCAGAATGCTGTCATGGGCTGCCACCCTTTGGTCATGGTGACTGCTCAAAAAACCATCGCTTTCCCTTCCTATCTTCTTGAGAATGAGGGAGAGACTCCATGGCTATCGTTCGCACACTTTTCTCTCTTTCTCTCTCTTATCGCTTCCTTTCTCTCTACTCATTCTCTCTTTCTCTCTCTACATGTTTTAGTGGACTAGTAGTGATTCCAGATATATCTTGTGGATTCTAGTTAACTCTAGGAGAGGTCCTAGACCAGCATTGTACGAATCATCTATCATATCCTCCTGTAATCTTTTCCCATTGACTATGGTGACTAATTGATTCTTCTGATATTTGGTTTTGGCTCTTATGGGGAGCCATCATCTCGGCGAGAAGATGTTGAGCCCTAGTTTCTAGATCAAAAAGAGGGTCAGTATATGCAGTGTTTGAGTCTGTTACCAGTAAAGTTAAAAATCTTTCGACACAAGCATATACATGATTATAGAAAATTTTGTATGGATGTATTTTGTATACTCGGGGGTATTTCACATAAAATGGATATTAAAATAAATAATTTGATCCCTATGTATTATCATTTGTATGATTTTGAGTATTTTTATATATGTTGGTATTATATGCTATAAATTAATGTTGCATAGATTATGATGTTACTTAGTTTAACTCTGTATGAGACTTATGAATTAGTGCTTAATTAGTGAAATCATGTATAGTGTAAATAAATTAAGGAAAATTGTGGTTGTATGATGGGGCATGAGCAGCATTTGAATTAGTCTGCCACACAAGAAATGTGGTGTATATGTTGTGTCAACCTTGAGCTGAGGTGCATCGTTATTTTTGGCCGACCACATGCTAGAGTGTGACATCCAATGTCGGAAAGTCAATTTAGACAGTGAACTATACTTAATCATAGTTGTGACATAATTAAAATGAATTTTGCATAATTGTAAGAGTGGAAAAAATAGGGCATCTGGACTAGCCAGTCTTGTGTGAAACGTGGTGTGTTATTCGTGGGTTAAGATATAATATTGTGGTTGCCGGCCATGAGTGGAAGTGTAGCATGTGTTTGGCGTACCAGGGCCAAAGCATGGTTGTAACTAGTCTAATGCCGAAATCAAATCAAGATGATAAAATATGTTTAATTAAATTTTTCATACTATAAGATCAGGAAAAAGAGGGGCATCTGAACTAGTCGACCCTATGTGAAACGTGGTGTATAAGCCGTGCGATGATATATAATATTGTGGTCGCCGCCTATGAGAGAAAGCATGCACGACATGTGTTTGGCCTGCCACGAGCTATAGCATGGTTGTAACTAGTCCAATACCGAAATCAAATGAAGATGATAAAATGTATTTTATATAATTTTGCATATGTACGAGATCATAAAAACGGGGGTTATCTAGACTAGTTGGCTTATATAAAACATGATATATGTGGTATCAGTTATGGGCTAAGATGTAATATTGTGGTTACAGATGAGGACCATATACCAAGATACTGTAACCTGCTGGCGAGGGTTGTAGGCCAAGAAATTGTAACCTATTGACGAAGGTTGTCTGCCAAGCTACTGTAACCCGCTGGCTAGGGTCGTATGCCAAGCTACTGTAATCCACTGGCCAAGGCCGTATGCCAAGCTACTTTAACCTGTTGCGAGGATCATATGCCAAGCTATTATAATCTGCTAGCGAAATATATATGCTAGCTACTATAACCAATTGGCGAAGGGTCGTACATAACTATCTGAGAGCCCACAGTCATATTTTTCTAAAAACAAATTTTCTTAAGTCATATATTTTTTAAAATCAATTTGTCTTAAATCATACATGAATACATTACTAAAAGGCTATAAAGAGTTTATAAGTCCATAATTAAACCTTTAATAGTAGAATAATTATAAAATTATTCTTTTCATAACAAAAATATAAATTTTTATAATTTAAAGTCCATAATTCATGGAGAAGTCATTAGCATTAGAATGCATGAAACCAATCTTTCAGAACAAATTATGATTTTCATATTGTCAAATGCTCGATCGTTAACTTTAAGAAAATATGATATCATCAATATTTAATATTACTTTTGTATTTTCATATAAATCATAAGCATGGAAAATATGTGAAAATTTGAAAACTAATAAGGAGTTTTGGGTTACTTATCTCTTCCACCTTAAACCTTCAAAGTTCACTAGACGAATATGCTAAACCTCGATTCCAGTCGATCTCGATTTTAGACGGGCACAATGCTAGAAAACTGTAAGTTTGAAGGAAGAAAGAAGAGAGGAGGAGGTGCGATGATCGCCGGTGGAGGGCCGTGGAGGGGAGGCGTCCTATTTGTAGAGGTGACCTAGGGTTCTAGCAACCTTAGGTCTTCTATTTCTATTAAGAATTGCCTGCTTCGAATGGAAAAGGAGACTCTTATCCGGAGTCTACTATTGTTCATCACATGTGACGTATGGACAGGTCCAACATCCAGGTCTGGTCGGTTAAGTAGATTGGGCCCTGATTAGGCCATCACAAAAATTGATAATTTTTGTTTAAGGAGTACAAGGGTCTAAAGGAGTGCTTCTTATTTGTCAAAAAAGAGGCCAATGCTATACCACTTGCTCAATTAACGCTAAGCAGCCAAGAGCAAATTGAAATGTGTGGAAACGTTAAGCTAAGGTGACAACGAACTTAGAGAGAGGCTCGAGTAGATGACCAAAGGGAGAACTAAATGTAGAATGAAAGAGAGCATGCAATTGCAATGGAGATTGTTATCTTGGCTATTGTTGTTGAGATTAATGACTTTGTTGTAAAAATGATGAAACTATGTTTTAAGACGAGCAAGAATCCAAAAATGAAGCTTGTGATTTTGAGACTAGTTATCATAGTATTTACGGTAGTGATTCTGAGAATAGTTATCATAGTATTTACTATAATGATTCTGATAATGAGGACAATAATATTATATGGTATGAGGGAGAGATATATGAGATGGACAGTAAGAATTCTAACATGTCTATAAGGAAAAAATAGGCATGTTGAGTACAATCCAAGGTAGTACTGGGTCGATAGACTATCTTAAATGAATTTGTAGTAAAGGTTGTCAAAATGATCTAGGTGTATGAAAATGAATTATGAAGATAAAGCTTGTAATTGGAGGCTCCATGCTTCAATATTATATGATGATTATACATTTTAGGTATTAGGATAAAATATCAACCCTTTATACTATAGTATTTATAAATAATTATATGTGTTAATGTGTTGCTATGTTTGTAGGTGCTGGTCAAAAAATTGAAGGTGCCTTATACATGGTCATCCATGAACAAATGTGGCAACAAGATGGCCAGCTATATGGTTTTGGATATACAACAAAGTGATTGTTGGTTAAGGAAAGAGGGTTACTTTTTACCTATTGGAATAAGAAAGAGATTGTTACAATCTCATCATCTTGAGCTTTCATATCACAAAGTTCAGTGAGGAAAGAACTTTGCCATGTCCATGACTGTGGCAATTATGCAGATTCTTTTGAGAGAATAGAGAATTTCAAAAAGAATCTTTTGAGAAGAATATAAGATATTGTAGTAAAATTGAATCTTGATCTTGTTGGTGATAAGCATTGCTTCCACTGCTTCTTTATTTCATACGGGCTTACAGTATGTGCTTCTTAGTTGGTTGTAGGCCTTTTCAGGCCAAGTTGGTTGTCACTTAAAGGGGAAGATCAAGGGTGTAGTCATAGCAGCCATAACACTTGATGGAAATAATAGTTTATTTGTTGTTGTTTTTGATATGGAAGAATCTAAAAATAGCAATAGTTGGATGTCATTTTTGAAGGCAACTAAGAAATCAATTGGAAACTTAGAAAGGCCTAGTACTTGTGTCAAATCAGTATAAAGGACCAAAAGAAGCAATACAATGTGCATACCTCGAAGCAAAGCATAAAAAAGATGCATGAGGCACATATACCAATACTTCCAAATAAAGTTCTTAGAAAATTGACTTAAAATCAAGATATGGAAAGCTGCAATGTCATTCATAAAATTTTAGCATGACGATGTCAAGGAACAAATTAAGAAGGCTAGAGTAGGGCACTCAAGCACGTTAATGCTGAAAACATTAGTTTGTAGAGTAGATATTTATTTGGCATGAGAGCTAAGTGCCCCTACATAACAAACAATCTTTTGGAGTTATTCAATGCCTGAATTTCTAAGGTTGGAATAGAACCATTCTTGATTTGTTGAGTATTGTAAGAAAACAAAAGTTATGGTAAAGATGGAGCCTAAAAGAGAATGGTTGTTTGCTAGGAGAAAATTTAGTTCCTATGGTGATGAAGCATATGAGCGATATCAACCTTAAGTTAGGTTACTATAATAATTGCAAAATCATTAATTACAAAGTAGAGATAACTGAGAAGGAAGGAAGATTTGAAGTAATTCTAAAAGGGAAGGTGCTTCTACTGTGTGTGGGAGTTGTTAGGTATTCCTTATGTTCATGTTGCATTTTTTATTTGTAATATAAGAGGAGCAAATTTGGAAAATTGTGTCAAAGCATTTCACCATTGCTTGACAAGACCCAGTGGATGAAATTGATGTTGGATATAAGGTGTTGCCTCCTAAACTCAGTCTAAGGCCTTCTAGGAGATCAAAGAAGAAGAGAATTAGAGGTATAGATGAGAATGCTTAGAAAAAGATACACCATTGCAAGCATTGTGGTGAGTTTGGGCATCTTGCAAAAACTTAAAATCCTAATAATGAGAGAATCTCAAGCTTCAATATCCTCATCTTCTATACAAAACAAGTCTAGGAGGTAACACCTTGCCACATTGCACTAGTCCAACTTTATGATGCTTCTCTTATGTCAATTGCTTATCACTAAAAAATTGCATGCCTAATAAAAATGGCTCAAGAGGAAGATTGTCAACTAGAGAAGGTACACATATACTTTTTGTAACACCAGAAAGAAAAAGACACTGCAAGCAAGCTGGAAGGATGAAGCTTTCAATTGAAGAAGATCATGCCTACCCACAATCTTGATTGGTAGATGATTAGATATACCTATGCTCTAAAAGTTAGATCGATGCACTTGGCTTTTGTCTAATGAACAAGCTTTGATTAGTAGTGGTTGGATGTTTTTGGGATCTCATAGAATTTTGTTGCTCATGTCAGCCATAAGAGTTGGCTAGTTTTAGAGGCATAGAATGCATTGTGTAACACTTTAGAAGGTGATATTATTAAAAATTCATGCAAATCACCGAGAAAATCAAGTTACACCTAAAGACTTTATGTTGTTCTAATTTGGGAGGTGTCATAATTAGCTATATCTCTTTACCCACATGTTGGTGTGGGGAAGAAAAATTCATTCCTTAAAGGATTTCTCAAGTTCTGCTAATTTGTTAGTTGATAAACAGTTGAATCTCAAACTCGGTAGGTTTTTTGCTAATTGTATGTATGATCACATGCACTGCTAGAGTGATGGAGAATTTGTCATTCTCAACAAGTTATTTTTCATTTGAGTTTATTATCATTTGATCATTTTAGGGTTGTAATCATGCATTTCTAGGCTTGTGGATCGTAGGAAAGATGACTTGTAATTGTTGGGATATATTTTGGATTTGTCCTTTGGGTACTAAAGTCTTTGTATGTTAATCAACATTAACAAACTTTTATGAACATCTCTAGCTCTGTATCCAGATTGAGACTATCTTGGATACCTTTTTCTTTATATGCAAGTTATGAATTAGCTAGTCCTATTCTTGATGAGCACGCTTTGCTTTGTATGAAGTGTTGTTGATCAACTTATATGATCTATATCATGGAATATTGCTATAATTGCTGGTAGATGTGTATCTTTATAACTAAATTTAGAAGTTCTAATTTTGTTTTGGGATGAGTTTCTTTATATGTAGGTAGATGTGTTTGTTTACATTTAGGTTATGAGCGGGCTTTATCCAAGTTTATGATTAGAACCGACCTGGTTGAGGTAAACTATTCTCTTTTTTTTGCTTATAGTCTAGTTTAGAAATTCAGGTATTACCTAAAAGAACTAATACTCGAGGAATGAAACAAAACCAGTGTTGGACACTATGATTGAATACCAAAAAGAATAATATAAAAACTACTAGTACATATAATTGATTGTAAAATAGTATCATATATGAAAGAAACTTATGAAGGATAAGACGAAAACCAAAGAATGACTAGATTAGGGTACAACTAATTCAATCATAATAGAAAAGGTTTTCAATCAATATATAGACATATGTGCTTATAAATATTTGAAAATACATGTATACACTTACAAATTCATTATTTCAAATAATTAAATGTACACATTTTATAATGGAGTAGATGGACGGGATATATTTTAAAGAATTTGAAGTTTTGATGGTTAATTAACACTTTTTAAACTTTTGGGGTTTAAGTATAAATGGCCCAAACTTGGAGGAGAGTCTTTTTAATTTTTCTTATTCGTATTATATATTTATACGCATGTGGAAACTCTCACAAAGAGGTTGTTTTAAAATGAACTCTTACAATAAATTTCTTAATAATGGTGGCCTTCGCTGTCCTTTTTATAAAGCCTTTAGAAGGCGGCTTTACCAGAAAAAGTAAGACTTTTTATATGGTTTGCACTCAGAAATCAATTGCATACAGGAGTTATTCTTGCTAAGAAAGGATGGCAGGTTAGTGATTGATGTATGCTGTGTGGAAGAAGAACTGAAATGATCTCTCATCTACTAAATAGGTGCTCATTTGTCTATAGTTTACAGCTAAATCTGAGATGATAGCCTACCAGCATTAATGATCTGTGGACCAAATGGAGAAAAATAAAATTCCAACAACCAATGAGAAAAGTTGCAGATCAATTGATTACTGCAGTCTGTTGGAAATTATGGAATGAGCGAGATGCTCGGATTTTCTTAAGAAAATTAAATTCTATCTATTATGTTTTGCAGAAAATTTTATTAACCTTCTTCAACTTGAAGCATTTGCATCCAGAGAAGCTGCTTGACCCTCATCTCAAACTTGGGAATAGACTTAGAGCATTAGCGCCACACGGATGATCAATCTTTAAAAAAAGGATGATTTATATTAGGATGCAAAGCCTATATAGTTCCACATTATAGATAAAGAGATTCTTCAAATCAATTATGAGATTGTTCAGCTTGTTGAATAGTTTAACAGATCTACTTACAGACCACTACCTTTTGTAAAAGCTTGTTATTGTTTTTCTCATATATTTTTCTTTCTTGCAAATCTTATACAAATAGTTTCTATAAACTTCATTTTTCTAATAAAGGCCGGGTGGCTTTGTCTTCCTCTTCATAAAAAAAAAAATAATCATTTTGCACATCTTCCCATTTAAGAATATTCCGGTCCTTTCAATTTTGAATTAGTTATGTCTTGAGGGCTTCAGACAACATGGAAAGAAATAAAAATGAAAAATAATTTATAAGTGTGTACACGTAAAAAATAGTAATTTATAAAGGCCTATATGCAAGCGCATTCATATAACTTTATGTATTTAGAGGATATACATGCAAACAAAAGAAAAAAAAACAGTATTATATTGTATTCTATGATAGAATGTTGGCGCCTGTGATGATCTTCAATTGGATTTAGGGTGGCCAGCCCAGTCCAAAATGAATTTTGGAAGAAAGGCCTGGAAAGCTCAGCCTGCTCATGATAGAGTTTTCAGAAGTTCATCGTCCCATGACCATTTAGTTTACGGCCCATGAGCCTATTCAGAAGGCTACAAAAGCACCTCGTTTCATGGTCTACCTCAGCCAATGAATGTTATGCTTTTTCTTTATTTATTGGTTTGTTAATCTATTTTAGTGGAAGATATTAGATCTAAATTTTTAGGTTCTCCTTCACTAGTTGGTGTTCAAGCCGGTAGATGAACTTTTTGAGTTCATTGTCACAAGAATAGGGTTTGAATTATTCTGGAATCAAGTTCCCAAAACCTCCTCAAAGCCTAAGGAGCTTCTCTCCTGAGTGATACCTGGTTTCTTGGTTCCATGTTTCCTCTTCTCCTTGGGTATCCACAGGTAAACATTTTCTATTATTTAGTGGATTAATCATAAACTAATTGTGAAGAAAGGATATCCATTTCTTATTTAACAAAAGAGCTGTGAGGCATGGAGGGATGGTCTTCAGTGAGAATCTACCATGAATTCAGGGACCGAGTACCCATATGTCGGATAGAAGTGTCATCCTTTTGAGACATATTGTTCATTTGCCTGCCAGAGACAACATACTTACAGCTAATCATATAGCAAAAGAAATTGCTGAAGCCTGAATGAATACCTACTAGTGCAGAAGGCTATGTGCTAAAGTGACGGTTGCGTGATTGGTCACCGGCTATGTTCTATCTTGTTAGTAAGTAAGTTGAAGCTTTGGCGGCACTCCTATTATTAACATGTATGAGAATATTGGCATGCATACTTCAGAGTTACAGCTTGCCTTGCAAATATATCGATCTTTAATCACCTGCAGCCTCTATATCAACATAAACAAGAATTGCTTCTATTACTTTTAGACCATTCTCAAAAAATATAACTAGACATCCTACACTACACACTCGAAATCAGAGTAGTAGGATCAAATAGACCCAAAATCATGGTGGTAAGATCAAAGAAAGAAATTAAAATTTTATTAAACAAGTTTCGAGATGCAAATAAAAGGAAAGATCTTGGTACAATGGCAAAGTTGCTCCATTGTGATCTGGGTGTTACAAGTTCAAAACATGAATACAACCTCTCGATATTGGGGCATCCCATTTTTTGGAGATGTAAATAAATACTTAAAACTTTTATTAAACAAGTAAAGATTATAGCATGATTATTTTTGGGATATGATGCATCATTTGCTCATCTACTTACAATGATTGAATTGATAATAGAAATATATGGAGAATGGATTCCAAAGCCAATTTTGAGTATCTGGAGTTCATTTATGAAGATTTTTCTAGAGCTTTTCATGGCCATATGAATTTTCAAAAAAGTAACTCTAGAAAACTTTCCTTGACTCTTCTTTTTTTTCAAAAAAAAAAAAAATTCAATGTAACTCTTTGCTTACACAACTAGACTATAGTGTCTTTCACAAATATATAAATAATTAGTACGTACAGAAAATTAACATCTATCAATAAATCATGCTAGCACAATAATTTCTGAAATTTACTATATATTCAGGATATAAAATTTTCCTTAAACAGATATTAAGAATAGTATGTGGCATTCTAATTACTTCTGTACGTAGCTTGAGCTATGTAACATAACATTGAGTATGCTACCTTTTGCAATTTTACACCCCTGGTTTTTAGCTTAATCTTATCTAGATCTCTTGTGAAGTAGTACATGGACAGTAAGGTTCATACAAGGTTCTGTACATGGTAAGCCAATTCCTTTGTACAAAATCTATATATTCCCTAGTTAGCCACGATTGCGCTTGTGTATTCTATCTTACAAGAATAATCAACACATGAAAAAGACTTAGTATCAACTTTTTTGAAAGGTCTATATGTAATTATATGCTTGGTTTTGGAAGTCATACAAAGTAACATATTTCAGCAAATGCAAACCATATAAGTCGAATAATTACTATAACTCAAGGAGACTTGTACTCTCACCTCTTTTGGTGAAGTGATTTCAATGAAAAAGAAAAACGAAGCCCATTTTCATATCATTCTTCGTAGGATAAAAGAGATCATGGTTAGTCTCTCGTCACAATTTTTGACCATACCTGACTATGTTCATAATTATGAATTGCTAACCACAATCAATCATATTTGCCAATGTCTGGCCAATGTTAACATGCCATTTCTCTCCCTTCCAAAAACTAATAGATGTTTTACTAAAGGGTCCACGTTCTCTCCTCTTCAAGGTTGAACTAGGGATGTAGAGCTTAAAAAGCAACAACAAAACAAGAAAGGTACCACCCTACCCTATCCAATCACAATTATTCTATATATGCAATACCCAATCACTAGTCTTTCCACAATAGACATAAATCTACATGCCTTGTCCAACTACTGTTTGTTTCACACAAAATGCCTCTACATTTGTTGAAATAGCTCCCTAAAATTAAAAATAAAACATGGTTTTTAGTAACATACATTAGGGTTCAATAGGTTTGTTATTAATTTGGGATCAAAATATCGATTTTATCCATGATGATTTATGAAAAGAATCACAAGTTGAACACCAAAAAGGGTCCAATGAAGACTTAGCATTTTCTCTCTGCAACACTCTGATTAATTCAGCTAAAGTTGTCTGACAACCATGGAGATCCAAATTACTGACGGTACATCTAGAATTGAAGCTCAAATTTAAACAACTCACTCAATTGAACTCACTTTGACCGCTTTCTCACACTTAAATGCAACGAAACTGCCAAACTAAACTTGCTACTCAACAGTCAAATAGCCATATATGCATGCAATTCTTACGCTACTGGTTGTACTTCCTTGCACAAGAAGCATTAAACCTTGTACAAGACCTGCCCAAGGGTAGGGCAAGGGGCGCCATTATTATGGTCCCCATTGGGTAGCTTCCATTTTTTCCTAGGTAGAGCAACTGAAATTTGTTGGCATGTCAAAGTCCAAGACAGTGTCATGACTCAGCGACTTAGTGAACCCAAAAGCCCCATGCTCTGCCCCACAAATGGCTAGAGAGAAAGAATCAAGAAAGTCCTCGGGTAGCTCCCTCACATGGATTAGTTTAGATGGTGGAGCTCTCGAGCCAAGGAGAGATGGGCTTAGTTAATGGCAGGCCATGGGAGACACGGAAACAGCCCCCACGTTCTCCTCATATCTTTCTTTCTTTATTGCCCACCCCACCAAAGACCCCCTACCCTTGACAAAATGTTGTGTTCCTCGCCAAAGTTATTAATATATCCCCCATGTTCTCCTGTGATCCTTCATAAATACCTCTTCAACTCACTAGCCTCATCCCCTTCCACACTCTTCTTTCTTCAATCTTCCATCAAAACTTATACTGCATCCAAGATTCCTTTGGTTTCCTTGTTATCTATACTTGTTGTGCCATGGTTACACTTCTTCTCTCTTTTAGGCTCAATTCCAGTTCATGCTTTTAGTTGAGTTGTCATGATCAAAGCTTCCAATTCTTCCATGTTGTTTAGGCAATTCGGAAGCCAGCATGGTTGGAGGCTCTCGACACGCAAAGGTTCTTCGTCGGTTGTTCGGTTCATGAGGGTGCGAGAAAGAACGAGAAGAACATATGCTGCTTGGATTGTTGCACCGCCATCTGCCCCCACTGCCTGCCCTCGCACCGCTACCACAGGCTTGTGCAGGTCCGGCGCTACGTCTACCATGATGTCCTGCGGCTGCAGGACCTTGAGAAGCTTATCGACTGCTCCAATGTTCAGGTTTGGATGCTTAAACTTCAAAAGACGGCAAATTAAGTCATGCTATGGCTGATAGATGATAATTTACTGATCTGCTTCTTCTTCTTCTTCTTCTTCTTCTTCTTCCTCCTCCTCCTTTCTTTTGTCTCCTCGCTTCTAGTCTTATACAATTAATAGCTCTAAAGTGATCTTCATTAAGAAGAGACCACAAAGCAGGCAATTCAAGGGCTCAGGAAACTTCTGCAGCTCGTGTGATAGGATCCTCCAAGAACCATATATACATTGCTCCCTCGAGTGTAAGGTAAGCAACGTATATAGGTTTTATTAGCATATATGATCCATCGATCAGTTTTCATATTCTATGTATAAATTTCGTGAGACATGCAAGCAAAATTCGCCTGAACGTGTTGAAATGGTTACGTCGTAGGTGGATTACATATTGAGACAGAAGAAGGATCTTTCGTCGTGCTTGAAGAAATGCGAGTCGCTGCAGTTGAGTCCGGACTTCATCATACCCCATGATGTCCAATATGGGGAAGATGAGACTAATGAGACAACACACTCAACTGTGGTGGAAGGATATGAGCCCATGGGTTCATCGGACTCGGAGAATGCGAGCATGCCATGCACCAACTTCGTCCGGAAGAAGCGGACTGGACTAAATCTTTTCTCAAGGTCGGCCAGTAGAGTGTCTGATAAGGACATGGCTGCAAACATGAGCAGAAGGAAAGGGATTCCACAGAGATCACCTCTATGTTAGAACAAAGGGTTGTTTTCACTAATTTCGACTGTTATGATCTCTACCTAAATTTTGGTTCTCTCTATATTTTTACTTGGTAGGGGTAGTCTGTGTTAATGGTATCACGTGATTCCCAATTCCAAGCTTCAATGTACATTTCCCGAAGGGTCTTTTAAATAATCCTTCTACTGCTTCACGAATTGGAGTTCTTGTTATTCATGCTGTCCATAGACTTCTGCAGTGCTTGTGCACTTGAAGACCATCCGGCCGCAGGTTGACATCTGGCATTCACAACGGGAATAAATCTAGTGAACGGCTCGATGCAATGTTGACACCAAGAGTTGGTGAAAGAATGAAGATCCAAGTCATTGTGAATGGATGATAATGATTATGATCTTTTCTTCTGCTGTGCGAGGCCTTGAGGAGAAGCTCTTATGATTGATTTAAAAGCTAGGGGTGGCAATTCCACAAGATCATGCATGGCTGTTGAGGGACCTTTAAATCCTCATGCAACTCGAGGAGCATTATGATGAAGAAAGTAAGAGCAAGGACGTTGTAAATCAAATTAAAGGAGAGCAAGGGCATTACTCATCCAAGATAGTTTAAGCCATGAGCCAGTTTCATCTAATTATATTGGCCTTTAGATGCATTCAATGAACATATATAGGTACTATACCTTTATTTGAACAAACTAGATAGATGGAATTCCTTTTCTCTAAGCAAACTATATATAAGTATTATGTCTTTAGCAGCAAAGTATTACTGCATCTAGTTGCTCAACAAAAATTAGCAGGATATGTATAATAATAAACTACTGTTTTCGTTGAGTTACTCTTTATGAGGGAAATTTTCCTTGATTTGTTAACCTAATCATTGGGAGAAGAAAAATCTCGAAGAAAACAAGCTGACATCACTGCAAGTCTAATATGCCAGATATCACTGTATATATACATATAAATGTGTATGTATATACCTATGAAAATACTTCATTACAAGACCTCCACCCAAAAGTTTAATACTCTGATGCAATTGGAATTGACAATTTTTTTGAATGACAATCCGTAGATATTCATAACTCGTCTTCATGGAAAGTCCTCTTCAAAGTTCATGACATCATGTTGGACTACTGTATAGGCCAACCTAAGTTTTGGAACTCCCAAAATATTGTAGCAAGTGAGAACACTTCCAAATGAAAAGCCTACTGACAAAAGGCCATAGCATGTGGTTTTAGTACTTCATGTGTCTGGCTTACTATTAGTTTACATGAAAAGAGAAGTATGAATAAATAACTCTAACAAAAAGAAAGAGTTGGCTCTGCTATAACTAATATCTTGAAGTTTCACCATTCTCATTTCAAATTAAACTAATGCAAACTTGTGAGCAAGGCATGGCCTTGTTATCTCGAGATCAGAATGGGAAATAATTTGTTTACTCTTAAAACTATGGGAGCAGTGAGAAATGGACTCAATTTGTCTTGCGCCTTGTGACCATATGATTCGGAGCAGCATCACACACAGCTGGAAAGCTCGGGAGGAGCACTCGTGCGCGTCTGTTCTCCAGTTTATTATATGTAATCTTGTGTTATTAAAACCTTAATATCTTTGTCACCCACCCATGATGAAGGTTTAAACAAACTTTATAATCTAAAGAGGAAAAGGCCTCTCTGCCTTTGACTGCAGTCCAAAATCTCTGAATAACGGCACCAACCACCGTCATAACGGTAATGACCCCTTTGGCCTTTGTGTTAGGGCCTATAGTTTAATTATTATGTCTTTTACTACTTGTACCCTCGTACCAGTCTAATAGTGATTAGTATTATAATTTTCTTCTTTTATTTAGCACCTCCTGTCCATGGACTAAAATACTAACCGGACAACTAGACCTCCAAGTATGCAATACAGCTAGTCTAATAAATCAGATATACTCCGGGCCGTATAGGATATGTTTGGTCGTATATTAGTTGTTCAATGCATAAATTTTGGATATTTATACATAGTCAAAGAATCTAAATAACAACTTCTACAAGTCTTTTTTTTGTTTGCATGAGCTCTTAAGTTATTATAAATAATATCAGAGTAGACTTGGTGCATAGCTCATGCAAAGTAGAGGACATTGCAGCATAGATAGTTTTGGGTTGACCATGAATTGACTATGGTATTTTTAATTGGATTTAATTAGATTTGAATTAATGCTTATCCTAATAAATATGCCAAGGCTAAAATAGAGGGACTAGGTGAGAATTGGATAGATCTTTAATACTTATATAAAATCAAGAAATCTAAATAATATGGTTAGCCTTTTTGGGTGATGCCTTGGGTTGTTATACATTATGTAGGCTATACAAACCCATCCTGAAGTGAAAATCATGAATTTTTGAGAATCTAATGGGCCCTTGCAAGCTCCACTGCTTGGATTTCACCAAGACTGGTCATAAATTGGCTGGACCTGAACTGCCGAATTTCATCTTGACACTTGATTGAGCTTAGAATTTGGGAACTGTAGTATAACCAGCCTAGATATATGCCTCCCCTCATAAAATCCAATTGCCAATGGCTCAATAAAGATTTTCCACCTCCACTACACTGCATCAAGTTGCACCTAGGCTGCTAGTGTGTCAGGTCAGGTTCAGGTCCAGCTTGAATGAGAATCAACATAAATTCACTTTGGGTCTTAAATTCAAATCAAGACTCAATGCATCAATGGATGGACTTTAGTTACATTGTATTTGTTATTGTATCCTAATGCATTCTTTCATGTCTAGTCCTAGAATTTTAAAGTAATTTTTAAGGGTCTATCAGCTTTCCATTGGTACCTCACTCTACTAGATACCTCTCTCACCGACGGGAAATATTTCGGATGCCCATTATGCATACATGAAAAATTCATCAACCCCACAATAGTTGAATTGACAGCTCCATAATCAATCAACATGTTGTATTTGGCAACAAATTCATAACTTGCACCAATTTTCTCAAGACGCATGAATTGTTTTTGTGCACATAATGAGTTCTACATAGCATTACTCCTCATCATCACTTATGTTTGGGAGAGGCTTTGAATGGATGGATGCAAAGATCGCAAAACTACATTCATTCAAAGAAAAATTTTCAGCTCCAATTGGGTTAGGTGTAATTTTATTTGGTCCTACCTATCTGTATAGGAATTTGGGTTCTAATTTGGAACCCAAGCCAACCAGAAGTCCAAGCTTCAGCGATGGCCAAAACTAAAGCTCAGCAAGGGCTAACTTTGGGCACAAAAAATATCAAATTTTATATAGTCGACCTGGCCTAAAGCTAGACTAAAAAATAAATAGACTTTAGGCCCAAAGCCGGTTCATGTTCAGCTCTAGCTGGCCCTAAGTTGGGTCTACTTCGGTCTGCTAGATCCATTTTCCTTCTTCTTCTTCTTCTTCTTCTTTTTTTTTTTTTTTTGGTAAAAGAGAGAGTAAGCTCTACATTTGAATGAAGGGAATGCCCTCTGTGACCGAGCTAGAACAGGAGGAAAAACCTCACGCCAGATTTGAGAACTTGATCAAAGCTTGCTGAATGTGCCAGATAATCCACCACATGATTTGCCTCGCTAAACCACTTAACCTTGATGAAAATTAGACCCACTTGAGTCCTAACATCTGAACACAGGCCCTAATTTACAATTAAGCTAGTATTATGGCCCAATTAAACCCGCCCACCACCTCTGACTGTCCTCTCATCCCTGCTCTGAGGAGCAATCCTTCTTCCAATACCCAACAATTCCTTTCTTTCACCTCCATAACCTCTCCCGCCAGCCCACACTCTCAAGCAAAGGCTGATGCTCGCTCTAGGTCACCTTCAATCCTTCCGGCAGTTTCGATCCTTCTCCTACTGGACATTATGGTAAGAACTCTAACTGATGACGCTGCCACTTACCTCTGTTACTATTGTTCTTCATCATGATCAATAAACATATCATAGTAGTATTCTATGGCATTATCTGAAAAGCCATTTGAGCTTTCAAGCACATACAATTTACTACCAATTGCAGTAGACTGGCATTCAAGTTTAGAAAAAATGATAGCAGATTATTCCTTTTAGGCACTGCGTTAGCACGGATTGCACATACTAATATGCCTTAGGTGAAAAGATACAGTTGGTGTTGATCTGGTGTACTTGTGATGTTATAGTTTGATGTACTTCGTTTGAATTTTGGGTTGAGGATGGAGATGAGAGATGACTTTGCCTGAGCTAAAGAGCTGAACTTTAACAAAATCAAGTGCAACCTGCTTGTTAGATGGTTTGCTTATCTAACATAAGTTGCTTGCTGCCGAGTCACATGCTTTTAATCTCTAAGAACTAAGAATGAAGGAAAGTACTCTTATTTGCTCTTTGGCTTCTTCATATATAGTTGTCTAGTTTTTGGAAATAAATAATATCGAGACCATCCTACACGCAGCACAACACCTCTACAGCCAATATGAAATTTATGATCCATGTGATTTTATATATCGACTTCTCATTTAATTTGTATATTTTTACATGCTTTTTGAAACTTTGTTTGAGAATTTTCTGAATAGACACAAGAAAATAACAATTTGAAGATTAAGGGTTGTCTGTTACCTCAAGCCCCATCATCATATCTATTTCCATAGATGCTAGGTATGCATTGGGTTGAAATCTATGCTCTCCCATTTAATCTATAAGGAAGATAATTTGGTGAAGTCTAGCTTAGATTTATTTTTCAAAAAGCTTGGTTAAATGCAAAATAAATAGACTGTCATCTCTATATCAAACTTGTAAGGGATAGATGTCTAAGCAACAGAACGATCAAAAAAAGACTTGACATGATTTATTATCTGTGAGTAGCTAACATCTCATTCAGAGAACTTTATTTAAGGAGCTAGAAATGATTTTGGTTTAACAAATTTCATACAAGGACTGCCAATAAGAACCTATAAATAATTAAGGACTCATGATGTGGAGCTCAGAAAATTTTGATTTACATACTCCATAATAGTTATTGGTATCGATATGCAATTTCAAGTGTGAAAGCCTGTAGCTTATGAAATTTGTGGGTTATTAAAGGATTTTGAAAACATATAAAGAATTCGGCGTTCATTTAGGGATTTTGGTATAACTTTTCTTTGAGAATAAGCCATATAGAGATTGTAGACCATTACAAGCAATTTGATCCTCTATGTAAAATCATAGCTTGTAGACCTTATGTCCTCTTTGGATGCTTGCATAGGTTATCTTGTGAATACTCCTCATTTAGTTGGCTCTTGAAAAATCTTAGCATGGAAACAGAAAGTTTTAAATCACAAAGTTTCCACACCAAGCAACATGCCATTTGTCATACCCTAAACCCGTCACTTGGGTCGACCATGTGGCACGGCCATATGAGTCTTAAAGTAGTGCTTTAAAAATCATGCAAGCACTAAGATGAATAAATATCCAATAACTCAATAGTTAATAGCCAAATAATCCAACTACATAAATCTATCATAATCAAACTACTTCAATTATAAGATCTTCAAATGTTCATCGGTATCAGAAAATAAACTAACTCATAACTCTGATACTCGAACAACATGCCCAACCCATCCGAAACTATACATATTGTGAGTCTGAAAAAAAAAATAGTGTGAGCTTTACAGCCCAGTAAGAATCCCACACACTCATACCAATATATATATATATATAATAATAAATTTAAAATAAAGATTAACTATAAACCACATCAAAATAAAGGCAAAAATCATAAAATTTTATACCAAAATGTATGGCATTAAACATATAACCCATTTCAGAAAATATATAAGATATTATCATACAATGGTTTTATATTTTTAACTTTCCATTTTTATTTAGATTTTCAATCAACCATTATCTTTGTTGTTTGGACTATTCATGGTCACGCTTCAACTCATGACCGGCAAACTATAATTTCACACTTCGACCCGTGGTGCAAACCATAATTTTACGCTTCGACCTATGGTGGCCAACCAAGATAACTATGCTTCAACCTGTAGTGGCAAACCAAGATAACTGCGCTTCGGCCCATAGTAAAAATCCAAGATAACTGCGCTTTGGCCAGTAGTAGAAATCCAAGATAACTACGCTTCGGCCCACAGTGGCAATCCAAGAAAACTTGTCCAGTCCAAATCTTTTTGTTCATCAATCAAATCATTCAATTTTATCCATACTAGAAAATTATAATTTTATATTTTGTCCAAATTTCAAAATAATCAGCATTATATCCTAACAACCAAAACCATAATCCAAGCAAATATAATCATCGATATTTGATATGTCTATATAATAAAAATATATATATTTATATAACCATGTCAAAAATAAATCAACAATTATATGGCAAACGGTGCAAATCCCAAATCATCGGCATATATTACAAAATATATATTTTCCATATAAGTGATTGTGTACAAAACTTCTTACCTCTACTGATGACATACTCAAATGCTAGATACACCGATTCTCTTCTCTATCTACGAACTCAAAGGCAAAATGGTATGCTTAACACCTTTTTGTCTAAATGATTGTCCCACTATAAGATTAAACCTAATCATCAAAGTGACCACAACAACCATGATTAATGGTATAAAATTAAAGAAGGAATGATATTAATTTTAATATTACTTGTAGAAACCTTGGTCGTATAATGCCAGCCCGGGATCTCTTTTATGTTCACCTAGTCAACCTGGGTTTACCTAGATATCCGGCCGGTGGTCTATAAAATATCTAGAGAGAGAGAGTAACAAAGAGACAAACAGAGAGAGATAATGGGAGAGAAGGCAAGAGATAGACAAGATGGAAAGAGATAAATGGGCCATGACTGGCGGCCACCCCCATAGAAGCGATCTCCGACAACAGCAGTAGCGGAAACGACTCCGGCCCTCTGCAACCCGAGCAGGGCCATGTCCAGTGACGGCGGTGGTGATTAGCCGGACGGGAAGAAGAAGAGAAAAACAGGGGAGAGGAATCCGGAGTGGGGAAGAACTCCATTCAAAGAATTCGGCGACCAGCCGGCTCGACTCAGGCCGTTGATGGTGGCCTTGTAACTGGGTGAAGTCCATGAGAGAGGAAGGTGGGTTGATTACCTTTCTTCGGCGAGGTAATTGACGGTGACTCACCGCGCACACTCAATGGAAAAATGAGGAAAGGAGTGGTCCTCGCCGGCGATCGATCAGAGATTAGAGTGAGATGCCTCGAGGGAATAGGGGAGGTTTTTTTTTTATAGGTAAAATCCTAGGGCAGTCCGATGAGCCCTAGGACTCGTCGTCCTCGACGGACTCGGGGAAGATGAAGTCTCTGATCAGGATTCAGGAGTCTTCCTCCCTGCCCCTACCACGTGCCACGCACGTGGTCGGCCCAAGCGGCCGGGCCAGACCGCTCCCAGGCCGGCCCAAGCCCAATGTAATACGGGCTCTTACGCTATTAATCACATTGTTGATGGAATTCTCGATTCTATAATTATAGGATTGTTCATTCTATAGGCTTCTTGAATGAGACAATTTCTTCTTTTCTGCTCCAACTGATTCTCTCAAACTTTGGTCAGCAAGAGATTTATCTATGGAATTTATTAAGTGGGAATCTAGACAAGCCCTTAATTAAATAATTATTGGATCAATTAGAGACTGCATACACTTGCAATCTTATATGAAATTTTCAATTAAGAACCCATAAATAATTAAAGGGTCATTAGGGACTTTGGCACCTATTTCTGTTTATCTATAATTTGAAGTCATCTATGAAATTTGAGATTTAATTGTTGCATCACTTTGGGGCTTTGAGATAAGTTATACGTTGACACAATCTAGGTATTTCCACAAATCATTTGCATTTATGGAAATTGAAACTTTGGAATCCATATTTTATAAGAGATTTATTTTAAATTTGGACATAATATTTACTTCAATAGCTTGCAATATATATAAACCTGTACTTTATAAATCTTCAATTAAATATAAGATCATTAGGGACTTTGAGATTTTTTTGCATTAATACAAGAAATCAAAAAATATGCAGTCTCTATAAAGAACTTGTTGCCTTCAAACCCATAAGTAATGAAGGCTAATTTACAGATCTTAAGATAATTTTTGCTTCAACATATCTAGACTACCCATATAGTAGAGATTGGAGACTACCAATAAATTGCAGTATTTATTTAGCTTGCAATTTAGGCTCCTAAAAGTAATTGGCAGGTGTTAAGGCAGGGCGGCTCCACTCTCCTATCTGGAAGGAGATTTGTGCTAGAGCTCCATTGGTGTTTCCGGCGATCCGGTGGGCTATAGGGGACAAGCGGTCGGTGGATGTTCTCGAGGATAGCTGGGCGACTGATCTACCGATTAGCAGACTACCGACCATGGTGGATTCGGGCAGACTGTCGGGGCACAGGGTCTGTTACTTGTTTATCCCAGGAGAGGGGAGATGGGATGTGGACCTGATACGAGAGGCCTTTGGGAAGCAGTTGGTGGAGAGGATTTTGGTTTTATCGATACCGACCCAGGAGGAGCCAAATAGATTGGTATGGTTGCCGACAGGTCGGACGAGGGTACGGGCCAGAGATATTTACGCTTGGGCCAGTAGGGAGCCCAATAGGCGGATTGACGGTGGTTGGATATGGAGGATGAGGGTGCATCCCAGGGTGGCGCTCTTTCTTTGGAAGGTGGCCTGAGGCTGCCTTCCGACCAAGAGTGTGTTGGCTAAGCGGGGGATGAGGTTTGATCTACTATACGAGAGTTGCCTGGATGCTGAGGAGACTATTAGCCATGTACTGCTTCGATGCCCTATTGTTGTGCAGTGTTGGAGACGTGCATCTGCGTTGCTCCCTCCGCTGTGGGAGATGCTGGAGGATATGCTTCGGTACTTACGTGAGTCTACTCGGAGGCCGAGTTCTGCTGAGACAGGTACTATAGTGGCTTACTTAGCCTATCATATTTGGCTGGACAGGAACGATCGCATTTTCGAGGGCGAGCGATCGTTCCCTCGAGCGGTGATTGAGAGAGCCCTGTGGCAGGCGGCGGAGGTATCTATGATGGCCTCATCGAACCCACTCGAGAGGGCCAGGGATATCTGGGGTACCTGTATTGCTGTTTCAGCGTCCAGGTTTAGCTACTTTTCTTGGGTACCCCCACCCGCTGGTTATCTTAAGGTGAATTTTGATGGTGGCATGGTAGAGGATGGCGCATCTGGGGGCGTGGGCTTTGTGATTAGGGATCATGTAGGCAGTCTTGTGGCTGCTGGAGGATGCAGTACACCTGGTATGACTGTCGTGGGAGCGGAGGTGCAGGCAGCCTAGGAGGGCATTTTGTATGCGAGACGGGTGTTGGGGGCCGATTGCCTCTGCCTCGAGGGTGACTCTTCCATGGTGATTGATTGGATACGAGGTGTCGATACATATGGGGATGGCCATCCCCTGATACGGGACATGCGTAGATTGGTGCAGGAGTTGACTTTCTGTCAGATATCTCATGTATATCGGGAGGCGAACAGTGCAGCAGATTGGGTCGCCTCCTATGTTGCTCGGCACTCTGGGGAGTTTCTCTGGACTAGCTTAGAGTGCATCCCACACTCCTTATTTTGTTTAGTTTCCTTTGATATGTTAGGTTGTATTCACGTTAGAGGTACTTGAAATAAAATACCGCTTTGACCAACAAAAAAAAAGAAAAGTAATTGGCAGGTATTTTAGAAGGTTTTTTTTTCTTAATACATTACATTCATTATGGAACTGCAAACATTATTTGCAATCTCTGCAAAACTTACAACTTAAGGGCTCATACAAGATTTAAAGACTAGTTAGGGATGTCAAAACACTTTCCTCTTTAGCCTATTTGGAGTCCTAA
Source organism: Phoenix roebelenii (assembly GCA_025769935.1). Taxonomy (NCBI): domain Eukaryota; kingdom Viridiplantae; phylum Streptophyta; class Magnoliopsida; order Arecales; family Arecaceae; genus Phoenix; species Phoenix roebelenii. Next base: position 22,491,048 of record JAOXJJ010000001.1, on the reverse strand, counting down.
TGAGAAACCTCTCTTCTTTGTTCTTCTCCTCTTCCTCTGCATCTCGTTTGCCTCTTCCTCATCGAATCGAATCCATGGCGATGGCAGCCACGGTGCTCCCAAAATAAGAATCCAGCTCCATGGGCTACGGCCTCGCATCTACTTGGAACTCCCTTCCATCTTTGTAATTAGGTTTCTTTCCTCAACTTCTCTGTACATCTTTGTTTCCATCTTTTGATAGTGAGCACAATTTGTCTATTAAAATTCATATCTTTTTATGCACATATGTGAGATTTACTACCGCTTCTCTATAGATCTGAGACTTCTCCGCTCCCCTTTGTTTGAATCCTAAATCTTTCATTTAGTCTAGGCCTTCTTTAAATTATGAAACCATATTAGCCGTTATCTAACTAGTTGAGAATTTAGGATTGGTTAATTGCACCTCTTTAAGTAAAAGTTTTGGATGACATTGGGGTCCAGACAATGGGAGAAATTTAAATGGCAGAGAAGCTTTAGGAAAAGTGTGATTTTTGAATAAAGAAGGCGACAAGATTAGACCTTGTCTTGTCCCTTGGTATGAAAATTAGTTGAAATACTGAGAATGTCTTGCTGGAGTCATCATGAACTCCAATGCATTTTTTTTTTTCCCATTATGTGTTGGTTCATGTTAACTTAGAATAAGCTTTGGGAGAGAGAGTATGATTGTATAAACAGGGGGAGAGAATTATGTAAAGAAATTTGTAGAGAATATTTTTGTATGGGGAGCATCTTTATCTTTAGTGAGGCATCTTTGTGGGCCGGAACCAAATCCATTGTTTGACATTTATTTTCTCTTAAATAAATTTATTTTGTTTTTCCATTTTTTTCCTTCCACTATTATTTACTTCTTTCAACTCTTTGCAAATCTTTTTTTTTATATATTTGGTGTATGTTCTGGATCTTGGACTGGCACGGTTGATATGCCCCAGGTAGCATGCCATTCTACATGTCTTCTACTTTAAAGGATGTCAAAATGTGCATCTATTGATTTTCTACGAAGAATGAAACTCCAATATATCTTCTTGAGTCTGACATATTATATTGGTAAGTTGTTTTCCCTAGTTGCATAAAGTATTAATTCTATATAAATACGCATTCCATTTACTATGTTGGAAATGATGGTCCAAATTAGTGAATACTAGAATGGCTTTTTTTCTTTATATTTTTCAAAAACGTTTCTTTAAAAACTTTTCCATAAAGCCTGTTTTTGGTTATATGGAAGTTACTTTCTCTTGTTCTGATGCTTCAATTAGTTCGATCTATATCTAAAATAAAGCTTTTAATTTCCATCTTTTTGATAATCTTTGAGAAATACTGTTGGGGGTGCCACGTCCAGGGTTTGGACCCTGGTCCTATCTCCACTTGGGAGAGAGATGCCAACTAGCCGAGAGTTTCCATATAATTGGAAACTTTATGTAACATTAGTTTGATTCCTAAAATTGAATGTTGAAGTTTTCATTGTGCATGTAGTTATCATACATGAACTTAGACCAAAATTACCTTGATGCTTTGTTGATAAATCATGAATTAGCCCTATTTAGTGTTTCCTAGAATTGTTTCGATTTGTTTATATTATATTAAGGTCTATATCATCACTGTTTTCGTGCTAAGCAGCACTCGATTCAGAGCAAATTTGTTCTCATGCAGTGGTGAAGTGTTTTTTATACAGTCTGTGTACACAAATTTTTCTGCACTACTGAACTCTAATTCACGTGCAAATTCTCTTTCATACATGCAGGATGGTATAACCACTTAAAATATCAAATTTTGCTTCGTGGGTTTAAAGTAATTTAGTATGAAAAAATTATGTGGTTTGTGAACATTCCTTCTCAAAAAAATTGTTTCTTGTGTACCTTTAGAGGTTGGCTGATCTTTTTAACTTTGTAAACTAATGATAGATATTATCACTGAATATTCATAGACCACGATATAAACTAATGACAAAGTTATGTAAAGAAAAATGAGATCAGAAAACAGTCTTTCATATAACATCAGAAATGATTTTGGGCCAACAATTAAAGTTCTTGCTCGTGACATGCAACCCCTTTTCCTTTTTGGATATGTAACTAGATATGCACCTTTGGGTTGAAATATGTTGCAGATGAGTATGAGACTTGGTTTGCTCAACCATGGAGCCCTGGAATTATTTGCAATGAACAAGGATTTATTGTGTAATTACTCCTGGTTGAAGCAGCAAATTATTCCATAGCCTAAGTTGAAGACAGCTGACATGGCTGGAATGCTTGGATTTGGTTTGGGAGATGAATTATTTGACTTGATTGACTGATATCTGCTTCATCCTTCATCAAGTTTAGAATCTTACAATCCCAAAATGTCGAACATTATGTGAATCTACTGGAGCTCTACATAAACAATCTTAATTCTTGTGAAGAGCATCACTGAATGAAGAACAGATTTCAACTCAAGTCCAAAAGAATCAGCAATGAAGTAATGGAGGACAGTGCAGACTTGAAGAAAAGGTGACTTGAGTTACACTTCATTTAGGTACCTGATCATATGTATGTTGTGCACATCAGGTTTGCGTATGTTTTTCTCCAAAAATAAAAAATTCTTTTGAAATCAAGGTAATTGTTCTTCTAAATTCTTCTAATTTCTTTTCTCTGTCAGTATATAAAAAGACTCAAATTATTGTTATAATTAAAAAGGGGCATGAATAAGTTTTATTAATTGCTTACCATTATTTGACTTGCCTTTAGCTAGGAGAGCAGCTTTCTGAGTGGAGAAGAAAATAAATGAGATTCTAAGTTATTAATGCATGTAGAGAGAATGGCATGCTTAATCTGAAAAAAAAAAAGGAGTATTGCTTGATAAAAGGCCTCAATGAGCTGGAAACAAGTCCATAGGGGCCCCTTTTTCCGACTAGAAATCTATAGTATGATGGGAGAAAAGGTGTGTACATCCTTTTGGGCCACATGGGTTGCAGGCTTGTAGCCACCCTCTCTGTTTTGTCCTCCACTGTCTTCAAAAACCTTTGTTTTTCAATTATATACAAGGTGAAATAAATCAGGATGAACAATCCACCTTTGTTTAGAAAAGGTAAGGAATCTAAATTTAGAGAAAACCTTATTTCAACTCTAAATTGAGTGTTTGCATGCACCGCAAGAAATCATAGAATCCACGATATTATTTTAGTCGCATTTCTGAAAAATACTGAAAAATCATACTTTGGCCTACATGTATAATAAATTGCGGGATATTAGCTTGTAGCTTACTTTTATCATGCAATCTACAACATTATTTTAGTGGCATTTTTAAAAAATAATAGGAAATAACACTTTGCCCTACATTTATAATAAATTGCCAAGTATTAGTTTCTATCTCATCTTCATGATAGAGTCTATGACATTAATTATTTTAGATGTATTTTTAAAAAGTACCAACAAATATTATTTTATCTTGCATTTATGATTAATTTTTTAAGTATCAGTTTGTAGCTCGTCTTCATATTTCCTACCGACAAATAGGAATACTCTTCTAAGACATCATTAGCTAACGCAAAATAAAATGTTCAAAAAAGTATACATTAATACGAGGTTCAATTTGATCCCATATAAAGGATGCACAAGATTGATTTGGCTAAGAATATCGATTATTGATTTAACCAGATTTTATATTAAAAATTTATTAAAAACTATAAATTATTTAAAAAATATATAATATAAAAGTATTAAAATTTTGTACTTTAAATACAACTATTACTCTTTAACGGGAGCACAAATAAAATTATCAATATCTTAAAGAACTTGAAAGGAAAATTATATACAAATATAGAAATATGTTGAAGTTATTGATATTTTTAAATACTTTTAAGAAAAATATTTTTAAAATATCACAGAAAATAGAATGAAGGTGAAAGAGATGGCTGAAATATTGTCACACCATACTAAAGAAATAGAATGGAGAGAAATATGCAATTCACGCATGAGAGAACATAACCATTGTAGTTCAGCAACAGTTTAGGCAAGGCATCGATACTCTACTTTAATAGATGATCGAGCAACTGTTGTTTACTTTTCAGCACTCCAAGAAATAGGATTAGGTCCAAGAAAAATATAGAAACTACTTGTAGAGAATCTATTAATAGGACTGCCAGCCCAATCTACATCCAAGTAAGCAACAAGATTTAATGGATCTGGTCATGGCTGAGTCCTAAAAGTGATGGTGCCTTTGAGGAATCGAAGTATGCAATTGACTACTACCATATGAGCTTCTGTTGGATGTTATAAAAATTGACAAACTTGATTGATTGAGAAAGCAGTGTTTGGTCGTGTTAAGGTTACATATTGAAGGGCTCCAACAATACTCCGATAAAATGAAGGATCATCAAGAGGAGGGCTATCCATGTGACCCAGCTTTTCAATAGAGCAAAGACTTGAGCATGGTTTGCATCCAAGCTTGTTAGGGCATTGTAACAAGACTAGGATGTATTGGATTGATGTAGAAAAATGCATCACTCGACCGACCCACTTGAATGCCAAGAAAGTATGACAATGAGCCCATATCCTTCATTTTAATTGAATTAGTAAGTTAAATAATGGGCTTGCGAAGGGCAATATTATTATTGCCAGTGAGAATGGTATCATCAACGTAAAGAAGAAGATATAAAGTAATGCTGCCATGATGATATATAGATAATGAAGGATCTGCTTCTAAAATAACGTATCCCACCTCTACAGGTTTTGAGCCAAACTTTGTATAGCAAACATGAGGAGCTTGCCGTAGTCCATAAATTGATTTGTGCATATGACAAATATGATTGAATTTTGATGGATCAATATAACCAGAAGGTCAAGACATGAATACCGTTTCTTAAAGGTTGCCATGTAAAAAGGCAAACTCTACGTCAAGTTGATGGAGTGGCCAATTGTGAGTCAAAGCTATTGTGAAAATAATTTTGATTAAAGTATGCCTAATAACGGAATTGAATGTCTCAATAAAATCAACTCCAGTTTATTGGTGTGGGTGGTTGGTTAGTATGGGAGGGAAGTTTGGTGATGGGGGGTGGTGATAGTGGTGGTGGAGGAGATAGTGGTGGTGGTGGAGATTCAGGGGAGGGAAGGTGAGAGGTGATCTTATATTGAGGTGGTGGAATGGGTTCCATTGGGATGTTTGTGTTGATATATGGTGTAGTAGTTGACTTGGATGTTTTTACTATAAACAAATTCGGAGATTGACATATTGTACCTACCGAGCGATCTGAGAATGTATAGTTAGTCCAAATAGTGTTGGTAGTAGGGAGCTGAGGTAGCCATATAGAAAGGAAGTCGAGCAGAAGTGGAATTATAAGAAGCTGATTGATATGGTGATATGGTTGAAAGAGGAAAGATATATTCATCAAAGGTGATATGATGTGATATATGTATGTGTGTGTGTATACACTAAATCAAGATATTTATACCCTTCGTGAACAGTGCTATATCCTAAGAAATAGCATTTAGTGGATCGATATTCTAGTTTATTGGACTTGTATAGTCGAAGCCAAGAAAAATATAAACAACTAAAAGTTCAAAAATGGACATCGTCCAAAGATATTTTTCGAAAAATCTCATATGGAAAAATTTTGCGAGAGAAACAATAGGCATTCAGATTATTAAATAGATTGCAGTAGAAAATACTTCTAACCAGAATTTTGGAGGAAGAGATGCATGAGCAAGAAGTGTAAGTTCGGTTTCAACGATGTGACGATATTTTCTTTCGACAATACAATTTTGTTTCGGAGTATAGGGGCAAAAAAAGTGGTGCAATATACCACGTAAAGACAAAAAATACTTAAGAATGTTGCTTTTGAATTCACCACCCCCATCGGAATGGAAGATTTTAATTTTAGTAAACAAGTTTTCAACTTGTGCTTTAAAAGAGAGAAAAATATCTAGGAAATCAAATTTGTAACACATAAAAAATAGCTATGAATAATGTGAAAAGTAATCAATAAATAACACATAATAAAAAAAGTTTGAGCATGAAAGAGTAGGGAAAGGTCCCCAAATATCATAATGTATTATTTCTAGAGGACACTGAAAAGCCGAAATAGACAATAAAAATAGCAATTTTCTGTTTTTTCCAAATTGGCAAGATGAACATAGAGTTTGTCTTGGTTTATTTGAAAATGAAAGAGAAGACCAAATAGAGGATTGGATATGATGAGATGGATGGCCGAGACGATGATGCCAGAGATCAATGGAGATGTGACAGCTCACATAGGCTGTTGGCGAATGATCATGTTCATCTTTTGTTAGAAAATGGGAAGGATAAAGTTCATACTTAATCATCTCGCGGTACAATGTTGCTCTCGTATTCTTATCCTTGACAATAAAGCCAAATTCATCAAACAAGAAATAGCAGTTATTATCATGAGAGAAAAGATTTACAGATAAAAGATTTGTTAAGGCTTTAGAACAATGAAGAACATTAAACAAGTAAAATTTAGTTTTATGGCTAGTGATAGAAGATGAGCCAACATGAGAGATAGACAAACCTTGTCCGTTGCCAACCTGAACATTGTCAGATTTGCCATATTTTGATGAGACAGATAATTTATTGAGGTAGGTGGTAATATGGTAAATAGCACCAGAATACTAAGTACTATCGTTAGTGAGAGAGCAGTCGCTATAGCTGCAAGTTTCTCTAGAGGATGGCCACCTTGATATGCATAGTTCATGCAATGATAGGAATCGACGGCAATGTATCCAATTTTATTGCAAATTTGACAGGTCGGGTGACTAGATTGTGAAGAATGACCATGTCAGGAAAAAAAATAAGAAGGCTCATTGGGAGAGGAGAGGATGCCATCACTTGAAGGATGATTGGGATGTTGGCCATTGTTATGATGCTGATTATCTCTATGGTGAGTAGAACTCCGACCTGGATTGAATGTTTTGGTGGGGTCATGAGGGAATAAATATAGTAGTAGAATGCATGAAGGCCTTTTCCGCAAGACTAGTTTTCTCACAGATTAATAAGGTATGGAGTTCATCAAGAGAAAGAGGATAAGTGTAAGCACGAACCCAAATTGAAGAAAAGAATGAGCAATAAGATGAAGTCCATCTAGGATATAGATGAGCAAATGATCATCACTTATTGGTGATCCACAGGCAGCTAGCTTGTCGATAAGAACTTTGAATTGCTGGATATAATCTTGCATAGGGGATGATCCCTTTTTAATGTGATGAAGCTGCAGTTTCATAATCATGATATGAGAAGGAGCAAGGGAGGCAAAGTGATGAGACAGAGCATCCCAAGCTTGATTAATTGAGGTGACGCCAACTATATGAAGAAGTGCTGCTTTGGAAAATGTAGCATTGATCCAAAAAAGTAGCATTTGATTATGTTCATACCATAAAGAATAGATTGGATGTGCTAAAGACGGTGGTAAAGATGAGCCGTCAATGAAGGACATAAGCTTGTGTCCTATAAAATTGGTTCAAAGAGAGAGATTTCCAATGGAGATGGTTGCTACCATCAAGCTGATTGGGACTAGATTTGAGATATTGCGGATTACAAGGGATGTAGCTAGAGAGGATTCAAATAGGTGAAGAATGTGATGTTGCTTACATTATTAGAATTGGAATTTGTAATATGAGAAGAAGGGTTGGGTTTGCAGAAGGAAGACAATAATGTCAAGATGTGCTCTGATACAATGAAAGAAACAAAATGTGGTGGCTAAAATCCTACTTAAATGGTTGGAATTTCTTTGAGTGTGT
>JAOXJJ010000001.1:22468235-22483209 GCA_025769935.1 Phoenix roebelenii | reverse complement strand
CCGATCTTATGGGAGAAAAATTAGGAGAAAATTACAGTAGCAATTCAAATTTAAAATTCCAATTTGAATTTGAATGGAGAGAAAATAGGAAAGAAATAATGAGAAGACTACCACAATAATTTGAATTCAAAAACTAAATTTGAATGGAGAGAATTTAAGGTATGTTATTAATAGCTAGAATAGGATGTCTTACCAACGGACTGGACCAAGGGAGCATCAAGTAAGAGGATGAATAACATCAATTAATATTTTTAATGCTTATTGTTCCCCTACTGTACCTTAGTTTTTTGTTCCTTGTTTATTGGCCTTCCAGCTCATCACTTGTGCTCGCTTCCATTCTCAGTCAAAAGGGGCTTAGCCAATAAATATATCTCCAAATATAATTTTTTGAATCTCTCTCTCTCTCTCTCTCTCTCTCTCTCTCACACACACACACACACACACACAGTAGGTGTATGTGCATATCCAGATACAAGAGAAACAATATTGTAGAATATCGAACCACATATATGGTGATGAAAAAGCTATCAAAATGAATCCAATTGAATATTGAGTTGCATTTATGATGTTTACATTTGGTCCTCTGACTTGATGCTAATGTTATGCATTAGAGAGATAGGCAGAAGGGGAAAAGGAGTCGTCAGAGGCTTGTTTCACGAGAAAAGGTAAGATTCATTACTTATGAGGTGGTAAAGAAAATATAGAGAGGACTTTGTCATGCACATAACTCTGAAAAACAAAATAACTGCTAATGTGTGTGATATTCCTTCAGTTGTAGTGAGTTGGTGGTAATTTAGTAATTATCGCATCGATACTTATGAAAAAAAAGGGGGGTCATTATTCTAGAGGTTTCAATTATAATTGTAGAGTTATTCTAGTAAGTAAAAATATATGTGAGTACCAACTATTGTAATTATCGGGTTGGGTTATTGTAATGCCTAATGACCTGAGCTCAATCCCCCCCACATCGTCATGGCTAGATAGAGGGTAACCCCTCTCCCTTTTCTTGAATAAAATAAATAAATAAATATACAACTAGTATCATTTACATTGATTTAGAATGAGGGAGGTGTCTAGCACAGTTTTTAGTTTTTTACCACTAGCTTGAACATGATTTGCTATCGTATCTAACAGGAATTATCAATTAAGAAGAATTAGAAACCCAAGACCTTACCTAAAAATACTAGCCAAAAAATATTATTTAGTTTTTTTTGGTTCTGTACAAGTACCTAAAATCTATTCAGTACTTAGCTTATCTAAGACAAAATATTTGTTCGTATGAATCCCGGAGTTAAGAGTTCAAATTCATTCAAATTCAATCATAAGTACCACAAATCCAATTATAAATACCACAATCAACTCATGATTAACCTAAATAGATCTATGCTGTAATGTTCTCTAATTCATATGGGCCATGGGTTAGGTATGCTCTGATACCACTTGTAACAACGTAGAACCTCATTCAAAAAGCTAGCTAGAAAGTGTTATTTGGGTTTCTTAGCTCTTTCTAAATATCAAATATACACCCCATGCATAGCCGATGTGGGGACTAAAAACATGCCCACATAGGTCCTCAAATGTAAGCACAGCTTGAGGTGTTTGTTTTAAGCTCACTAATCTTGCTGGACTAAACAATGAATCCAGCCATTCAGAGTAGAAATATGACTACACCCTGGCAAATAAGAACACATTTTACTAGCTTTATCAGAGTTAAAAACATCAAAATTCCCCACCTGCACTTGAGTTTTCTTGTTTTCATAGAGGCAAGGTGAAGACAATAACACATGGCTACATTAATACATTCTCTTTCTGCAGTGGTAGTTGTGAACTTGAGGTAATTGTTTCTTTTTTTTTTTTGGTCACTTCTGGTTGATCACATCATAGATCAATATCTTTTTCTTCCTTTTTTGTTTCCTTTCATTCAATATTAACAACCAAATGAGAAAACAAATCATGCTCATTCCTCTACATGTCCAATTAATACTTTACACTGATTACATATAGCTTGGTATTACCACACCAAAGGAATGCCAAGTTATGTAGAAAAACTAGTAACAGAAAACCATCACTGATTTATATTTCCTGTTCAATATACGTTCTCTAAATCCCATAGGAAAAGAAAAAGGCACAAACTCCTGAAGACCTTTAACAGATATGCTTAAACCCTGATCTCCTTCGAGAAGAAACTTTCATTAATTTTTCCAGGACACATTAAGTGTCCTTGTTCATGTCCTGCACCAGTCTGCAAACATGGGTCTACCACTGCAAGGGTGCACCCTCTAATGTCAGCATGCAATAAATCATTTCCGAATCAATATCCCATCACCGACCGGCTCACATGCTCAGCCCATAGCGAAAACGTGAAACCATTAGCAATCAAGGAGGACATTGCAGGCCCAACTATTCACCTTTCTTCCATCTCCAGCCGTGATACCCCGGCCATGAAATGAATAAAAACCCGTCGCAAAGGCACACACACATGAGACAAACATATCTCCATCCTTGTCTCTCCCACTCATCTAGCATCTAAGCACTATGGGCTGGGTCCTACTCAAATGGCATGGTGATCCAATGCTCAATCATGAAGTAGATAATATGTGAATTGAATAGAATATTTATAGCAGTATCTACAAGAATGGGTCCTCGCCCAAGAAAACTGCAGCATTTCCGGTATTGCTGTCCGGCCTCTAGTTTTCTATTCTTCTAAGCTGTGGGTTTTAGTCTGTGCCTCTTAGCATCTCAGTTGTGGATTGGAGGCTTTCTCTTTGCAGGAGAATAATCCATTCCTGCTATATCTAAAATGTCGGGGTAGGTCTGCGGTTGCTTCGAGACAGGCGGCTCCACAGGGAGGTTTTCTCCGCTGCTACCGATGGCTTCCTTGGAATGATGATGGTTTTGTGGAGCGTCAAAGACAGTCTCCTCGCTCCTCTCGTTCTGTGGATGACCATGAAATCATGAGGAGGAGGAAGAGTGGTTCTATTGATGGAAGCCTACTGTTATTTGTTAGCTGATATACCTACCTTCACTGTGGTCATTGTCTTGTTCATGAGTTTTCTACTCCTCCCTGCATCAATAGAGAGAGTGGAACGAATTTAGGAGATAAAACCTGATACTGGTTCGCAGTATAAGGTGTTATTTCAAACTCCTCAACTTTGGTGATATATTACATAGATTTTGATTCTAGGATATATGGATAGAGAGAGAGAGAGAGAGAGAGAGAGAGAGACTGGAGATGAGTTTGTTGTAACATCAGCTTGTTTGCTTGAGTAATAAAATCTATTATATTTCAACACAAAACTGGTTGGTTTCATACATTTGGAGAGGGCTTCTTTCCTCAAAACCACTTTTCTATGGAAGTCAGTAAGCTATGACTCGAAAGATAAACAAAAAGAGAAGCGTACTATGAGGGCATGAAAGATCTCAGTGGTGCTTAGGCTTGTGACGCCTAGGCCCAAAGTAATCTTCATGAAACCCTGGTAGCTTGTGGGGGACTTCTCTAACTTCTTTAATAGACCTCTCCTTCATGGTACCTGAACAATGACCATTAATTCCACAAGGAGCCACTCCTGCAACTATACCCTCTCCTCCCATTGAACTCTCCTTCTCCTGGTATCAAAAAAGGCATGCAAACAAATTAGCATCAGACTACAACAAAGGAGACTCCTATGAAGACACCAAGTGGTGTATCTGGAAGCAACTCACATGGATATTATTGTAAAACGCAGCCAAGGACTCTCCATCCAATCTGATCCCTGAATAAAAGGAAAACGAAATAGTCAGCTGTACTGCTTCATTCATGCGAGCAAAGGATGCTTCTTAATGGAAGAGTCCAGGCTTCTGTGTTTACCTTGAGTTGTAGTGGCTAGGAGAAGCAGTAGCAAAAGAGAAACCACGGGAGTGACGGGCTTCATTTGCTCTCAAGTGAACTACAAGGAGATGGGAAAAGAAAGGTATTGGAGCAAAGTTATTTGGATGTTGTTTCCAGAAGGCAGAAAGAGGAGGTAGGCTTCCTCCTTCCCTATCCAAGAGGGAGTAGAAAGAGTTGAGATGCCAGGGAATGTGTCTAAATCTTCCGACCCCCCTAATATATATGCCATTTGTCCTCCACCATGGCCCATTCCAGAGACCAAATGTGTCAAAGCCCGAAAGCCAAGATCTTTTTGAAAAAATAAAAGATTATGAATGACAATTTACGGTTTTTAATGTTATTGTATCCTTTTCTCTACGGTAACTGTCACTCTTTAAGGAAGGATGTTTCCCTAAAATTTGGACCTTGTGCCCCTTGTTCCCAAATTGCCCTTACTAGTCGGACCCAAAATGGTTGCTATCACTTGCAAGAATGTTGCAATGATCTTTTTATTTGGTCCGCCATAAATTAAATATGTATTGATGGGCCCTACTTGTTTCTTAAACACAAAATTTTATACATCTAGCCAACTGGAAATCGGCCGAGTTAACTCAAGGACCCATGCATTTAGGTCCAATAAATAGAGCTATCAATTTTTCATCTCTAGCAGTAAAATAATGGGTCTTATTATGCTTATCTTTTTCAAATAATTACTTCTAAAAATCTTAAGAACCATTAGAACATACATTGGTTGCGTTAAAAAGTGTGTTAGACTTATCCTGCTTATTCATTAAAATCTTTATTGCAAGTACCCAATTTGTTGTCCACATGATTTTGTGTAGCCACTTCCTTGTAGTAAATGGCATCACAACTAAGAAAACAAACATTCGTTGTGACATCATCCCAGGCGACCGAGGATATTTTTGAAAGGCAAATTTATTTTACACATCTTAGACAAAGTCTGTGTGCAAGGTTGGAGAGGATTCTACATGCTACCATATCCATTGTCATGTGGAGACCATCTCCTGAGACTATGTTTTAAGTCGCAAACTTATTGAAGCATTGACACCATTCATTTTCTAAATTGTTTTCTCTTGTTGCTTTGTTAGGTTACAAACTGCCCCCACATTGAATTCATTTATTCCTTCCGAGACCCCACACCTCAGAGTACAAGTCTTTTTTTTTCGTAGTATTCGTGAAACTGAGCTTCCAGTTTTAGCATATGCTCGCATTTTTTGTTCCTCCATATATACATCTGCATTAAAATTTAGAACCACATTTCCAATGACTTGGCATATATATATGATCTTTATCAATAAGAAAAGACCCATACATTGTAGCACTCAAACCATCTGCGTTGGACTTAGTACCAACAATTTGACAAGAAATGGTGCGACCACTAATGTATAAAGCTTGGTACCAATAAATTGATCAAGATCTGATGAGATCACTAATGACATAGATATCCATCAATCCAATGGCCGAAGCCTGCCAAAATCTACATTGAACCAAAAAAATTCGTGAAGGCATAATCTTTCACACGGATATTGAATTTCAATAATCCTAGACTCATGAGAAAAGTCTTTTGGAGATCTATATTTGATATTTCATGGTCCTTGGCTAAATTCTAATATCTTTGGGACAAGAAAGAGAAAGTTTAGATATAATTTAGTAACAAATTTATTCTAAATTTTAGAATCTAAATTATACTAACTCTCTAATAAGATGTAAGGTCTAGATTAAAAGTTACCTAGGGTTAGTATGGTAGAGAGTCTACTTCCATGGTGCCATGCAAAAAATTGTAAAATAGCTCCTGTGATTTGACTATGATGAGTTTATTCTTAAAACAAAATAATAAAAATACTTGACTATGATGAATTATTGATCTATTATGGTGGATTCCTCACAACTTCTTTTCTCTTATAACTCTTCAAAATCCTCTTTATTTTCTTGTTTTGCAAATCTCTATCCACTTCTACATTCACCCCGTGGTTGTTTTATAACATGTCATTTTTTTGTTGGGGCAATTAATAACCTGTATAATGTGGTGCATAAGGATTCATCCAACGCACAACCCTTGTTGTGGTTCCCATGCGTATAAGGGTCCTCCAGGATCAATCTCCTCAATCAAACGTGGATGACAGTCTAAGTAGAGTACAACCATTTGACTCCTGAGGCCGGCCTTCTTCCAGCTTGGCTCCGTAACCTCAACCGCTAACCCATACTAAACAAAGTATTAACATGAAAGGAGCCTCAACCGCTAACCCATACTAAACAAAACATTAACATGAAAGGAGCAGCTCAACTTCCACTATCTCAAAGGCATACCTAGTCCCTCCACTTGCCATTTTATTATGGCACATCTTCAAGGATGTTACATCACATCAGCAATTTGTTGTGGTACGATCTTGAATTTGTTATGATGTGATCTTGGAGATAAGGACTCCATATATAACTAAGTTTAGCAAGTTCTCTAAAAAGGTAACAATAATAACAACAAAAATCACCTTTGCTAATTCTCTAAAAGAGTAACAATAATAACAACAAAAATCACCTTTGCCAAGGGAGACTTTTTCTCTTTGTTCTCTTCTTTCTTTTCCTTCACTTTCTATCCATAATATTTTTACTGACTTAAGCATCAGAGGGCCCGGCCGAAGCCAATCCAACGTGCCCTCACTCTTTGTTTGTTGTTTTACAAATCCACAGAGGTGATTTATATCGATGTTTTGGGATCGACAGCAACAGATTAGCATTTTCTGTGGCAATGGAGAGAGAAAAGCCATGGAGCATTGAAGGAGCAATCGTCGGATGCCCACCCAACCTACTCCAGACAGTTCCCCCGTGCAACCCTTTGAGGCTCCAATCTACTCAACCCGCTGCAGGAGTTATTGATGTGAAATAATTAGATCTACTTGCCCAACAAGTACAAGCCCTGAGAGTCACAGGGTAGGATCTACAACAACAAGCCAGTAATTCTTCGGCCGATCAACTGAAGCACTAAGGGGTTTCAATGTAAAAGGTTGATTGCCATCAACCCCAGAGCCTAGCATAGGGCAAGGAGCATGACCTCTCCTTTCCTAATGCAAGCTCCAACTCTAAAAACTCTCCCCATGTCAGCTAGAAAAAAATTCTAACTAAAAGACTAGCCTCCAACCTGAGATCAAAGAGATGCATCACGAGATAGAGATCCTGCAGGAGCAAAGGACTGATGTCAAAGATGACCTAAAAGTGATCAATGATCCTCCTTTCGCTAGAGAGACTTGGAGGAGCCCCTACTGAAGAAATTCAAGATAACATGGTTTGACATTACGATAGCTCCATTGACCAAGTGGATCATCTAGCAAGCTTCTGCTCTCTTGTGCTATTCCAGGAAGCTAATGATGTTGTGATGTACCATGCTTTTCCAACTATCCTCAAAAAGACTATACGACTTTGGTTCTCCAGTCTGCAACTAGAATCTATTGTCTCCTTCGACCAACTCAATCATCGATTTGTAGGCCGCATCCTCAGTAAGAAAGGTGGAAGAAGACCGACATCTTTTTCCTAAGGCAGAGGGAGGATGGGATACTCCAAGCTTACATCAACTGATTCAACACTGAAACCCTAGAAGTCCATGAGTTGGATCGGTCTATTGCTATGGCCACAATGATGAATGGATCGAAGCCTTCATGTTTCAGTTTCTCACTAGATAAGAAGTTCCCAAGAGACTTAGTTGAGCCCCTCCCTCATACGGATAAGCACATAAGAGCCAAAGAAGTTAGGACTGCCCGTAAAAAAAGGCATGAAAAGGAAGCAGTAGAAAGCATCAGAGCTATGGAGAGAAAGTCAAGCCCGAAAGTAAGTGTGGCTAACATGAGAGGATCGATGCACGATCTTGTGATCTATCTCGAAGGTTCAAAAGATATACCCCTCTCAATGCTCCACAGGCTTAGATCATGATGGAAATCTAAAATCGGGGGTACCTTAGTCAACTTCGAAGGATGAAGGCTCTAGAGAACAAAAGGGATCCAAACAATTTTTGTTGGTTCCACAAGAACCATGGGCATAACCCTGAAGAGCGTCTCCAATTAAAGGATAAGATCAAAACCCTCATCCAATGTAGGCATCTTTGTCACTATATTGGGATCCAGTGAGAAAATGTCGAGCAGGACAATCAGCCTCCAAATAAGTCAAATAGCGATAGACCACTCGTTGGAGTAACCATTTTAATCCATGAAGGATCAGCAACAAAGGAAAGCTCATAACTTGAAAGTTCAGAAAACAAAGCCAAACTCTCGACAAGGCCAGGATCACTAAATAAGTATAACATCAAACAACTAAACTTTGACACAAACAAAGTTTATACATAAAGATATTAAGAATTCACTTCTATATTTTGCTGCTAATAAAATTGTGTTTCAGCTCTTCTCCAATGCAAATGCTTGGTACCAACACAACTAACTTATGGAGACACCGTAGAAATAACTAAGACCTCTGTTCTATGAGCCTACACAAATAGGAAGCTAAACCCGAAGAGCCGAACTCTAGTACTCCCATTGAGATACCCCAAAAGTAACTAGGACCTCCATTTTGTGAGTCTACATAGCTACAAAGCTAAACCCAGAGAGACAAACTTTAGGTACTCCATGGAGACACCCTAGAAGTTACTTGAATCTTTGTCCTATGAGCCTACATGGCTAGGAAGCTAAACTTGGAGAGTCGAACTTCAAGTTCTTTTAAAGACACTCCAGAATTGACTAGAACCTTCAGAACCCGACCGAACACTAACTCAAAAGCCCACAAAGAGCCTATACCATAATACAACAAGGAAGCAATTTCGACACATTTCTTGATTAGCGGTGCTACTATCAACCTCGATCGTTCTGGGATTCTCTCCATGACCCAGTCTACCTTTAGGAAAAATTATCTCTAAACTACTTATAGCTATCTTTCCTTCTTGACTAGCTTGTGCATCAGGTCAACTCATCCTGTCATAGTCTTGCCTTTATTATGGTCTTTGGATTTATCTTTCTTTCTTAACTAATATTTAGGAGCATTATGGCAATGTGGCCTTATCTCAAAATATTATTGATCCTGGATGATTTTATTCCGTCAGCTATGACTCTAACCTAACTATCTAGCCCGATTTGGCCATCTTAATATCTTATGGACAACCCAACATAGGAAATCCAGGCGATATAGGGAAATATAAGAACCCTTTCTTCATTTTATCTATCATGTTTAGGTACATGACAGGTTTGAGATCAAGCAAGGCTACTCTAAAAAAAAGAGGAAGAAGATTAAAAAAGAACAAAACCCTTAGAAAGGAAAAAAAAAAGTGAAGTCACAAAATAACTCTACAAGTTGATTTCAAAAGAAGCCATTCCCCATCTCCTTATAGGCGATTGGAAGGTCTAGATTGATCCATACGAGCAAATCGGCGGACACATGTCATACCCTCTTTGGTTTTGACAACCGACGTCCTTTCAAAAGACCAAAGGATAGAATTCAACGGTCTGGTAGAAGAAGTATGGCCCATGAATCTGCATCTTTGTTGGAGTGGTATAAAATTCGATGATAGTTACTTCCTTCACTCGAACCAAGATAATGCTTCGAACTTGAAAGTGGGGGGCTAGTATTGTGGCAATTAATAACTAGTGTGATATGGCGTATAAGGATTCATCCATTGCATAATCTGTATTGTAGTTCTCGTGTTTAAGGCTCCTCCAGGAAGGTTCAGTCCAATCTCCTCAGTTCAAATGTAGAGGAAAGGCCGAGCTAAGCAAAAACATTCGATTCCCGTGGCCGACCTATTCCCAGCTCGGCTTCGCAATCTCGATTGCTGACCCATGCTAAACGAGCCTTTCCACGAAAGGAGTAGCTTTGCTTCCGCAATCTCAAAGGCATACCTGGTCCCACCACTTGCTAGTTTATTGTGACACATCCCCAAGGTTGTAGTATGACCTCAAGTTTGTTAGGATGCGATATTAAAATATTCGGACTCCAGCTATAAATAAATCCAAATGGTTTTCTAAAGAGGTAACAATAATAATAACAAAAGTCGCCTAGGCTAGGGGAGACTCTATCTCTCTATTTTCTATTCTTTCTTTCTCCTTCGCTTTGTATCCACAAAACTTTTACTGACTTAAGCATCAGAAGGTCCAACGAGAGCCAATTCGGTAAAGTTTTATACTTTGTCCGTTGTTTTGCAAGTTCATAGAGATGATCCATATCGGAATTTCGGAAGCGGCAGCAACACTTTCGATCAAACAACTCAAATTGTGTTAAAAGGCCACAAGGAAAACTTGAAGAAAAGCATATATGCTATTCCAAACAATGATCTTTTTATTTTAGCCCTTGGCTTGATTTTTATCCGATAAGAAATGGAACTAGTTTAGTAGTAATAATAAAGTTTTAACTAATCTCTTCACCTCCCCACTTTCCCAAAGGACGTGGTATTTATAAATTGACCACACTACACCATGATCATAGATGGCATCCATTTACCTTCCATTGATCAAACTAATCTCTGGCTGCTATATAGAACTAGATAGACGAGCATGTACATAGTGGAGCAGGCACATAAAGAAATTCTGAAAAAAAAAATATAGCAATATTTCTGTAAATTTGTAATAAAATAATAATTAAAAATAATGATTTGTCGTTCAAAACTTTATTTATTGCATGCCACGAATAAAACAAGAATCCTCCAAAACTGATACGTTTGTAACATTGCAATGACTGGTATTTATGGTACAAAAGGACGAAGCATGGCTGACCAACGGCATTATGGCAGTGACTTGTGAAACGTCGAGTGGGGCCCGGAAATCTTGGCAGCTTGTTGCGAACGGGTGGGGCCCGAGACACGTGGGCGTCCACATCGGGATAGCGAGGAGAGCGGAGGGCTGGCGATGTCGGGGATGCCGCCACGCGGGCACTGGCACGAGGCGTGTCTGCGTTTTGGTTGGCAGCACGACAAGGTGGTGGCGACCCTGCTGGGTTCGGAGAGGTCTCCCCATGACTCCAACAATTTAATTATTCATCAAAGAAAGAAACGCTCTATCATCCTAGAAATAAGTGCATAATTGGGCAGATTAAGAGTATATGGATCTAGCATTAGTTTCAATTTTATATTTAGAGCCTATTTGGATGTCCCGAGGGAGCTTTCAATCCGTTACTCGCGCGTATACTTGCTTCGGGATGGAGTCGGTAGAATTAGATGGAACGAGTTTGATGAATTAGATGAGGTAAAACTATATTCATTAATTTTTTGAATATATATATATATATATATATTTTGTTTCAGAATGTAGGTTTATAAAGAGTTATACATATCAGGATCAGATTCGAGGTGGGTTTTACCATTAATATACCTCCTTCGATTCTGCTACGGGTTGAGTAAAACCCACCCTAATAGAATTGAGCTGGTCAGGTAGTTGATGGAATGGAGTAAATTGACACTTCTATGCACAACTGCTAGTGTGAATCGAAGTTGTCAAATATAATTAGTCTTGAAGAGAAGTTTCCACGGGTCTATAAAAACCGATGATAATTCTAGTTATAGTAACATGAAGCTTGTTCTAATGAACATGCACATTTGCTAAAAAAAAACTAGTAGTTTTAAAGTTTTAGGCTGAGCCTTTAACAATGAATCTCCAAGAAGTTAGTCCTAGATAATTATAGCGATCGATTGGTCTTCCTCTCTTTCTCACAAAAAGAATTCCAGTCACGAGAACTTAGATTGTAAAATTTAATAAAAAGATGATTTTTTTCTTATCTAAAAACATAAAGATCGCAAATTCAGTAGCTTCTTGACTCCAATTTTTTTATGATTATAATTTATTTTCTCAAAAATGTTTCTTGGGCTTGCAAGTAGCATTCATGAATTAGATATTTAGATGTTTGAACAAGTTAAACAATAAGAATTGGATTTTAAGGAGACAGTGATATTGTTGTAGTTAGTGATTTATTTTCTATACATGTCATGCAAGGTCTCTTATTTGCATTATATTACCGAATGTCAAACTTCACATCCAGTTAGTCAAAGTCAATTTAATTGAATTATTACAAGTTAACCTAATGGTATGTATACAATAGGGTAAAGTCACTTAGCAGCATTGCTTTAGGGAATTGATCTCTTGGAAGATGCTTGGTACAAAAACCATATACCACTAATAAAAATGTTGTTTTACCCCATTTAATTTTAATATAATGCAACCTAAGTGAAAAGAATATTATCGAATGTCATGCTGATGCTATGAGGATGAAAAGAATATGTAAGCTAGGTATTACAGTTCTAGGCTCTATAAATGAGTTTTAGTAGCCATGCTCTTGATCCATGAGCCACTAATAAAAATGTTGTTTTATCCCATTTAATTTTAATATGATGTGTCATTTTCATTCCCTACTGCTGATGCTATGAGGATGAAAAGAATATGTAAGCTAGCTATTACACTTCTAGGCTCCATAAATGAGTTTTAGTGGCCATGCTCTTGATCAATAAGCATGCAACATGAGTGAATTTGCCCCCTGCTTGTGCCAATGGCCTATGTTCTGCGTGGCACATGTTGATTAGTGAGCTCACCACTTGCTGCAACCAGAAGATAAGCATGAAAT
The DNA here is from genome assembly GCA_025769935.1 of Phoenix roebelenii. NCBI lineage: Eukaryota > Viridiplantae > Streptophyta > Magnoliopsida > Arecales > Arecaceae > Phoenix > Phoenix roebelenii. The sequence goes on along the minus strand of JAOXJJ010000001.1, from coordinate 22,470,767 downwards.
AATTGCACTCCAACATTTAATAAAAGAGGAGGTATGTAGTACAAGGGTATATACCTTAGAATAGACTAAGGGAGGCCATGATTGATTTTGACTGATTTTCCAACGAATTTTCTTGCAGGTTTTCACTTGTCAATCAGGTACGAATTATGAATAAAACACATCAATCAGTGGTGAGCATCACCTACAGGAGAAGTTGTCATCACTCGCAAGAGAAATGACAAAATAGGACACAAGGTTCATACATCATGAACATTTTCTTTTTTTACTTTTATTTTTACTTGATGGAAGACGGAATTTAATGTAAACCAATCTCCAAGTAATTATATCCTAGTAGGGGTTAAATATTTGTGGGCATATATTATAGCTAATATTCCTTTTGGGGGTAATAGGCTCTTTATTTGCCCAATATCGAAATTTTGATTGTGTACAATTTCCTTCATGTTAGTGCCAAAATATTCTAAATATTTTTGTTAATTAGAGTTTTTATGGGTTAAGCAGGCTACTAAGGAAAGACATATTCAGAAGATTAGCTTGTAATTTATCCGTTAAATAATCAAATTAATGCCAAAAGTGACTTCAGGCTTCCACCTGGAGGTGACTTGGTTGCTTGGACTTTCCTTCTGAAACTTGGATCAATGGTAAGTGGCACTTATCTCAATCATCCATGGCTAGTCATGAACTGGCAATCTAAAAATCCAAAACAAGTCTCCCTCCACATATAAAACCAAATGATATCAAACAACTTTCTATGACAATTCTCTACAGTTTAATCATCCGTGAAAAACCTTTAAAGGTGACAAGACTAGCTAAGGAATTTTGTCTGTACAATCCAGCCGACATGTCATGCTTTTGAGAATGAAATAATGGATTTTGGCATATGATCATTTCTTCTCCTTTTTTTCTGTACCCTCTTTTAGTCAAAGAGCTTCTTTTAAGGCCGTCCAGTTCAGCAAAGCTCAACCAAGTTCCAAAGAGTTCAATCTCCAATACCCAATTCCCAATGATTAATTCGAGTTTCAAATTTTTGGACATGGCTAATAAGAGACCAAAATTTTGCATGGCTTTCTTAGTGTGCAAGTTCATAAGAAAGTCATTTTGGAGGTGAGTGCATTGGACGTACGGATGTTGGACTCAGCAATACTAATTGGTCTTCTTAGGTCCCACTCTGGAGGCCAGTGCTTGACTGTGTTTGCTTTGGTCTTTGGATTGAGTGTCTTTGATTTCTAGCTTTGCGAATTCCTGGCTTTCCAAACCTATGGCTGTGGATATACAGCCTAGGACCTCTAAAGGCAATGCTCGAACCTATTGTCTCTTTCTGAAAGTTGAACACCTAAAATCTCTATAGAAGATTGCAATGAATTGTAAAATCCTAAGTACGTAGGATCTAATAAATGTAAAGATCAGCTACGTGCCCTACTCAAATAAGTTAATGAGTGACGAGGACCAAATCTTTGACTGAGGCTGGAAATAAGATAAAAATGAAGCACTACATATAAGAACTGAAGCACTAAGACAAAACGGGGTGAGCCACTACAGATGTTTTAAGATAAAAATGAAGCATTCACCATATGCAATTGCCATTCAAAGAATATTCAAAGTTGTTCTAGGGCGACGTGTCATTCCCCATTTATCAAACATTTTTATGCAATTCCATTAGTGACAGTTCTCTACAGAGTCTCTATGTTTTGCATGACCATGTTATGCTGAGGAAAGTACTTCGCCGTTAGAAGATATGTTATATAGCTCCACGAGTTTATAAGCTGTAGAAAATAAATTTTTCAAGCAAGCTATGTGCAAAAATTCACTTGGTTGTGTAGAATAATTGCATATATAATAATAGTAGAACTTAAACCAACAAATAATGGGTTGCACAGCAAGGGTGACCCTCCATCGGTAACCCTAACCCTTGCAACCCTCATCATAAAGATGATATATGTCGAACCTAGGTCTTCGGTACACCCAATAAGAGGGAGCACGTACTAACGGGCTAAGGTGGAACCTCAATATTACATCTAACTTAGATGTCAAAAGTATATATAACTAATATTGTATTTGCAGAGAAAAATAGAACTGGAGTGCATGAAGACATATGGGTCAAAGTGGGCTTACTCCTATGTGCCTATGTCAGTCCATCGATAATGATACTTGTTTTGGGGTTGCTGATGCTCAACCAGAGATTGATTGGGGGTTGGATCTTTTGCGCAAAAGAAGAATTCACCTTCCTTCGGATGATTCTACCGTTGGATCACACATCACACAAATCTCAAAGCACCACGAACTCCATCATTCAGCTACTTGCACGGATCTCAAAGTGACCAGTCGGTGATCCAATGATGGATTCGTGGTAAAGAAGTTGAATCCTTATTTCGTGTGAAAGATACAACGTCCGTCTCCCGGAGATGATGAGCAATCAAGTTTACATTCTACTTGACATCATGAGATTGCATAGTTGACCTTGTTGGAAATTGATAAACTTAATTATGCTGAAGAATTCAAAGGATCATATGAAGTATTCAAAGGATCATATGAAGT
>JAOXJJ010000001.1:22361062-22459915 GCA_025769935.1 Phoenix roebelenii | reverse complement strand
CCGTACCGGTCCGGCCTGAGATCGGTACCGGATCAGCATGAAATCCGGTACCGGTAGTTTATTATTGAAAAACCGGTTCGGACCGGTACGGGACCAGTTCGGACCGGTACGCCACCGGTACGGACCGGTACGCCACCGGTACGCCGACCGGTACCGGTATGGCGGATCTTGTAATAAACAGTTCCACCGATGGTAAACTTCAACTGAGGAATTTTGAAAGAATGCACGAGATCAAAACTACCCTGATAGAGAGAATATTAAAGAAATAATTGTTAAATAATTTAAATTTTCAGCATGTGTTATCATAGAAAATGTTCTTAGTCATAGTTGTACCCTCTCTTTCTAGCTGAAGAGTGTTGAAAGGTTATATCTTGTTGTTGAAGAAATGGGAAGGTGCAATGAAAAGATATAATAGGTAGGTGAAGAAACTGAAGTGGGGATTTTAGTTAACAAGAACAGTGAATAATCACTTAAGAAAAAGAGAGTAAAGAAACAGCAACTAAGTACTTTAATGTTTTAATATACTTTTTCATAAAAAATCTACATACTCCTCCTTTCTTTCTTTTCTATGAATTTGGACAAGTGATCCAGTCTTGTTGAAGAATGGAATGGATAAAAGAAAAGATACGACATATAGAATGTGAAGTAAAAAATAGAATTTTCAGTTTTAGTTTGAGAGCTCAATTTTCTTGATGGAATTCATCTGGATCAAATGTCTGTAATCAACTTTGGTCCCTTTTTCTCTATCTGATTGTTGAAGAGTTTTATCTTATCATCAAAGAACTGTGAAGGTTTTTAAGAAAAGATACATTGGATAGAATTGAAGCAAAGCTTTCTGTTGACAAGAATAGTGGCAGCTTCAAGCTTTTACTCCAACTCAGAATAGATCATTTATTTTTTCTTGTCGTTTTTTTTCAGTGTTCTGAACTATAATTGTACAGTGTACTGGTAAAATTTTTGATCACGCAGGTAATCTATTAAGAAGTTAACATGCATTATATACTTGCAGGGCTGCTGCTTACACTCAGATTCATGGATATGATGAAGCGATTGAAGACTGCTTAAAGTGCATTGAAATTGATCCTAATTACAGCAAAGCATATAGTCGTCTTGGATCAGCTTATTTTGCTAAAGGAAATTACAATGATGCTTTAAATAAGGGTTACTTGAAAGGTAACTATGTTTCTGTTGCTGCAGGAACTTGAATTTGTGGGGTTAAATGAAAAATTTGGAGTTTGACATCATGGATTGCATCTGCAAAGTCAGATTTATTTTGTGACTTCCAGATCAAATTTTGTTATGATGATTTGTAATTGCAAAGTAAGATTTATCATGTGAACTCCAGACTATTGCAAAACTCTTAATGTCTGCAGTTGCATTGTGTTTCTTCATGCATTGTATATTTGTTTTTTCCTGAGTGTATCACTCTGCCTCTTTCTATTTTTCCATCTTTTATATGATTGTTTGTAAGCTCAGAAACTTCTACAATACAAAGCAAAACTATTAACATTTTGTCATTACTGTACCATGTTTTTAATCCGAGGTTTGTCATTCTACACCTACTATATTCTTAGACCCCTTTTATGTACTTCTTTATTTTTAATTTTGTCAGTGGCTGGCCAAAAATTTTTACCAGTCTTCCAAGACATCAGGCTATTTGTTGTTTAGATGCTTTATTGGTTTCATGTTAGCTTAATTATATTACGTGAGTGTTTATTCCCCTGGTTGGGCTTTGCGCTGAACTGAAAGGTCTCAACTTTCTCATCGAAGTGCTTAATCACATTTGAAGATGAAAGCAGCAGAAAAATATAACACTGCTAAAACATTTGGTCAAATGAAACCTACAATATGAAAGTTTAAAACAAATAATAAAGCTTCTGAATATTCATTTATTTTTTTATTTAAGTGGGTACCCTCAACATGGTCTATATCTATTGTGACTGTTATTTAAGTGAATATCCACTTCACCTAGTCTTACTCTTAGCAACAATGCACCATCAATCTTAATGTCCATATAAAACTCTCTATAATTAGAATATCTTTGGTATGTTAGAAACTCCTTTATAGCCCTTCATAAGGGGGACCTCTTGAAATTTGAACTGTCAATATCACTAAAGGAATCGAAACATAGAATATTATTGATCTCTTTGAGTAAACCCCAAACATTCTTCATTTAATTAGAAACACTGTAAACTGCAAGGATTAAAAATGTCTCCCATCCATGGATATTGAACTGCTGATAATTGAACTGATGATGGGCTGCATTGGTGCCATAAGTTGCTTTAAGTTGCTGAATTTATGCATGCATTTCTTGATGCTTATGTCTCCATTTACCATCAGTTACTGTCCATTGCTATCATAATTATATCAAAAATAGCTATGTATTAATTTTATTTTTTAAATTTTAATTTCAGATACTTTTTTCTATAATTTTGTCTTTTATTTGAATTTATTTTTTTAATTTTCATTTACAGACAATAGCTGTCGCAAACATGTTTCATTCTAGTTGTTTGGTTTCAATCTTTTTATTCATTCTTTTTATGTAAAATAGGGGCCATATGCTGTGTAAACATACCTTTTTTGAAATCCTTTTGCATGTCCCCTGTTCAGGTTTTTATAACTCAAATCTTATTTTAGACTGTTCCATACAAATTTTACAGCATAAAACCGGACTAATTGTGGGGCTTATGTTGCATTTAATGTTCCATTAACTGATTCTCTGGATCCTTATTCTCCTTTTGTAGAGAGTCTCGAGTTTTTCTTTTTTTAATATATATATATATATATATATATATGTATGTATGTATGTATGTATGTATGTATATATTATGTTCACCTAATTTTTACCCCATATCTACCTCCCATATCTTCTACCTTCATCTCACATGCGTTCAGTCACGTAACGTGATGAAATAGTTTATCATTCTTAGCGTGTAATGTAATTTAACCAATGATTGTCACCCTTGAGTTTCCTGAATGACTGTCATCAATGCGACCAGACTGCTAGCTCAGAAGCACTATCTAATTATTACAGGATTGGTATTGGTTATATTTGGTCATCCACACCTCCAGTTTAAGCTCCCTGTCAAAGCAAGTCTTCCTAAATCCTTTCTTACTCTGTTTATTTTTTTTTTTTAAATATATGATTTTGTTATTGTATCCACCTCCTTTAAACCTGTTCATGCAAAAAGAAATCTTATTCCTTGATGAAGCACCATCTAGTCTTTTGTCCGACAAACCATACCATCTTAATTAATTTTTCCTTTCCTGTGCTTTTTGTACACCTCCCAAATTTCTCCTGAAACTTAATCATGCATTCACTTCACAATGCTCATTTTATATGTTTGCATCTTCTTATTGACATTCTAACATATACAATATTATGACCTCATTGCAGTCTACTCAGGATCTTGAGATGATGATCAACAATACAGCACATCCTACTTAAATTGGCTACAATTCTTTGGCAATATGTTAATGTTTCATTTGCTTTTTGAATTACATAAGCAGGAAAATGGAAGTCAATACTTTAGATGCTTCTACATTTCTACTTATGATGATTAGTGAAATCATGTGGATGCTAAAATTTCACTCATGTCTCGTAGGATGTTAACTAATTGCTGAAGTCCCATGCTAATGAGTGGTAGCAATAACCTGTATGTATCTCTCTAACTGCAGAAGACTTCTTGAAACCATTCTGTTGTATAAATTATTACTCTAGCATATGTATTCATCAGTTAGTTCAGTGCCCCCTACTTCTGTATTGTATTTAAAATTCTTATCATGATATTCCTAGAACTATATTTTAGTGTTTAATCGCCCTCTAGTTGGAAACAATTTATATGTTGGAATCTATGTATAATTGGAGTTTCCAAGTTCTAAATTAAATGTAGTCAATGAGTTTTATGCACTTCATGTATTCCTATATTGAAGAACTTTATGCAGCACTAGTTCTAACTTATATGTAAAAACTCAGTCTGCTCTGATGGAGCCAAGCACTTTCCTGCTAGCATCAACTTGTGCAATATTTGAAATCTTTAATGCATTGATCCAACCTTTTGCCTGTTTTCACACATGCAGCCCTGCAGTTGGATCCAGGTAACAACACTGTTCGAGAGAATATTCAGGTATGCTTTTATATGTAAAAATTTTAAAAACACTTGGATGATTTTCTTTGCAACGTAAATTTCTCAACGTACATTTCTTGTACTATTTATAATATATGCATAAAAAAATCTCAGGTAACAGTACAGAAATTGATGGAACAACGTGCACAGGCAGATCCAGATCAGGTAATTTCAGTTCACCATGCAATAAGAAATTGTGCCATATGTAAATTTACATAGTTGTAGACTTAATTTCCTTTCTTTAATCTTTGTGGCCATAACTCTTGAAATTAGAATGCCTTCTGGTCACAATTATATTGAATTGAAGCTATTCTATAACCAGCAGCGCAATACTTTTTCTGCAATTCTTCCTCGCTGTTTGCGCAGCATTATCGTTTGCTCATCAGTAGTTGTTGCTGGTAAATTATGCGGAACGATCGTTTGCTAATGTTGTGTCCTATAAATGTTTGCTGATGTACTTTATAAAACTATGTCACTTGCGGAGGATTGATTTGTATCATAAAGACCAATTTCTATTGTAAAAGGCATTAAATCTCTATTAAACCTTTATCAATTTGCATAAAGGAGGGTGAACAGATTTCATAATTCGCAAAATTTCATAGTCCCACCTGAAGGGTTTTGCAGGCCTTCAGGTGTTAATCTATCAGGCAATGTATCCTGGAGTAGAGACAATTTCCTAGAAACCATTTGTGGTCCTTTAGTTCTATTGTGGTTTCTTCCGTATTACATATGCTCTCAGACCGTGTATATGCAAAATGGTTTGATGCTCTTTTGGCAAACCTGCCTCCACATTTTGATTAATTATGATTTTGTTATTTTGTGCTTTGTTTCTTCAGAACACACGATCAAGTCATGGCCAGGAATCTTCTTCACATTCAGGGTCAACAAACAGCAGCTTTTCATTCCCGTCATTTCCAGTTGGTGCCTCTCCAGATCTTGTGGCTAACATTTTGAGGAACATGACATCAGGTCATGGCCAACAATCAACTCTGCAATCTGCAGGCTCAGCCAACAGCAGTGTCCCATTCACGTCTTTCCCTGTCAACATTCCTCCCGAATTTGCCAACATAATAGGGAACATAGCCGCAGCTACCCAGGGTCACCAGGTTCATGAGAGAATGCCCAATGGAAATGTAGAGGGCTCAAATGAACCTGGTATAAGACTCGATGCAAATATCAACCTGGATGTCGGAGATTCACCAGAACAGGTATCAGATGTGTTGAGGTCTATGATGGAGATGTTTTCACCGCAGCCCGGGTCACAAGGAGGCGCACCTCGAGGTTCAATATGAGTGATTTTTTAACTCGCATTGCATTGCTGGTAAGCAAGGTGTTTTCCTGCTCGTGCATCTCCACTAAAACCATTTTTTTTGGCCTTTATTCTACAGGTTCAGATCGAACTCAAGGAGGTGAGGACTGAGAAAAGGTTTTGCTTTTCAAAAATCGTTAACTTATGTACAAAAGCTTGTGCATACATTATAGGGTGTCTGTCTCTTGGGACGTTGGTTAAATGCTACAAGTTTTGCCTTCGCCCCCAAAAAAGAGGATTTGCCAACTTTTCTGCTCTGGTTTCGATTGGTGGCATTGTAATTCTTGGATTATAAACTGGTTAAAAACTATAATCCAAAATGGTAGTGATATGTCACCAACCCTGTTTATATTTTGAACTCTGGGCATTTTACTGCGATAGCAAAATAATTGCCTTAAGCAATAGAAGATGACCAAATTGCCTTAAAACTTTCTAATTGAAGATATGTAGTTGTTTTTGGTAACGTAGTTTCTCACATTTTCCTGAATTTTTGAAGTTTTAACATGATTATTTTATCATAATCGATGCAGTGCTGGTTATCATCCGTAGGCTTGGACCATTTGTTTGCAAGCATGATGAATTCTTACTTATTACAAATGGGTCGGGTCGGGTCCTAGATGACCCCGATCCGACCTGGTTTTTTGTTCGGGTCCTAATTTTGGACCAAGATCCGACCCGGTTGAAGATTGGGTCGGGTCCGAGTCGGGTCCGGATCGGGTCCGGGTCCGAGTCGGATCGGGTCCGGGTCCGAGTCGGGTCCATTTTTTTTATACTTTTAGGAAAGAATTTGGACAAATCTAATTTGGTCATATCATAATATCATATCATAATTTGGCCAGCCAGAACAGATGGCCCCTGACTTAGTAAGTCTGTCTACAACCCAAATTTCATATCACACTATTTTTTGTCCATATGACTGATTGGATGGAACTTGGTGTCTCCCAGCTCCCCTCTCACGAGGACTAAAAAAAATCCCAGGCCTTCTTCCAAAATCCAATTCCATTGCAGAAAACTGGCACATGACCCATAGTCAGTTGAGTGATCCCTCACTTCACCCCTGCAAAAGTTTAAAAAAAACAGAAACAAAAAAACAGAAGGAAAAATAAAAAGAAGCCAGCCGCCGAGACACCAGAGGTATCAACAATGTAATAGATCCAGACGGATCAATAATATCACGACCCATACAAAAAAAAAACTCTCTTTTGCTTTTGTTCTCCTCTTTCTTTTTCTTTTCGGATCCATTCGGGTCGGATCAGGTCCGTTCGGTAAATCTAGACCCGACCCATAAAATGATTCGGGTCCAATTTTAGGATCCGACCCGGACCCGCTGGTCCTAAAATTCGAGTCGCGTCGGATCGGGTCTTGGGTCGACCCGACCCATTTGCAGCCTTACTTATTAGACGTGATTTAGGTAAGCAAGAGTAACTTGGGCAAGGGCTCAAATTTGGAATTTGAAGACAATATGGATATATTGTCAATGCCTGGAAAGTATATACTAAAATTAAAAAATCATGAAAAAGTAATCAATATGAAAAAAATGTGGGATCGTTGACATTTGAGAACAAAATGTTACAAAATTGAAGAGGTGTGGATGCATTAAATCTCCAAAGTACCGATCCTTATCATTGTGGAAACATGGGCTGCTTCGAAAGCTACTGATGCAGAAATCATTTACCTTGGGTTCGCCAAAATTTTGTGGTCGCCTGATGGTATGTTCATAAAAAGGGACCCCGGATATTCGGTTGTTGGCTATTAGAAGCCTGATTCTCGTATGATGCATTGATTTTTAAATTTAGTCATAAAAACCTCCTATTAAGATGCTATAAAATTCTGACTGACATTATTAGCTAATGCCCTAGAATGCTTCTGTTTTTCATTGGCCAAGACACAACTAAGAGTGTCCCATAAAAAGTGCTGAGTGTCCCATAATAATATATTCCTCCTTCGAACTGATATGAAGATCTAAAATTTTCATTAAACAAATAGCTGGATATTTGAATTTGAGAAACATCATTTTATCAGATGAACAATGCAAGGGGTCAATCAAGAGTAGCTGCACTTATTGTAAAGCAGTCATCATAATGAGCTAATAGTTGGATGGAGCCTTTTCTCTGTGCTTGGTCCCACTGCAACTCTGCAAGGCCCATCTGGTGGAACAAACAGCTTCTACTTCGAGGTAACCGAAGCAAGAGGAGCAAGTTAGCTGAGACTAACTTCCTCTTATATGATCATAGACGTGTGTTTTTTCTCATGCGGGTCACACGCGAACACTGCTAGTCCAGGTATTTCGCATCTTCTAGTATGATGTGCTTCCCAATCTTTGGTCGTGGCCCCGTGTCTTAGCAGTAACCAAACCGCCTCGATAAGCGTAGCGCGTCTATCTATAATTAATTAAACTGACATGCATCAATATTTTTATCGAACGATCTGATGGTTTAATATATATACATATATATAAAAAAATATATTTTGTACATATTTTCACGTCGATCGGCGCCGCATTCGAACAATCAAATGACGCTAGGAGTCTCGGCCTAGCCCTTTTCCTGGCAGCCGTCGTTCTAGCGCTGGCCCTCGTGCGTTTCCTCACGAGTAGAACCCCTGGCACAGCAAGCGCCACGTGGAAGCACGTTTATGCGCTTTTCCTCACGAGTAGCACTCCTGGCGCAGCAAACGCTACGTGGAAGCACGTTTATGAATCCACGTGCCACGGTTGGCTGCCACCCTGCTCCTTCCCGCCACTCTCCTCCACTAGCTCATCTGCCCCCGAGAAATAAAAAATAAATTTTGTTCCAACAGGATGGCAGGATGGCACTCCACTCGTCGCCACGGCTCCGCTCCTCCCATGAGATGGGAGCCTCCCCCTCTCCAAACCCTGCCTCCTTTCGCCTCCCCTCCTCGCCTCTCCCTCCCAAAAGACTAGGGTTTCTCCCGTCCCCCCCGACCTTCCTCCCCAAATCTAGGGTTTTCTCCTCCAATTCCCTCGCCGGAGGCGACCGGAGCCCACCCAAGGAGCAGTCGCCCAAGACGAGGATAGATCGCCGTAGCCAAGCGCAGGGAGGAAGGGAGGAAGAGGACCGGCACGTGCATTGCGAGGTGGACGTGGTGTCCTGGCGAGAGCGGAGGATTAAAGCTCGGATCTTGGTCGATGCCGATAGCGAGGCCGTATGGAGCGTTCTCACCGATTATGAGCGCCTCGCGGATTTCATCCCCAATCTTGTTTACAGGTGCTTGTGCATTTCTTTTTTCTTGAAACAGAAACGAGACCTTTTTTTTTGGATTTAATTATATTATTTATTCTTTTCTTGGGTTTTGGGGAGTGGAGTGAGAGGATCCCTTGCCCGCATAAGGGGAGGATATGGTTAGAGCAGAGAGGGTTGCAGAGAGCGCTGTATTGGCATATTGAGGCTCGAGTGGTGTTGGATCTTCAGGAGATTCCTGATTCGGTATGTGTTACTAAACTTCAAATTAACATCTTGGTCCTTATAATTTTTCATGAATTTTACAGTAGGGGCTTTATGACACAGTCGTTTTGGTCTGTTTGAAAAGTTCTACACTAAATGTAGATTGATGGGCACTTTTCTCTATTAAATTTTTGGAGAACAATGAAAATTAAGGTTGAGAACATTGTAATAGGTGCTATAATCTGCTGTAAACAACCATCAGGACCTCTGCAATCGTGTAACCCCTCTTCTCAACGTGTTCTCTGCTTCCGCCTCCGCATCTGGTAGACCGCCACCGCCTTCTTGAAAGAAAAATAAATATGAGAATAAGAGGAGGGTCGCACTGGCGTCATGACACAGAAAATCTCTCTGATATGCTCAACCAGAATGTGAATGTGGATGTGGATGGGCTCTCTAGTGGTTATGTCACACGTAATCTCAGAGTCCATCCTTTTTGCAAGTTGTTCAATGTTCAGATTCCATAACTGGGAAGTTGCGCGACAACTCCATTCCATCCCTTTCTCAATGGATAAATTAATTCTCCAATGGATAAATCTGTTTCTGACCTACATGTTTTTTTTCAACGAAATACTTAGGTACTCCATCAAATTGGGTTTCATAGACACCATGGTTAACATCTCCCACTTGGACATGAAAGCCAAAAATTCTTCCACTATTTTCAAGCACATATATATAGATATAGAATACAAAGTATTTTGGAGTTTTGCACGCTTAGACGGATTTACCCTTCATAACCACACTAGGCTTGAGGTTTAACATGTCTAGCTGATATATCTCCAAGTACAAATTCTTTTAGTAATTCTTATCTTAGATATTTCTAAGTCCCATAATATCAATGTGCTTAAAAAAATACTTCAATATTAACACCTTTTGTTAAAGGGTCAGCAACCATATCACCAGAAGGTAAATAACTAACACTAACTTCTTTATTTTCAATAATATCACGTATATAATGATATTCAGCTAGAATATGTTTACCTTTTGAAATATTTGGCCCACTATCAATTAATGCAATTGCTGCTTGATTATTGCAATATATATGAGGAGGTCCAGTAGGAATACCAAGTTTCACGTCGCTTATAAAATGTTGTATCCAAACAGCATAAGTAGATGCTATACTATAAACAATATATTCTGCCTCTTATGTATGTCTAGCAACACAACCTTTTTTCTTGCTAGATCACGAAATGGCAGCACCACCAAAAACAAATACATGTCCAGATATTCATCTACATCACCGGCAAAATCGGCATCATAGTAACTGGTTACTTTTAATTCATTAGCTTGATAGCATAACTTAAGACTTTTAGGTTCTTTGATATATCTAAAAATTCTTTTTACTGCTTTCTAATGAGATATACCAGGATTATTTTGATATATACTAACTAAACCTACAACATGACTATATCAGGCCTAGTGCAAAGCATAGCATGCATCAAACTCCCTGCTGCTTGTGCATAAGGAACATTTAATTTGCTTGCCCTTTAGGTGGGCAATCTTTTTTACTCAATTTTAAACCCTTTTCAGCAGGAGTAGATAATGGTTTACAATTATCCATTTTAAATATTTTAGGGACATAATCAAGATATCATTCTTGACTTCGACAAAGCTTTTTAAATTTTCTATCTCTAATGATTTTGATACCTAAAACATAGGATGCATCTCCTATATCATTCATTTCAAATTGAGAGTTTAAACATGATTTAGTTTTCTCAATCATTTCTAAGATATTTCCAGAAAGAACTATATCATCAAAATACAAAGAAAGAATTGTAAAATAGTTCCCACTCTTCATAATGTATACACAATGATCCAACTTATTAACTACATATCCTAATTTTTAAATTGCATTGGGAAAAGTAAAATACCATTGACTAGAAGATTATTTCAATCCATATAAAGATTTCTTTAAATGATACATGTTATTTTCTTGTCCCTCTATTATAAAACTCTCAGATTGTTCCATATAAATTATTTCATTCAATTCACCATTAAGAAAAACAATTTTTACATCAATTGTATAAGTTCTAAATCACAAAAGCTAAAATTATTCTAATAGAAGTATATTTTGCTATAGGAGAATAGGCGCCGGCAAAATCTGTTATCAAATCTAAATTTCTTTTTTAATATCCATTTGCAACCTTTAGCTTTTTTACTTTTGGGTAGATCACATAATTCCCATACTTGGTTCTTTTCAATCGATTCAGTTTCTTCATTCATAGCCTTTAACTATTTATTAAATTTAGGCGGGTTATTGCATTTTTAAAGTTAATAGATTCATCAATCTCATCTATATTTATAGAGTTTTCTATTTCTTCGCTTAAATGAACATAATTATTATTTAAATATGATGGAGGTCCTCTAGGTCTTTGTCTGCCGCGAAGTTGATTTGAAGTTTGTTTACCATTTTCATTGACATTCTCATTATTTAATTCGAATGGACTTATTTCTTCAATTACTTCAAGAGGGTCATTAATTATTGATTGGTTGTTTTCATTAGGTTCTTCTAGGAATTGCATCTCTGTTTTCTACTAGATCTTTTTCTTCATTATAAAATCTATTATGAAGCTTCAGGATAACCTATAAAGCAATAATTTTTTGACTTAGGATCCAATTTATTTCTAAGAGGTTGTGGTACTAATGCTTAAACTAATGAACCCCATTTTCTTAACTTAGATCAGGTTTTCTACCTGTCCATAATTCATATGAGGTTGACTCTGTAGCTTTAGTAGGAACCTTATTTAATATATACATTATAGTACTCAATGTTTCACCCCAGAAAATTTTAGGCAAAGAAGCATGAACAAGCATTGATCTAGTCATATCTAAGAGTTCTATTACGCCTTTCAGTGACACCGTTTTATTGTGGAGAGTGTATAATGATTTGATGAATAATTTCATTTTTTTGGCAAAAATTATCAAATTCAATTGAGTTATACTCACTCCCTTTATCAGTTCTGAGTACTTTAATTTTCTTTCCCAACTGATTTTCTACCTCTCTTTTATATTCTTTAAATACTTCTAGGGCTTCTGATTTTCTACTGATCAGATAAACATAACCATATCTGGAAAAATCATCAATAAATGTGAGAAATTTTTTGTTTATTTCTGCGTGTTTTTATGTTCAAAGGGCCATATATATTAGAATGAATAACATCAAGTAATTCAGCTGCTCTATTTTATTTTGGAAAAGGAAGTCTAGATATTTTACCAGACAAACAATATTCACATGTTTCAAATTCAACATTTTCTAGATTTGGTATTAAACCTTTACTGATCATTCTCTTTATTTTATCCTTACCTATATGATCAAGTCTAATATTGCAAGTGTAAGAATCAACAAGCTAAGAACAGTCAATATAAGCAGAAGAAGATGCATTTTCATTATATTCCCAACTACATCAAGCATAAACGAATTATGACCATCAACAAGTCTGCCCAAGCATAAATATGACCACTAGAGATCAAGTGTGATATGACTACTAGAGAGCCCATCCACATCCACGTTTTGGTTGAGCATATTAGAGAGATTTCCTGTCTTGCGACGCTAGTGTGACTCTCCTCTTATTCTTGTATTTATTTTTAGGAATGTACATTGTAAAATATGGCTTGGATTGAAGCCCATGGGGCCAATGCCAAATTGATGGAATAAAAGTTATAGTTCTGGTTGTTTATGTACTGTGTAGAATCCATGTTTATCAGAAGCAATGGTATCCACTTCCAACTTGTGTATCAAGGTACAAAAACAAAATGATAGAGTATGCAAAATGCATGGTTTTTGAGTTATATAGTTTATTAGAGTTTGATTCTTATTCCATAGGTTGTTCCTAATATTTTGTTAAAAAAATTTTAAAAGTGGAAAATGAATTTTGAATCCTCTTTTATCTTGATTTCCTTTTCTAGTAGTAGCCTTGATAACTTCTCCGCAGATCTAAAATATTTTTGTATTATCTAGAAATATTTTTGTTTATGTTCAAAAAAACTTCTTTAACATTGCACTGGATTTGTTTTATTGTGTTGCCATTTTTACTAGTTGCATGTGCAAAGATTATAGATATTTGTGTACTGTGTAGCATTTTTTTTTGAAGTTCGTGTTTGCATATAACATCAGCTACATATCCGTTTGAAGTTTACCCATTATTTATTTGAGAATTCATCCAGTTTTTGTACCCCATATTTTGTTTCACTAAAATCTGTAACAATTGTGAACGAATTCCTGTGCCTAGGCTAATGGGCGTGAGCTACATTACTCCATGGTTGATGGGGACTTTAAGAAGTTTGAGGGGAAATGGTCTGTCAAAGCTGGTCCAAGGTTGGTTTTGAACAAAAAAAGTTGATCTGATTCAGCATCAGACATGCACTGTATTCATGAATTCTCTCTTTCTTATACCTACTTGGACATTTTGTTGAACTCTTTATCTCTGAACAAGCTGATTAGACTCCACCTTTAATAAATGCGAACATTGAATGAAAATTTCTTATGCAACTGAGTTTAGCTAGAATGTGAAAATATATCCATACTAAGCTATTTTTGTTTCATTTTTATTTAAAAATCAGTTCTCTAAATGGCCTCTTTGTAAAGATCTTGTGATAAAATATTATAATCACAGAGTCCTTGTTTTGTTGAATAATTTGCTATATAGAGTTTTGAGTTGTTTGCTGCAGCTGATTGGGTGATGTTATAGAATTTTTTTCCAGTTGATTTTGAGTTTAGTTGCAGGGAGCTGATGTGACTGGCTTGGATCAATCAAAATTGAATCCCATGGGGTTGGATATGGGTACTTTGCCGTGAATCCTCTATACATTATGGATTTGTTTATGTAGCCACGGCTGCTGTTTTTGTTGTTGGTCAATTGTCTGTTACCATGACTATGTGTGCGTGCTGTCTTTTGGTCACGTAGTTGTTGTATACAGAATTATATGACTGTTGTCTGATGTTATGATTGCTTATATGTCTTGTTAGATATGTTGCCAATGTTTTCTCTTTGTGTGTATCTGTGCATGTAATAAACATGGTATTTCAGGTCTTAAGACTGCCTACTGATGCTATTGTTGTTCCTTGTCTATGTTCTTTTAGATGTATTTATGTTGCAAATTGTTATCATTACAGCATTATCTGATCAAAAGTTGCTTGCTTTTATTTCTATCTCCCAGATCTTCAACAGCGATTTTATCTTATGAAGTCAATGTGATACCAAGATTTAATTTTCCAGCCATTTTTCTTGAAAGAATTATTAGATCTGATCTTCCTGTGAACCTTCGGGCCTTGGCATGTAGAGCTGAAAGAAATTCAGAAGAAAATCAAAAAATGCTTATTGCCAGGAATAGTGTGGGTGCATCTTGTAGGTCCTCCAATCCATCTTCCCTCGGCTTGTCTGCTGCTGCATGTGAGACTGATGCTCTCTCCTCTAATAAGTTGAAGGAAAAAGATGCCTCTTCTGCTTTTGGTACTACGCTTGGTTCACCATCAACTGAGTTGAACAGCAAATGGGGTGTTTATGGAAAAGTCTGCAGACTTGATAGGCGATGTATGGTAGATGAAGTCCATCTTCGTAGATTTGATGGCCTATTGGTAACTCATTTATCTTACATTGGTAACCCCTAGAATTCTTATTCATAGGAAACATGTATCATTTCTTAGCTTCTCTGATGATATGGTTTGCATGAAGGAAAATGGAGGGGCTCATCGATGTGTTATTGCTAGCATCACGGTCAAGGCACCAATTCGAGAAGTATGGAATGTGTTGACTACCTACGAGGCATTGCCTGAGTACTCATTTCTTCTTTATGTTTCTTTTTTTTGTTGTGGAAGAGTTCTACTTCTATTATGCAAACATTAAATGTATGCTTTTGTTTTTATTTGTCGGTTTACTTAGCGTAACTGCATTACTTCACACATTAACTAATGCAAACTTCTTCCATGATATCATGATATCAGGAAATGCTGATCCTCTGATAGTCACCTTTTTTAATTATTAAAAAGTAGTGTTGTTGCAAGATTTTTGTCCCAAATGTGTAGCAAAGAAATATCATGCTTCTGTAAATGCTTGTATCTATTACTTATGTTTTATTCATCTGATAATTTATTTTAATTAATTGCTAAGTCTAATGCATTCCCTTTGTTAAGTTTATTCAGTCTCCTGTACTGTTTAGTATAAACTTGTTCCTAATGGTTTTTTTTTCCTCCACAGGATTGTTCCAAATTTGGCTATCAGTAAAATCCTATCTCGAGATAATAATAAGGTTCGCATTCTACAGGTATGATGTATAAGATCTTATGGAATGCTATAATCATTTTGATGACCTTCTACTTTGATGCATCTATTTTCCTCTCTTTACTGATAAAACTAATGAAAAGCTAGATGATATAAAGGTGTATGTTTCCCATTTTTGCACCAAAATTGATTGAGTGATCAAGCAATCAACAATGGGCAAGTCCTTGCTTTGCCAATCAACCATCTAATGGGTTGATTCTTCCGATTGGACCATTTGATAAGTCCTTTTTAGTTTTATGAAAAAACACGTCAATGAAGAGGACTTCCCATTCACTGTTGGATTGAATAATGATGGGTAGGTTTGTTTAACCAATTGAGTGGATCACTCATATAGTTTAAAACAATTCATAAGGTGACTAAAATAAAAATTACAATTTTGAAGATCACTGAAGGTTAAACTGCATTACAGAAGATAACTAAGGATAAAGATAAAATGCCCACCTACTTATCACTTTCTAAGGTAATCTCAATGTGCCGTCCATCCACTAGGTAAGTACTTCCTAACCCAATCTTCACGTGCCACATTTGTATCTTCACAACTACTTTTCTATGTCATCTCAATGTGCGACATACTTTTCCTCGCAAGTTCCTGCCCAATCCTTCAAAGAAAATTTGAAAATTTTGTTTAACTCTATAATCAAATCAAATCAAATCAAATTGTCAGTCAAGGTTTTCAATTATTCATCCATATATAATTGATGGTCTTGATTTTGATTTTTGACGCAACGATATCAACTGCAATTTATCTATCTGACTTTGATTTTCAATTACAAAATTAACCCATCAGTCAGATCTTTAGTTGGTTGGCCATGTTTCCAATCCCACAACCATGATCTTGGTTGATAAATAATGAGTGGGATCCATCAGACATAAAACCCCTTTTGAATTTTATCTTAAAATTGATCAATTACGAATCATCATTATAACTGATGATGCTGATTAGAGAAACACCATAAGAGATCATATAAAATTCAAAAAAGGTGTAATGGAAGTACTGACCTTAAAAGCTATGTTTTTAATAATGATCTCCTGTTAATTTGTTCTTCTTACTCACCAGTAGACTATGATGTTTTTGGCTGTGCCCTCCTTAGCCACCAAAAGGAAAAATGAAACACAGTAGACTATGATGTTGTTGGCTGTGCCCTCCTTAGCCACCAAAAGGAAAAATGAAACACAAACTTTCCACTATTATTGCCTAACCAATAGATAAGTTTTACTTCCAAGGCAAGGTTTCTCTCCTTTTTTGTCCTTAAAGTTCCTATCTGTAAGTATGGAGGCATGATCATCTCCTAGAAACGTCTTATTTCAGACTCTACAGCATGTCCACATGTTCACTTGCCAACAACTTTGCTAATGTAAGCACCACATGCCACATAGTTATGTGCTTATTGAAACTGTGGGCATCATGTCTTTCTCCATAGTTACCTACTTACCTTCCTATCTAATCTCCATATTCCACACATCCTTCATAACATCATCATACATCATTTAGTGAAATAATGTGGTTAATAGTTTTCATAGTAAGACTTTCACATTAATTGCATAATGACTTGCCTTATAAGCATTGATGCTGGGTATAATATATAATGTCTCAGTTTGATGCATTGCCTCTTTTTGCAGAATCCTTGTCTCTTTCTCATATTATGTCAGGATGATGTAATTTTCATTCATGAGTACTTTATCTTCATGAAATCTCTAGACTACCTCCTCTGGTGTGTCAGCAGTATGTTCTCACTTAGTTATTACAGTTTTTGAGAGGAAGAAAAAGAAAATTTCATTGTTTTTTGTTTTGCAGGAGGGTTGCAAGGGCCTATTATATATGGTTCTTCATGCACGTGTTGTTTTGGATTTGCATGAAGAACTTGAATGTGAGATTAGCTTTGAGCAAGTTGAAGGGGATTTTGATTCATTTCAAGGAAAATGGATTCTAGAACAGCTTGGAGATCAACATACACTATTGAAGTATATTGTAGAGTCAAAAATGCACAAAGATACCTTCCTATCAGAGGCTATTCTGGAAGAGGTATAAACATTGTATAGTTTGTACCCTAATGCATGTCTGTATTTTGTGGAGAAGATAAATATCTGTTACAGACGTCTGCATAGAAATTTCTATGCAGGTTAGTATATCTTCAGTCAACAGTTTTGAGAAGCGATCTCACTCACTGTTTGCGAAATATTGAATGGCATATGTGGAAGCTCTTTCAGGCATTTATATTTTGGTTGTTCTTGCAAATTTTCTCTTTTCGTAAAAAGATTGATAAGTTATGCCTGATAAATTTTAATATTTTAGGGCCCTTTTGAATGTTCACGACCTTTTCTTTTAATCAATATTATTTATCAGCAGTGCTTGTAAAACAAGTATAACCTCCTTATGATATTGTGTAACATTCACATCCATTTTGCTTTAAAAGTCTATTTTGATCAGCTTCTCTACATGCATATTACATATTTTCTGTTCCCTCTAGTTGGACATAATCCAATCTCTGGTATCCATAGAAGAATCTTCAATTAATATCACTTATTGCCTTCTCTTCAAAATCGATATGAAAATTACTAAGGAATCCTGAATTAGAAGCTTGATTGGCTCTTCAAAAGAGGCCTTTTCTGTTTGATTGATCTATTAGTTGTCAAATGAGGCTCGCTGGTGCATTGTTGTTGGAAGGTAGCCTGAATTTGTCAAGTTGTCATGTGACTCTTTGGTAATGACCAGATATCATATCATTTGGGTTATAATCTGGCTCTGCCACTATATGTGTCTGGCTCAGCTCCTATGAGAGTTTTCTTCTATTCTGATCTTCCTTTATGAATGGCAAATTTTGTGGGTTACTGATTTCTCAGGGATGATAGATACTCTTGTGGCTTAATAGGTTTCTTGTGTTGAAACAAATTGGTGAGCATTAATTTCTTGAAGTCTGACAAATTACCAGTTCTTTATATTTCAGGTTATATATGAAGATCTTCCATCCAACTTATGTGCCATTCGTGATTTTGTTGAAAAAAGCGAAGCTGCCAGAAATGAACCCCCAAAGTATCCTGACAAACTAGTGGTTCCAGTTTCCAACTATGTGCATGTCATAGAAAGCAAGCCAGCCGAACATGTTTCTACTACCAATGTCTCAGCAATTCCTTTGAGACAGAGACCCAAGGTTCCAGGTTTACAAAGAGATATTGAAGTTCTCAAAGCTGAGCTGATGTCATTTATCTCAAGGTATGGTCAAGATGGGTTTATGCCTATGAGGAAGCAACTTCGCATGCATGGACGAGTGGATATTGAGAAGGCAATAACTCGCATGGGCGGATTCAGAAAGATTGCAGACTTGATGAACCTTTCCCTTGCTTACAAACATCGCAAGCCAAGTGGCTATTGGGATAACCTAGAGAATTTGCAAGAAGAGGTAAGGATAAGCTGGATAAGGCAATCTTCTCTTCTCCAGCTTCTCTATTGTCCTATATTTGCTGCTTCTCTATTCAGCTTTGTCTAGGAGACTAGGATCTACATAATCGCTGTATCATTTCTTGGGGATTATGTGAAAATGGCCCACTTTATTATTCCCTTTGCAAATCCAGACCACTTTTATTTTTCCTTTTGGCACCAATCCGACACATTTTGAGTTGAAGGCACATAAATACATTACTTTTATTCAAATGCTTGTATTTTTTATGCAAATGCACATATTTGTTGAGCTTGGAGTGCGCATTCATGGGCTGGAATGCATATTTAAATCCAAGGTGAAATTGTCCAAAAATTTGAAACTTGGTCATTTCCGTGTAAAAAACGAAAAATAGAAGCGGTCCAAATCTGCAAATTCAAAAAATAAAGTCGGCCTTTTCTGCAAAGTTCTCTTGGTTCTTTGAACTTCTAGCATCTAGAAAACAAAATGACACTACAAACTGATTGTGCCCAATGCCTGAACTTCGTTGCCATATATCTATTTCTGTTCTTGTTGATTAAACTATTAATGCTGGCTTTGTAAATGACCTGTTTTTCATGCAGATAAGACGGTTCCAGAAGAGCTGGGGAATGGATCCTGCTTACATGCCCAGTAGGAAGTCTTTTGAGCGTGCAGGTGAGGGACAACTGTGATATTCTTTAAATACCACTTATCTTGCTTGGATGGACCCATGCTAGCTGTCTAACAGATGCTAGATGGCTCTGACGGTAAAGGCCAAACAGAAAGCCATGTCCTGGTAGTAAATTTACTTTCAGTTCTTGCCCAACCTCGATGTCCTGTGTAATTATGGCTGACCAGTGGTGGAGGCAATGGGTGCTGGTCTATCAATTTATCCGATACCATTGCTTTGCCTGATACATTTTTCAGGCTCTAGATGATTACAATAGGACCCGTGACACCACACATAGTAATTGTAAGAAGTAAATCTTGACTCATCGTCTGTTACTATAGGTGATTAATGTATTCTCCATAATCTGGCTGGGTCCAAGTTATTCCTAGTAGCAGATGAAAGGTGTAGCTTTCCAAGTTGTAAATGTAATTTACTGAAAGATGGCTGCAGAAGGGCTGATGGCTTTCAAGTTTCAACTAACGTGACAGCTTAAGCTCTGTTCACATTTCTTCCTCATTTCCCCCCTCTATCTTTGTCACCTTTGCTCTATGCATGTTGCTAGGACGCTATGATATTGCTCGGGCATTGGAAAAATGGGGTGGCCTGCAGGAGGTTTGTCGCCTTTTATCTCTTAGGCCGAGACATCCCAGAAGACATTTGGACTTCGACAGAGAAGAGCAACATGGTTTCAAGGCACCCAGTGAACCGGATGGTGAAGAAAAGATACAAAGCAAGCCTTATATTCCTCAAGACACAGAGAAATGGCTCAGGAAGCTGAAGGATTTGGACATCAACTGGGTGGAATAAATTTGCTGTATGTTTTCTGATCAGCATACTTTTGCTCTTTTCTCCTTGCCGCCTCTCTTTTCACCTCACCTTGTAATTCTCCAAATTAGTGTTTGGTAATCTGCTTTCAATGCCTTGTATTCAGTTCAGGGTTGGATAACCTGTTTTGTAATGGACCTAATGGTGAGTCTCACACTGTAACCTATTCGAATGATATTAAAGAATTAGTTGTTCTCGAATCCTACTTTAAATGACCAAAAATGAGAGTAGCTGTTATTTTATTTTATTTTATGTTGTTGTTCCGGGGGACATGTTGAAGGCTTTCGTTTCTTGTAAGCACAGGGTACACGTGTCTGGATGCTTTCAACAGAGGTATTAAAAAGAGCCAAAAAAAAGAATATTCTCAAGCTGTCAGCTGAAGAAGGTTCTAACTAATGTGGTGCTAAAAATGCTAGTTTAGGACCCTTGGAGCCCTAGTATGTCCTTAGGAGGTGAGAGTATCGTTTGCATGCATGATGGCGTAGCTCTGAAAAGGCTGCCCCTGTTAATAAGCACGAGAGATAACCGTAAGGTTTTAAAAGTCATGATTTATTGGTTCTTTTGCACATTAAGAAATTAACGACCAGTTAGTGAAAGTGCTGCAATAGCCAATCTGATGTTGTCCACGATTTAGCAATAGTTAATTAAGTCCAACATTTTATTGGGTCTTACACAAAGGTAGGTGCATGAGCTGTATAATTATTATCCACTTTGTCTAGAGAAGAACGAATTTTGTTTTCTTTTCTTTATATTTTATTTAAGGAAAACTGAATATTAAGATTTTTCTCTCGTTCAATTTGATTGCATTATAGATATATTCAAAATTAGGTTAGCAGCGTATGGTCCCAACCATTTGCCTTATATTAGCAAGTTATGTACTAAGATTTATGTGATAAGCCAGCTAACTACTGAATTAACAGTCCTTGAAGTGCTCCTTTCTAATCTCGACTACTTATAGATGTAGCCGCCGATGGCCCCGACTGGCTTAATGCTTAAAAGCCAACCGAGTTTCAGGAAGAATACTTATCAGCTTGTTCAACCTTAATGGACATCTGACTTAATCATCTTACAACGTGGTGTACTGTGACCGGATCAAGATTATCCTAGTTTAGCCTTCTACGGAGTTCATTTGACAGTGATATAGCCTATGTGTTGAGTAAACAAATTGGCAATCAAACAATTCTTGAAAGAAGAGTATAAATGAATTGCCACTCTCGTGAAGGATGAAACTACTTAAATATTGTCATGGCCTCGAGAAATCTCTAAGTTTAGTTTTGGCTGCAGTTTCTACATTGTCGTTGCTTGGAGATTCCTCTTTAACTTTATTTCTGGCCTGGAAGGTACGATTTCATTGTGGTCATGTGAACTTAAAATTTAGCTGGCTTACAGGAGATGTAAACATATGCATGAACACTCTAGAATTGTAAACATGCTGAAAAGTTGGATAACACTGAAAGGCCAGTAACTGGCACAAAACAAGCTCTACCAGATTTCAGGCAGAGATATTGTTCCAAACAAGGACAACCACAAGGAATGACAGTGCGATCTATCTCAGCATGTCTTAACCTGCTCTCATCTGTCAGTTAAGAAGCAGACAGCACAGTTCTTTAAACAATTTCACTAATATAATATATTTACAAAAATTAGTCCATCAACTGTAATCAACTTTGACATGTTAATGATTCAACTTGATTTTAAATTATTTTCATAACTAATTGTCCTAAAGCTGGCACTAAATAGTTGGAAAAAGGTTGATGGTTATGGTAGTCTGTAATTGATTGTCCAATACTCAATTAGAATTCCAGATGATTGAATAGAAGGAAAACACACATTAAAAAATAAAAAAACACTGACTCAAATGCACATACTCAGATTGTTCACTGCCAATAATTATCCATATGAAAAAAGGTGTGGAACATAAACCAGGTCGACAGCTGCTTTAAGTCCGAAAGTGCAACAGAACCAAATTAGCGTAATCCAATCTATCAAGGATTGAACTACTACATCTTCAAGATTCTCAAAGCGGTTCCTGAATTAATGCAAGTAACGGTCTAAATAAAATAGCATAGCACCAAAAGAATTGTGTCCTCAATTGTCATCTACAACACTGGCTGCCCTTCCAATGATAATCATCTACCTTTTGACTCCAGGCTCATAACAGATATTCTAAATGTCATGGTCCAGCATCAGACCTGTCTGAACTGAGAAACCTAATCTTGCCCTGAGTGTCATAAGATGGTATCATTTTGAAGTTAAGTATGTCTTAAAATATCATATATCAAAGCAAATTCAAAAGAAACTTCTACTCTGCGTCACGTGCAACATACCCTGCTAATCTAAATGGGAATGCAAGTTTGACAAATGCAGGATTGTGGATGCAAATATACGTGCATTAATGTTTATATGAACATTCACAGCAAATATTTATATGAATATTTATATTAACTAAATCATGTAATAATTTCAATAACTGATGTCAAACTATACTAGTCCTCTTCTTTGCTCCTTTCTGATTATGGGAAGCTTGAGTCCACATGCTAAATATGAACTCCTACGAGCCAAACATGGACAACCCCAGCATTTAGTCAAATGCATGTGAGGATGAGCCACCTTGCTATTCACTTACCACTTTAGTCGCATCTAGAGTCCCCATCTTTACATGATAGATTAAAGACATATGATGTCGCTCAGATCATCTAACATCTGTGACAATTATCATATACCAGAATGAATCAATCTCAGAGAGCTGATATTTATGAACGAAAACATGAACAAATTCAAAAATCATTAATTGAACTCATTGCCAAGCCCTAACTGCAAGGTACAAAGGCATCCCGATTCGTCACTTTCTTCAGATGAAACAAGCAACCATGCATGTAGAATAGCACTCTAGATTGAGTTGTCCCTTGATATTGCCTTTTCATGCTTGGGCAAGGCAAAACAACTGAAAGTTGGCAATGTTATAGCATGTTGATTAAGACGCAGCTGCCTTGTTTCCTCCTTTGTTTGGCAAACAATTACAATGAAAGGAATAGAAAAAGTCTCTAAATATGCAATGAACTTTTTCTTTTGTAAGAAAAGAAAATCAGATATTAGATGGAAGCATTGCAGAAAGACCAAGATAACAGAAGAATTCCTCAGGGTAACTGACGTTGTACTATTGAAAAATATTTATATGAAATGGACAAAAAGAGTGATCCGTTTTGACCATCTTAGTTGAGATAGGTAATGCATTATGGAGACCAAGGTCATGTTTAATGATGCCCATGGCCTTGAACCATCAAAGTAATGGAATCCAGAATCTTGATAATTAGCAATCAGTTATGATGATGAAATATGACTGGAAAATGATAAAACAAGGTGACCATTTCTGACGCAACCACAGTTCTGCGCTGAGGGGCTATGAGACAATTAAAATGAAGCTGTTTCTGTTGTTTTCCCCTCTTCTTCCTTCTTTTTATTCTTCTACTTTTTTTGTCTGTGATGGCATAAAAACAATTATACATGTGTTCCAATGCTCATCAGGACCTTCGCCTTACAAGGTGCCTGATGTTAGAAGAAGAACAAATGTCTAAGGTAGAATTAGTAATGTCATCTCTAACATAGAACTAAGGGAGATGAATTGGAAATTTTGTGAAAAGCATGTTCATTTTTAATCCCTAGGGTGAAATTTTAGAAGATTGCAGCACAAACCAGGAAGGGGAAAATATGATCGGGAAAGTCTTAGCAGGGGGAGTACGGAGTTAATTAAGTTCTTCTGAGACAAGCCCAAGTGGGCTGGAGACCATACTAATGTGATAGAACAATAGATTGCCCTGAAGAATACAGCTATCACAGGAAAGTTATTCTTCAATATTGTTTAAGATTTGGAGTGGAGCAATAAATATAAATAACAAGAGGTAAAGATAGCCTTGAGGCCTAGCCAGTTCCACATCTGGTTGCAGTTTGTAGCTATGTTTTGCTAGAAGCTCCTCTAGAAATAAGGACAACCATTGATTTTACAGTGCATAATATATTTCTTTCATGGCCTTCTAGAAGCTTTTCCTTTTTGTTAGTTGAAAACCTAAATAAGATAATCATGCCTTCAGATAAACATTACATTACATGCATAAACATTTCCAAAGCAAATTGGTAGCGGACAGGGAACTAAAGATGTTATCACCTAGGCTTAGGGAAGAAAGAAACATTGGCAGCTCAGAAATATTCAATTTTATTACTTGTCCCAGTCAATTATAACATAATTTACATTCAATTATCATCATATTTCAAGTCATGGAAGAGAAGTCTAATATCTTCTATATCAGCAATCATAGTTTCTTAATGCATTATTATCAGTAACCACACACTTCTTAACTATGTTTCTAACAGCCAAGGCCAGTTATTTTTGAATTTCAGTCAATAGCAATAAATTATATAGGAGGATTTGAGTAGAAATGTTCTTTATAAATTCTAGTTTGAACTATTTTAGGTCAGAAAATTTTAAAAAATTTTAGTGACTTGCTTTAACACATACCTTAAAAGCCTTCCTATAAAAGTAAATAGGATGGCATTTTTCTAGAGTGAAATTATTAAAGAAAGCTTTTATTTTTTTCCTTTTTCTTCATTTCATGTCAACATAAAAGGAAATTATAGCTCAAATTAGCCCCAATAAATGTAATTTGACCTGACAAATGAAATTAAGATCCAAAATCTGTTGAGGATCCAAGTAACAGACCCCTAGAAAATGTTTTCCTCCACACTTCTTCATTCTGAATTACATTTACCAATCAAACTGACTTCCCTATCTATATTTAAACACTCAAATTCTTCCTTTCCCTCTTCCCTATGCAACAATTAAGTCTGAATCTATCCCATACTCAGATCTCATCCATTCCAACATCAAGATAAAGACTCTAAGAACCTGCAAAATTGTGGCTTTAGTGGATAAAATCAAATCCTCAAAAAAAAAAAAAAAAAGAACTCCATAAAAAAAATGCATGGCATGTTTATTGAAGACATATGACAGTAAATAAACTAACAACATAGTTGAAACTTATTGTACAAAACCAAGATAAACCAAGTGAGGTTCAATAAAACGATCCATAGCATGTCTAAATAACAAAGTCTATTTTTACAATCTGATGTCAATTGTAATGCATATTCCAGCACAAACCTTTTCTACAAGAACTTCAGCTCAACCTTTCATATAGTTGTCAATGCTTAAACTAAACAATAGACCAACAAGTTCATTAAAACTCTTTATACAGAACCAAGAGAAACCAAGTGACATTCAATAACAAGATCCATAATGCACCTAGATAACGAAGTCTTTTTCTGAGTCTGATGTCAGTAGTAAGTATTGTAACACATGTTCCAGCAGGAAACCTGATATGCAAAAAAATGCAGCTCAACCTTGCATATAGTTCACAATGCTTAAACTAAGCAATAAAACAGAGTTGAGTTTGAAAAGCTTCCACGAGAAGAATGCCTTGATTTATGACAGAGGTAGTGCAGTTGTTCATAATTGCTAGCACACAGATAGCATACCCTGATAGAAACTCTCTTAAAAATGTATAAAACTGACAGAGGGCAAAAAAGAATGATAGAGATCTTTCAGATAAACTCTGTAGCTCAGTATGGAATTAATCAAGGAATCTCTATTGGAGGAAATATGAGTGGAGACCATTTAATTTGACAAATTATATGATAATTTCACACTATATTTACAAAAATTTGAAGAGTATATTGGTTCCAGTCGGTTGGCAAAAATGCAAGTTGACTACCTGTCACGTCCCGAACCTAGAGCATAACAGACGCTGCATACCTGCAGGGCAAATCATACAAGCATGCAAAGTTACTGATGAAATCATAATAATCTCAAAATAATAATAATAATAATTCAATCCTCAAAAATTAATTTAATCAAGATCCAAACAAATCATCCTCATAATCAGTGATCCTAACTAACATAAGTCAAAATATTCCAACTAATTATTATTATTCAAATCGAATAAAATGTTCAAACTAAACTAAACCAATCTAACTAAATTAAGTTAGAAATCCAAATAATCACGAATATCTTCAGAAGACCTAGCGTACTCTCCCAATTCCCGAACAATCATGATTTAGGATCTGAAAAATAGAAAAAAAAGAATAATGAGCTACATCAGCTTAATAAGCAACATAACATATTAAAGTGGGGTCTAAGCATGCCAAACAAATAAATAATTGAATAGCATGATACTAATTGAGAAAAAAATCAAATCTTGAGTAATACACATAATTCTTTCAAAATTTATTTTTCAAAACTAATACTATACCCAACATCAGGCTATGGCCACGTAACCCAGTGGCATGGGTCAGATAGCAGATATATGATGCACAAAGTGCCAAATAACATATATCACTATTCTAATTACCAGTGACTCCATGTCGAAACTAATTTCTCATATTACAAGTAGACATGGCCAACGAATAATCTCCATTGATGGGGTCAAATCATAACAGTGTTGAGAATACATATACAAAACAAATTTCATAAATTATCAATCATAATTTTCAAATTACAAGAATATTAAAATACATATGTTAGAACAATTAGAATAGTAGTAATAGCATGCTCGATTTGTTTAATCAAATTTAAAATAGAGATCATAATCAAATTTAATAAACTAATTATAATTTTTCAAAGGTCATTAGAAAATATATTTTGAAGTGTTAGGTTACTTACCTTGTGAGCGAAACCAAACTATATATTCAAAAAATTTCAAAAATCCTTCTCAAAATTTAAAATTCCGGCGAGCGCTCAACTGAAATCTCCAATGAGCGCCATGAGCTAAGACCGTTGCAAGTTAAGAGGAGAAGGAGAAGAAATCGAGAGGGTATGGGGGGTCTTTAAATAGTCGATGGAGGCTAGATTTTCTAGCTCCCATAGGAAATCGATATGAAAAAAGAGTTTGTCTTCTACTCCAAGTCGAACAAGACTTTATCTTTTTCTTCCATCTCCTACTCCAAGGTGAACAAGGCTCTATCTTTTTTTTTTCATCTCCTACTCCAACTTTTACAGCTCGACCAGTCAAGTAGACTATGCCCAATTCTTTATTAGCTGATGAGATGGGTGTTAGACTACCAATGTAGACAAATAGCTTCAACTAAATGTATTCCAGTTTTAGTTTAGCAGTCAACGGTTTTTATGGACAAGCACCAATGGCAGGGTCCTAGCCAATCAAAAGACTAAACAAAAAGGTACATAACAATAGAAAATATATTAGCATCTCATTGCCAACCAGTTTTAGTTTAGCAGTCAATCGTTTTACTAAATAATGTTTATTGCTTTCAAATGCTCTGCACTCTAGCTCTGCAATTTGGACCAACTCGTGATAGTCCTCTTTATACTTCGCTTGTTGATACTTTTATGGCATCATCAGCAACATTCACAATCAAAAAGAAAAACTCTCTTATCCATTGGAATTATTCTGCACCTTCCTAAAAATTCTTGCAATATGAGCACCAGTTCTCTCAACCAAAAGAAAGCACTATGTTTAATTCAACAAGGACTAGAAAGAGAGTAAAGAAAATCATCCAAACTTACCATCCAGCAGATAACCACATCTTTAGGTTGAAACCATCAATCTTTAAGGAAAGCCTACCATTCCTAGTTAAATAGCTGAACAATATATCAATAATAGTAGCGTAGGTAATGGGCAATATATTTTTGATCTCATATCCTCATGGATGAACATTAATAACATGACACAGCGACAATGAAATAACACTAAGTACTTTTAAATGAGTTCAATCTACAAGCGTATGACAACACTAGAAACATACATGCACCCTGACTAATACTTAAAAAGAATACCATATAAGAAGAAATAATGATGCCAAAACAAGAATACAATTGCTTAATTTGTAAAAAGAGGCTTGAGAGGTGGCGCTCATCTTGCAAGAATTTTTAGAAAGGTGTAGAATAATTCACATGGATAAGAGTTTTTCTTTCTAATTGTGAATGTTGCTGGTGGTGCCATAAAGGTAGCAACAAGCAAAGTATAAAGAGGGCTATCACAAGCCGGTCCAAATTGCAGAGCTAAAGTGTAGAGCATTTGAAAGCAATAAACATCGAAAGGTTTTGCAGGGGGATACAGTTAGTCCTATGATGAAAATTCTATCCATGTCAAGAACTTGATTTTCTTTCACTCATTGTTTAATGAAGCTAATGATATATCCTTATTTTTGTCGTGTTAAATTCATCTCACCCACCTAATGTACAATACCTCTGATTTTCTCCTCTAGTGGTAACATCAGCTTTCTCAAAAATTCTAATAAAATTAAAATTGCAGACTAAATCATAAAAATTCCAAGGATGGATAGCAGATAGATCATCAGTCATAAGAATTTGCCTAGAAAAAAAATACTTCAGTGATAGTTCCCCGGTAAGTCAGATGAACCGACCTCTTGTTGCTCCCTTCAATTCTGCATTCCTGAAAACGCCGCCTGATATCAGATATTCTCTCAACTTTCAAGTAACCTCTCCCATAATTGATGCTGGTTAACAGAGCAAGCAGACCAAACAATTGAAAATAGGATCACGTGCTATATGGTACCACAAAGTTTTCTTTTGCTCTTGTGAAACACTGCCCAAGTCCGAATAACTTGTGGCAAGGAAATCTGAATAATTTTCACCGAGTCCATCACTATCAGCAACCTCGTTATATATTTTCTCGATGACTCAAACCCAAAAGGAAAAAAAAAATCAAGCCTTTTCTAGGCCAACCAAAGTTCAGATAATATAAAATGTTTAAAATATAAAAGACAAATAAAAAAATTAAGAAAATGATAAAATATAGAATAATCTTTCCTTTTTTGTATGAGGTCAAATAATTACAACCTCCTGAAGAACAAAGGAATTAATTCACAAGAAATATTACCCTTGTCATCTGTTTACCTTCCATTAGATCCTTTCAACAGATCGATACGAGGCTCTATCGCATGCCCAAACCAAAACATTCTGCTCCTAGTGATTACATCACACGGCGGCGGCCACCACCACCTCCTTGCAGGCAAATCAAACATTAACACAGTAGCATCTAGAGTGTTGTAGAAACAAACAATCCCCCTCCGAGCTACCGTCTCGAAATGATCGAGCCTGCGACCTCCAAATTTTCTGAAATATCCATCAGGCATGAAGCAGATCAACCTCCATTCTTTCTTTGGCCAATCGAGCTCCCAAATCCCAACCCTAGCCATGCATCCCACCTCCTCCACGCCCCCAACCAAGAACAAACAATGTTCAAAATCAAAGATATGGGAACAAACAACCGGCGGCATCGCCACGTCTATGAGGTTCCAATCGCCGCCGATCGGATCGAAGGTCAATAGATGATCGGGCCCTTGGCTGAGGACGAGCAGTAGGCCATCCAATAACACGGCATTGCCGAGGACGGCGAATCGGCCGGGGAACTGGCCCTTGAGCTCCCACCGGCCAGAACGGGAGTCGAAGACCTGTGAATAGACGCGATCGCCGGTGCTGACGGCGACGATCGTGTAATGGGGCCAGGGGAATTCATCGATGAGAGCGAGGGCGTAGGGTTGGAGGACGCTCGCCATGTTAGGAAGGAGGGCGAGGGAGGCGCCGGAGAAGAGGTCGTAGACGGCGAGGCGGCCGCAGTCGTCCTCGGCCACGACGAGGCCGCCTGCGGAGGCGAGGGGGGAGAAGAGGGAGGGGGGGAGAGCGAGGGTGAGCCAGCGGTCGCCGGAGGGGCGGTAGGCGGCGGCGCGGGAGAAGTTGTCGGTGAATAGGATGAGGTAGAGGTCGTCGGCGTGGCGAC
Organism: Phoenix roebelenii; assembly: GCA_025769935.1. NCBI lineage: Eukaryota > Viridiplantae > Streptophyta > Magnoliopsida > Arecales > Arecaceae > Phoenix > Phoenix roebelenii. Next base: position 22,430,044 of record JAOXJJ010000001.1, on the reverse strand, counting down.
GGCGGCGGCGGAGGGAGGAGAGGAAGGTGGGTGAGCGGATGGTGGAGCGCCAGGAGCGGGAGACGGACTGGCAGAGGGCGAGGGTGGAGACGGGGAGGAGGGAGAGGATGGATTCTTGGAGGGCGAAGGGGAGGAGGTCCCACGGGAAGAAGGGGGCCGGGTGATGATCGGAGCCCGAAGATTGCTCCATTTCCATGGGGGTTTTTGGTTGAGGGTGCGCAGCGTTCGTTTCTAGTATAATCTTTCTAAATAATATGGTAATATTTATACTACAAAAATGAGTTGAGTTGGGTTTAGTTTGGGTTGGATTAGAACGAGGTTCGGGTCTAGTTGAGGTTACATTCAAGTCCAATTCTAACCAAAAGCCCACTCAAGCTCGACCCTAGGTTTTCCGGACACAACCCGAGTTTATAACCAAAATAATACGCCAGAGCGCAACCCCAAGGACCCCGATCCGTCTCGCCGACTCGACCTCCGTCTCCGTCTCTCCTCGCCATCATCGTCTCAAGGATTTCTTGCCTCCTCCTTCCCTTCCCTCTTCTCCTCCATGGATGCAGCGGCGGTAACAGCGATAGGTCGATCTTGATAGCTTCGTCTTCTATCAATCTCACCTAATTATCTTATCTCCACCTCGAAATAGAAAACCCTAGAGAGAGATGATCGGCACGATCCTCCCCCTTCCGGCCCCGCCCTCCGACGGCAACCTTGGCCCCATTCCCCCCGCCCAGATCACTGACGAGAACAAGGATGACAAGAAGCTCAAAGAGCAACCGCCCGCCGCCGCCGCCCCCCCGGCGCCGGTGGCAACCCACACGAGAACCATTGGCATCATCCACCCGCCGCCCGACATCCGGATGATCATCGAGAAGACGGCCACCTTCGTCGCTAAGAATGGCCCCGAGTTCGAGAAGCGCATCCTCGCCAACAACGCCGGCAACGCTAAGTTCAACTTCCTTATCCCCTCCGACCCCTACCACGCCTACTACCAGCACCGTGTCTCCGAATTCCGCTCCCAGCAGCAGCAGTCCCCCGCCGCTGACTCCGACTCCTCCTCTCAGCAGCAGCAGCTGCAGCAGCCGCCTCCTCCCCCCGATTCCGCCCCCGCTGCACCTTCCGGCGATTCCGCCGCCAAGCTCGACCCCGCCGCCCCGTTCCGCATCCCCGCTCGGAAGGTCCTCGAGCCGCCCGAGGCCGAGCAGTACACAGTCCGGCTCCCGGAGGGGATCACCGGGGAGGAGCTCGACATCATCAAGCTCACCGCCCAGTTCGTCGCTCGGAATGGGAAGGGGTTCTTGAATAATCTCTCGAACCGGGAGGCGACCAACCCGCAGTTCCACTTCCTGCGGCCGACCCACAGCATGTTCACCTTCTTCACCGCGCTCACCGACGCCTACTCGAAGGTGCTGATGCCGCCCAAGGGGGTGACGGAGAAGATACGGAGCAGCGCGCGTGACATGACGACGGTGCTCGAGCGGTGCCTGCACCGCCTCGAGTGGGAGCGCTCGCAGGAGCAGGCGAGGCAGAAAGCCGAGGATGAGATCGAGCAGGAGAGGCAGCAGATGGCGATGATCGATTGGCATGATTTTGTCGTGGTGGAGACCATTGAGTTTGCAGATGATGAGGATGAAGAGCTGCCGGTGCCAATGACGCTGGAGGAGGTCATAAGGAGGAGCAAGATGTCGGTTTTGGGTGAAGAGGAAGCCATGGAAACAGCGGAACCAGGAAAGGAGATGGAGATGGAGATGGACGAAGAGGAGGTCCAGCTTGTAGAAGAAGGCATGAGGGCAGCAAGACTTGAAGATGGTGGCCGGGCTGAGAAGAAGGGTGAAGCAGAGGCGACGGCAGCACCTACTGATGAACCAGAGCCTCCAATGAGGATAGTGAAGAACTGGAAGAGGCCCGAGGAGAGGATGCCTGCTGAAAGAGACCCGACCAAGTTTGTGATCTCGCCGATCACCGGCGAGCTGATTCCGATCAGTGAGATGGCCGAGCATATGCGTATTTCACTCATAGACCCCAAGTACAAGGAGCAGAAGGAGAGGATGATGGCAAAGATCCGGGAGACTACTCTTGCTGCGGATGATGAGATCTCTAGAAACATTGTGGGGCTTGCGCGAACCCGTCCCGATATTTTTGGCACTACAGAGGAAGAAGTCTCTAATGCCGTGAAGGCTGAAATTGAGAAGAAAGACGAGCAGCCGAAGCAGGTCATTTGGGATGGGCACTCTGGTAGCATTGGGCGAACTGCGACTCAAGCTTTGTCCCAGAATCTTTCTGGTGAGGAACAAGCTGATGCTATCAGTGACGACGGGAGGACCCTTCCAGGCCCTGCTCCGCCTCCGAGACCTGGTGTACCATCAGTGCGCCCTCTCCCGCCCCCGCCACCTGGATTAGCTCTGAATATTCCTCGTTTTCCTCCGAATGTGGCCCCTTACTCTGCTCCTGCTACTAGTGGGGGAATGATGCTGCCACCACCGAGGCCAGGAATTATGTCGATGGCTCCATCTGTGAGGCCTGCAGCTCCACCGATGTCTCTGGCTTCAAACCAGCAGCCTGTTATGATGAGCAGGCCACCGATGCCCCAGGGGATCTCGGTGTCACCTTCTATTCCCATACCGCCACCACCTGGATCGCAGTTCACTCCTTTGATGGCTCCCCGACCATTTGTTCCTATGCCCATGCCACCTCCTAACATGCCAACTGTCCTGCCGCCTCCTCTCCCACAAGGATTGCCACCTCCACCTCCTCCTGAGGAGGCTCCTCCACCTCTACCTGATGAGCCAGAGCCAAAGAGGCCAAGGACTGATGATGTTTCTCTCATACCAGAGGATCATTTCCTCACTCAACATCCTGTAATGCCTACCGTGACTTTATACATTTCTGTTGTTACATGTTTTTTTCCTTTTCCGTTAAGCATTTATTCGTGTGGTTAATTCAATGGATTAATGGATGATTATAGAATCAATGACCTATACTACTTATTACTTTGTAGGGACCTGCTTGCATTTCTGTATCTGTTCCTAATGTTGATGAGGGGAACTTGAAAGGCCAGCTTCTGGAGATCACAGTACAGTCCTTGTCTGAGACTGTTGGCAGTCTTAAAGAGAAGATTGCTGGAGAGATTCAGCTTCCTGCTAATAAGCAGAAATTGAGCAGCCGGGCAGGTTTTCTAAAGGACAACCTTACACTTGCTTATTACAACATTAGCCCTGGAGAAACGTTATCTCTTGCTCTAAGGGAGCGTGGTGGCAGAAAGAAATGATCTCTCCTTCTTTCATGTTGCAAGGTTGCTTTGGAAGAAGTGGAGTTGTTGGTTACAAAATAATATTTGGGTCTGTATAAGGTGGCACAATTAGTTGGATTTGTATGATGAGGATTTCTCAGAACTATGTTTGGTAGGTGGATTGGAACTTATCCATTACTAGTAGCTGATGAAATTCATGATTTTTAATGCAGATGTGAAATGTGGATGTAATCATGCTCTGATGTGTTATGGTGGAATGTTATATATTCCCCAAAGTGCAAGCTAATCATGACTTGATCAGTTTCTGTCACCATACTCTTGTTGCCTTCTGATTTTCAGTTTTTATCTCTTTTTGTTGAAACCAGTGCTCTATTGCTGTGTATGGATTATAACTATAAACAAAATTAGGAGTCTATTTAATATTTTTGATTTTAATGCCTTTAATTTCTTGTGTATTTTCTCATCTGCTGCATGGTCCATGGGTTCTATTTTTGATGAATCACGAATGCAATTTTTCAAATGTTGGTTAATTTATTGCCTATGATGCTTAGTTTTTAATAGAAAGGTCAATGGTGCTCACCATACATGCAATGTCTTTTACAATGTGTTCAGCGGTGTCTATTTTGGACCAAGTGGACTTTAGCTGGATGTCTTATATGCTCTCCAATTTTGTATTTTTTTATTATCGTATTATTTCAGTCATCATATGAATTATATGTATTAAGCCTATATGTACTGCATATATCCTTTGATATCTTACGCATCGGTTGTCAGGCTTTATGCTTCACGCCCTGAAGAGATAACTCATAATCAAAATATGGTTGTGACTTGTGAGAGTTCAAGAACAGTTTACTACTATTTCTCAGCCCAAAGTTCTCCTTCCATGAAGTAGCGTCAGTTTATTGATCAAAGCAACTTGCTGGAAGGGAGGGGCCAACAGGCCAGCCATAAATATTGGTAGGTCATTTCGAGGAAGGCAGACCTATTGTGTAGAAATTTTAATCTCATGCAAGCAGAAAAGCAACCTTTGAGATTCCTGGAAGATTAGATCGATCATTAGAGTCGAGATAAAGAGGTGAGAAGATACTGTTTGGTATGCGAACCGGATTCATCTCTGAGGCAAATTATGAGCCAAACTGAAACATGATCCACTGTCTTCTACCTTGAATATGACTATACATTATTCTTTTTGCATATTATAGTGACCTTCTCAAATCTACTCTTCTGAAAGACTAGCTGATCTGAGTGCTGCACATTCTTGTTCTTCCCTTCTAAAAGGCACCATATGACACTAAGCTAGTAAGCGCACAATCAAATCATTATTACTACACAGAAGTGCCGTACATAGTTCTGAAGTAAGAATAACATGGCCAGTGCCTCTGTTTAATGGGATAGTTTTGCTAGCAATGACATAAGAAGTCCTGCATACAACATTGGTTAAGTTGTAGGAACATTTAAGCTTCCTTAGGCATGTGCATTTTTGTCTTGCATCCCTTGACTTTAGCATATTAACATTCATCTACTTGAGTTATCTTGCAACTTTTTTATGGAGATTATGCTCAAGGCATGGGAGCACCCTTGCTTTGATGTCATGCGGGGTCACGGCCATCTGAACCTGCATCACGTCAGGTATGGAATCTAGTGCACATCGTGATGGCGGTAAAGCAGCTGGTCACCGCTGCTTTGGCTCAATCCATGTCTCTTACCATTGTTTTGTCCTTAATTACTCTGTGGTTAAGGGTCATTTCCATGGTGCCGCGTCCCTCCAAGTGCACTGGTGCAGCCTGCCTTCCCAGGCTCTTTCTTTAACCTCCTCCCACAGCTGCCCTTACCCACTCCATTGGCCGCAGAAACTGAGGATGATCTATGGTTCTCTGTTACTTGCTCTTCTACTGGTCGGTCCGGGGCTAGAATGCTCCTCCTGCATGCTGGAAGTTGTGTGATCTGAAGTTGGTCTTTGTTGTGGTGTCTATTCTGGGTATTTTGGGGTGATGATTATCTTTTAAATGGTCCTTGTTAGCTGTACTTACTCTCTACCATAATATATAATCCTTACACAAAAAAGGCTATATATAAATTCATCATTTCAAGTTTATGAAATGAGGCAACTTTATCTTAAAGATTGTTCTGTTTATTTTCTCAGACTGAAATTGACAAGGGTTGTAGTTGATATTGGAGATGGGACCATGCATGTTATTCCAGTTCTGGATTGTTACATGATTGGGAGCAGTATCAAATCTTTCCTGATTGCAGGCAGTAATGTAACTCGGTCTGTTCTGCAACTTTTACAGGTACAAGACTTTTCCTTGCTTTTTTTTTTTCAGGTTCATAAGGTATCTAGGATGCTGTTTTTTATAGATGCATGTAATTCGTGCTATGCTTCTGATGTTCTTAAAGTGATATTATGAGTGGCCATTATAGTGGCTAAGCTCTATATACCATATTGTTATTTCAGGCAGAAATATTTTGCTTTCCTGAATGAAGCATTATGAAGTAATATTATCTGTATTTTTTTCCTACTTTGATCATTCAACTTGTACATCAACTTATTTTCTATCACAAAATAATATGTTTATTTGGTATTGTTATTTTGATGATTCATCTTGTAGAACAACTCATTTCGTTGCACTTATATTTTAACCTCTCTATATCATTTTGTTATCAACTATGGTTGCTGGCTGGAAGACGATGAGAGTATTGTTTATGTTCGTACCTGAATTATGATTTGAGGAATTTGAGTCATTCATTTCCCTGTTCATCAGTTGACTGAAAAACAATTTTGTTGTTGCTGTTATTTTATTTTTGAATTAATGGCTGCTATTTGACCAATTTAACGGCATAACTTATGACTTAGCAGACAAATAGTTTTTTTTTAAGACATTAAGTATTTTTTTCAGGCAAAAGGTTCGGTGTTACTAAACAAACATAATAGCCTACAAGTAACGGTCATTGTATGTATGTATGTATGTAAGTATGTCTGTCTAGATCATCTTAACATGCTCTGTAGCATATGGAATGGAATATTCCTTTTTTCCCCTGTTATAAGTTGTGAGAGATGGTATGACTATTTTAAGACAATTAAGTGCTGAGATGACCTCAGCCTTAACCATCTAAAATTGACATTGGTGTCACATAGTTGTTGTCTGGCCACACCTTATTCTACACCGAGGCTGTTCTCCAGGCTTTGGCTGAAACTTGATTGTGCTTGAGATGTAACTTAAAAAGGTGACTTAGAAGTGATGTGCAAAGTTCCGAATTAACAAAGCATCCTGTTCATCATGTGGGTGCAAGGACCAATATCTGATAGAGTCTACAAGCATTTGAGGATCAATGTGGTGTATATTATTGATCCATGCAGACATATTGTTTCCAACAGTAAGGACGGTATGTAAATGGCTGCTGTGAGGCTTAAGACATAGGTTAGATCCTCTCACTAGAAGCAAAGAAATGCATAAATTTCAGAGCATACGGGATATCTTACTAGGGTCATCATTGTTGATTGTAACTGCAAGCAGCATGTCCACACTTCCATGATAATTAGCCTTAGACCAGGAAGATAGGTATTTGGTCTTTGATTCAAGTGCCCTAATTTTGTTACCTATCCATTCCAATGATCTTTGAGTCATTGTACTCTTGTTAGTGTTGCATTATTGCAGGTTTGCATCATCAGGACTTGCACCCTGCGAAGGTGATGATGCTCATGTCAATCATGCTCAACCCCTTGCTCTTGTGATTTTCTAATTTTTAGCTAAAAGATATTTCAATATGTGGAACTATGATCAACTATTATATTTTCATTGTCAAATCTGAGCACTAGTAGCTCATGATAAAATAGGGAAATGGATTTGTTGCTTGGCCCATAATTACATTATCTGCCATTGCTCTCTAGAGATGAAATGCTGGCAGTTTGCCTTTTTCTTTTTCTATTTTTTCTCACTTGCAGGTAGAAACCAGTTTGTAATTTGTTAACACTCAATTTGTTTCTTTATGACGATCTATGTTATGTTTCAATTCTCGTTATTGTTTCTAATGGCCATGGATCATATCTCTAAATGAATCAAATGACTAGATCCTAATCTGCCTTTGAACTCCAAACCAAGTTTGGAAAATTCTGTTTCTGTTTTGTTCAAATGAATGGAAACTAGAAAAATGGAAATAGGATAAATAATAGAAGAAAAATGAAAGAAGCCAAAGAAAAAAAATATCACACATCATGTTAGAGTATTTTGTATTTTGATTTTCTTATCTGTATAGTTTAGCAGTTTTAGATTGTACTAAAAAAGGCATTATCCAGTTATAGTCCTAGCAATTTGAGGTCTGGGAAATAAAGTAGCTGCTCTCAGGACTTGAACCCGTTCAATTGTACTTGTCAGCCCGAGCCTTCACCATTGCACCAAGCAATGGCACCAAGTTTTAAGCTGCGTAAAAGCAAAATTTATAGGGTATATTGGAATATATATTATTCACTTCTTAAAGTTTGGTTGTCAGAAATTCATTACATATTATGAAGTTATTCACTAATTTAGGTCTTTTTATTCATCATTTTTAAGTAAAACTCAAATATATATTAAGTGTATTTCATTTTTGAGGTTCAGTGGCTATAATAGTTTCAGGCCCCCTCTATTACATTATATATATATGTATAAGTATAGATATTTATGTGTGTGTGTATGTATATTAGTATATGTATATGTAATGTAGCAGCCATTACAATGAGTTATTTAGTGTTACAACGGTTCATTATAAATCAATTAATAGCTGTTATTTCATTTGTACTGTTTCTCTAAATAAAATGCTGTTTTTTTTTCTTCCAAAATTCAAATTCTTTTTTTGAAAAATCCCTCCAAAAGAGTCTGTACCCTTCTGGAAAGTAATAATTTTTTATTGAATGGTGATTTGGAACATAATTCTGTTAGTCTTCTGTATTGCTTGTTATTTTCTGTTGTAACACTGCCATAAATGCCATTATGATGGCGATAAGTTCAATACTAGAAAATGAAAACCCAAACTTTGAGGTAATAATGTCTGTTATAACCACTACAACAGTAAATGATGGGTTTGGTGGGGCTTTGTTATGATGGAATAATGCCAATATTGAAATCTTGGTTGAGGGTCAATTTGGGCCATGATTTCAAACCTTGCTTCAAACCAAGGATTGAAATACTAGCTGTATTGGGCCCCATACTAGCCGATATGGTCGGACTAGTACAAGTCTACACGATACTACAGGTGCACCCATGGACCCTATATTGATTAGTATCACCCCAAACTGCTCGTACCTACCTCTTACTGCTCTTTTTTTCTTCATTTGTACTAGCTTTATTAATTACCATAACATTTGGTGATAGGTATTGGTCTGTCCCTCAATTTTCAAATTCTTGCTCCAAAGAGCTGCAAAACCAGTTCATCTGTTCCAAAGCATTATTGGATGACATTGATATGTCAATACAATTCTTATTGATGATTATATGGTCATATTTTCCATCAACCTTAGCATCAAATGACAATCATGCATAACTTCAGGAAACAAAAACAATCCGCCCATTTTAGTTAAATTAGATTGGAAATGTCTTCTTGTTCTTCTCATCTGTTTCTGGAAATCAATTTATATAGGTATCCTTTCTGTTTTGGTTGCTGTATTCCATCATTCTCCACGGAAAGCCATAGCATTGGTGAAAATCCAACATCTTTCTTCTTCTGTTATTATATCCTGCACTTGATTACTCATATTAAATAACTTCTAATTACAAAATTTGTTTTGCATGATGGACTTTTAACCTCAAAGATGAAAAGAACTTTTCCTTATATAATATATTTCAGATCAGCACAAATTGTGCTGTAGGTTCATAGAGCTACTAGTATTCCTGCAACTGCCTAAGTTACATATGCTGACATAAAAGTCTTGCGCATATATTTCTTGTATATATGTTGGAATATAAGGCGGTCTCCATATGTGCTTGCTTTTGTAGAACAAGAGATGGTGGTCTGAGTTCTTTTCAAAAAAGATAAGGTAGTTTAAGTGTTGCAGTTGTGTATAGTTTGTGTCAGGCAGCAGATCTTTCTTTTTCAATTTGCATCTCCTTCTCTTGGGTTCTTCTGTTAGAAAAGTACATGGGCTTATTGCCCCAACAGAATAATTTCTGTGTCTTGAACAACTGCAGCACGTTGTTATGCTTTGGTATGTTTTGCTTGCTTATATTGTAAGTTAGATTTTTTTGAGGATCTCATTTCATAGGATATTAGGTCTGTGCAAAAGATAATATTATCATATTGGCTACATATCTCTTTTGGTGCTGAATGCTCCAAGCTTGGCCAAAGGAGAGTAATGGTACTCGCAGATTTAAATACCCCATGTTGTTGCTTTGCTTGTTGGGGCTTTTATGCTCAGCCCCTGGTGCATCCCACAATTTTAGGTTTCACCAAGGGAAACAAAGTGTTTCACTATTCCATGTATGATCCCATCATTCTGATAATGTTGATTCTCTGATGTTTTGCTGAAGATATTATTCTTCTGCACTTCCCAGACTAGAAATTATACTGACTTGCTGCATTTCAGCAGCTTAGACAATATAAAAACATTAAAGATCCCTTGTACCTGCATTACATTATATGTTCACTCAACAAATAACCATGTACCCTTGCAAGTGATTGAACATAAGTTACATGGTTCCAACTTGTTTAATGCAGCACATATTCTATGTAATCGATAACTCTGGTTGTCCTAGTAGAGTTCTACCCTCCTGTTTAATGCATACTTTGCTTTTTTACTTGCAATTTGCCTTTTAAAGTTTTCACTAGAATCTGCAAGTTTCACTTAGATAAATGCTTTTGTTGGAAAATATGATGCTTCAGCTGGTATAAATAAGAATTCTACTTTTTTTTCTTCCTTTTCTTATATATGGATTAAACAAGATTTGCAATTTGTGTTTTTTACGTCATCTAGGTATGGAAGGCCTTTAGCAGAGGTGGTCATCCATCCATTGTCTCTATTACTTATTCCTCCTAATTTTCAATATACAGAGTGATTTGGTTTAGCAACAGTACTGCTCATGAGGTTCACCTACTAGTAATTTTTTGTGCTTATCTTATAAAAGTTAACAATGTATCTAGTTTTAGTCTGTGAACTAGATTGATATGATTAATAAAATAGAGATTGTATGTGCCTATCAAGTTGCCCTTCATATTATAAATTTTCTTTAAGTGAAGAACCGGCACGAATCTTTATCACAATATATTTACCTACCATCCAACCTTCTCTGGTCTCTGACCAATGTTTCCGACTGACAGGGGAGCTTATTACTTCATTTCTAGTAATTTCTTCATATAACAACTTTTCAAGTTTATGATGACTGTTTCCTGATTTTCCTTTCTTTTGGCATGCTATTCTTTACCCTGCCTCTTTTGATGTGCTCCTAGCACTCAGCACCTATCTAAAGTACTGAAACAATGCACAAGAGGGAGCTAGCGGAATACTGAAATAATTTGCTTCTGACCAAGTGGAGGCTTCTTAAGGTGTGCTACTTGGTGGGATGTTGACAATGTACATATTGAGCTTATCCAACTTTTGTATGGGGATGGTTCGAGTGTTCAAACTATGATATGCATTTAGCAGCCAGTTTGGCTGTTGACAAAAAAAGAGAAAAAAAAAAAAACGAAAAAAAAAGTGCTGCTTGGTCTCATGTCATCCATGGTAGGATGACATGCTTTCACCGAAGGCCTTGATCTGCAGGGCAGGCACATTTAGTGCATGTATTCATGGCTTTAAATTATCAAAGGTCTCTTTTAACTGTACCAGGATTACATTTGAACCTTGTCAAGTTTGAACTGGAGGTTAACACGAATACTGCTTCGCCATTTGTTCTTGTCAAGGTTTATGTATGACATCAGCTATAATTTTTTAACTCTGAAACTGTGATCAACTGGCTCATAACTGGTTAAATTGCATTCCAAGTTTTGCATTGCATGGAAAAGTGAATGTCAGGTTTGTATGCATCTGTCTTTAGTTTTATTCACTCTCTTCTGGATGTTGGGAGAGGAATAAATGGAGTTTAGATTGTGATGATTCCAACTGCTAAAATGATCTCTTAAGTATCATTTTTAGCTGATTTCAGCTATTTGAACCCAAAAGCTGTTTGGATATCTTAATTCCAAGGATACGTTTGGAACGGAAATTATTTTCTCATCTGATGTCAGAAATATCGTAGACGGACCTTGGGTTCTGATTCTTCTGAACCTTCGCCAGGATCATGGAGATAAACTTATTCTCGTTCGGATTTAAATATCTAATCACAAAAATCTATTCACCTCGGATAGAACCAATGACAGAAATCCTCTGAAGGGTTACAAGGCTCGGATCTCACAACAGTTGTAAACAAAATGGCCTGGTTTTCTGACGCTAGAAATCCATTGGGGAACAAACGAAGAGGGGGCAAAATAAAAAAAAATAATATGGAAAAAAAAATCTATTCACCTCGAATGGAACCAATGACAGAAATCCTCTGAAGGGTAACAAAGCTCGGATCTCACAACGGTAGTAAACAAATGGCCTGGTTTTCTGACGCTAGAAAGCCATTGGGGAACAAAGAGGGGGCAAAATAAAAAAAGAAATAACTTGGAGGGTTACAAGGCTCGGATCTCACAACAGTAGTAAACAAAATGGCCTGGTTTTCTGCGAGAGGGGGGCAAAATAAAAATAATAATATGGAGATGCGGGGTATCGATCCCCGTACCTCTCGCATGCTAAGCGAGCGCTCTACCATCTGAGCTACATCCCCATTGGTGAAATGGTGGTAGCGTTTATCTAATATCATCATTACTTACATATTACATAGTCGACCTTCCACAACCTCGATACTTGAATCTTGTTTAGTGTCATGCATGGATCACTTGCTTTACTCATTTCAAAAAAGTAAAAAACACTTGTTCTGTTTATTTTTCTGTCATAATATTTTTTGAAGGATGTGGTCTCTATATAGTAGGATGTCAAGAACGAACCTTCAAGATGATTTTTGAGTTCTCAAACACAACTTGTTTGTGTGTCGCACAACAGCCATCGATAAAACATAACCTGAGACATACACATCATTTTGTGATTTCAGATAATTTTAGCTCAGTAATTTTCTTGACAAAGTAATCTTGTATATTTCTATTCCTTCTTTAGTCTTGTGTTGTACACAAATTTTGGTGGCATTATGTTGGTCAATTGTGGTAGATTTGGTAGCTTTATATCTTACTATCTTCCTAATTTTTTTATTTGATACAGTAGTGAGACAATATATTTAGGCCTGCACAGGAGCGGCCAAATGCATTTAGCAGCCTAAGGCCAACTTACTAAAAGAGGCCTTTTTCCTTTCTATTTTTATCTTTGAGGCCTTTCTTGTACTAGGCCGGCCTAAGGCGAACTTGGGCCTTTTTCTTTCTATTGTCTTTTAAGCCTTTTTCTAGGCCTTCTTTGGGCCGGACGACCGTCTCAGTCGCCTAAAGGTTGGGCCGGCCCTGCCTGGATAACTTTTGGAGACATGCAGACATTCAGGTTGGTTGTTCCTTTTCAATTTCTTTGCTACTGTTGCCTTGGGACCTTGGTAACCTGCAGATACTAATGGGCCCTCATGATGTAGTGTATGATGGTGAGCCCAGTTTCATCATGTAATCATTCTTTTTTTTCAATGAATACTATATATTCCAGTTAATGGCATGATATTTGGTATGATAAGCATCAAATTCTCATAATCAAGTATAATCTTATTTGCATCTGTATGGCAACACCGCCAATGTTCTCTAGCTATACATACGTTGTAGTTTGATCATATATACTTGTCAATTGTCATTGATTCTGTCCAGTGAATACTCTATTCACCAATTAGTTGCTTGGTATATAAGTATTGTAAGCATTAAATATCCTTTGTTTCAGAGACAGTCTTATCTGCAGTCTGGTTAGTGAAGTCGTCAATACTCTCTAGCTTTATATTGGTAGTTGACATATTTACATGGTGATGAATTTGTAAAGCAACCTTTTCTTCTTATTTCAGGCAATTCCTGTTGATGATGATCCAATATACGTCACTTGAAGAAATTCCATTCGGTATGCTGGAACGTACAAGCTGTTTTTTTTCCTTGAACTTGCATGCCATGTTCCTTCTCTATCCATCCATTGAACTTCTTTAATCTCCAGATTCGGCGCAATTAAGTCGACAATCTCAGTTAGGATCAGCGCATCAGAGATTGTTCGGAAACACTTCTAGAACTTCAGGGAAAGTTTTTTTTTTTTTCCGTAAATACAAGCATTCTTTTCGTAGGCATTTGTCCCCAATTGAATCGGAGGATCAAATCGATAGACGTTTCCAATACTGACAGTAGCTCCGGCTGAAGCAATTGTAGCAAATTCGCGCGGGTTAGAGCCTCCTCCTTAGAAAATATAAGGTTTTCATGAGGCTGATCCTGAGCCGCCATCCAAGCACGAATACCATTATTTAAGAGTATATTTTTGGTGTAAAAAGTCTCAAAGTCAGGATCTTCCATTAAACGTCTTGAATCCATTAAGTTGGCTTTCTTGTTAAATATTAAATCCTTGAATGAATGAAAATTATCATTCATTCCTTCATGGTTTTTTTTTGGTGAAAATATCATAGAGATGCAAAGTAATATAACCAGGATCCATTTTTACTGTTAAACTTCCAGGGACGAAGCAGGAAACCTTGTGATGCTAGTGCATGCTATGAACTGTTTAACATTTGGCCTCTAATATACTCTTTTTGGGTGTTGTTTTTTATGTAGGAATCTTACATGCATGACCCTCACAACTCCACCATGCATCCAGTTGGCAATACCAAACAGAGACATGTAGGCAAAAGAAATGCTGAAGCACAAAAGGGTTAAAGATTTTTGATTGTCAGCAGTGATATTCTAGTTGGACATGCAAAATTCATTTGATATGCTTGAGGAAAAATTACTTTTCCAACATTCTACTTAAATTTTATTTGAATTGTTTTAGAATTCGACATCCGCAACTTGTTGGTTTTACAGTCCAATGTGGACCTACTATCATAAACTCCTAGCACATTTCATCCATGCCTGAAGTTAGCATTGATGGCGTGGAAGTGAACATAATTTGGGAATCTAATTGGCCACATTCTCATGGTGGCTAGCTCATCCCTATACTAAATTACATAGTTTTGCATCGTTCCTTTATAAGACAATTCCATAGTTTTGCATCATTTGTTTGTAGATAATTGCTTAGTTTTGCATCATTTGTGGAACCGAGCCGGAATTGGCTCAGTCACAAAGCAGGATCTAGAACACGACTATGAGGCCGAGCCTGGCCATCCCCTGCTCGACCCTGAGCCTACTTTTATTTGTCCAAGCCCGGCTCAACCATCGAATTGTAGCCTAAGATTGGCTTTGTCCAACTCAATTAAACCATAGATCACGCAAACTCATCACTTGTTTTGCACTCCACAAATTTATATATATATATATATGTCAGATAGATAGATAGATAGACAGATGGATCGATAACTAGATAGATGGATAGATAAATAGATAGATAGATGATAGATAGAGATCGATCTTAAATTTTTTTTCTCTACTAACTACTAGGTAGCAACCTATGTAAGTTATGCAGGATAGTTGATGGGACGGATCTTAAATTAAATTGCTCATTTTGGTTAAGTTCCCATGGTTCCAGGGTGCAGTTTAATTGGGAGGCAGAAGACCATATGGAGCCACGTTAGTCTTTTTCCTTTGGGGGGGTCTGATGATGTGAACCTCTCACTTGGAAGTGGCCTCCACCGCCCATGTGCGACTCCAACCCATCGCCTTTTGCCCATCCTCTCCACCAACACCAACTCACCTTTTCCACTCACTGAAGCTGTTGATGCTGGTCCATCAATATCTTTTGGATATCTTTGAAGACAAGGAAACCCGGGGAGGTGTTTCTAGAGGTATATATCAATCACCATGATAAACTATCACTTGATCATAGCAATTTTTAAATTGGTGAGAAAATGCGCTAGTTTAATTAGCATGCTTCACATTCTAAGACTCGTGAGTTGATCAAGCGTCTTTAGAGATTTTCTGATATATATATAATGCTGATATGGATGATTCATACAATTTTAGTATGAATACGTCTAAAAAAATACAACATATCTTGGAGTGCATAAGGCAGCTCCCTCTCTCAAACCCAAAGGGTGTCTCTAGAGTGGTTGGTCAAAGGCCACCCAATATAATTGTTTTGATCTAGTTTTGTTATTGTAAGTTGGGGAAGTATTACTTCTTTTATCTTAGAAATAAAAGAATCTATAAAATTTTCATATCACAAAGAAACCTATTCTAGTGTTGTGATTAAGCCATGCTTGATTTGGATAGGAAAAACTCTGAATTTGACCCATTACATCAAAGTGCATTCAACCTAGCACTGCACCAAATTATCGGAAACTACGGATTGTCGCGATAACTTTTGACCTGTATTTACCAAATCGTTTGAAATGGAGGGATTGGGATGTGGAGTTTTTATTATTAGATTAGGTTTAGGTTTATAGGTTTGGTCCTCCAACCCGGCAAGTAACCACAAGTTGAACAAACTTACCAAATTCTATATGAACTTTGTAAATTGTACAGTGAGTCATGGTCTAGTCAAGGATTAATTTATATGATTGTAAAGGCGATACAGCGAATGGCCTTAAGATGAAAAAAATATACCTAAAAAGTTCAGAGGACAACTGAAGATTTAAATTACAGCACTAGAAGAAGTATTGGTACTTGTTTCGATCTGACTGTAAACTACATGTAATGCAAAAGTTCAAAATACTATTCAAGGCCATACTCATCTGAATCTAATTAATATTTATTTTGCCAATTAGCATATCTTAGATCCATAAAAGAAAACATATATTGGGGTTCAGCTGCTATGGATATTCATGAATTTTGAATTCTTTAGAAAGAAACCAACTACTGAGTTCACAACCCTGGCCTACATAATATTTGTAACATAATAATAACAGTAGTAGTAGTAATAATAAATCATCATCATCATCACCAACAATGACACATAAGTGAGAAGAGCACATAGCAGTTGTAAAAGAATCAAGTCCTGACTAATTAATTATAACCTTGTTTTGCTTCATATCATTATCCTCTTAGAACTTCTACTTCATAAATTCATCTGTACAGTCCTAAGCTTACAATTGCAGTTGGACCATAGGTAATTGAGGATTTCACAAGACTTGATCTCTCTTGTCGTGCATGGTCTTGCCTCCTTTTCCAAACCAGCTCACCCAAAAATCTGACTCTTCCACACACTTAAATAGCAACATCCTTCACTTTACATCTGCCTCTTCTTCTCCACCAGTACTTGCTTTTCTTCAATCCTCTTCCCTTTCTCTATTTCCATCTAGTCTTTCTACTCCCTAACGAGCATGGATGGCTATGGAGAAAACTACTTATGTTGCTATTTCCATCCCAAGGAAGTGGTTGTGGGGATATGTGCCCTTTGCTTGAAAGAAAGGCTCCTCTCCTTGGCTGCTAAACAAGGCCACCTTCCTCTATCCAAGGACACTCAAAGGTCCTTCAGAGTCCTAAGGAGGAAGCCCAACATCACCCTCCCTAAAGTCTTTGCTCTTGGTTCCTTCTTGCATCGCATCGAGTCCCGACGTCCTCGACCAGACGATGGCTCCGATGAAGGTTCCATTGCCAGCCTTGAAGGTACGTACGTACTTCCTCATCACAATTTCCTCATCAGTGAATAAGGTCTTCAAAAAAAAAAAAAAAATCTTTACTCAATAAAAAAGATCCAATGAATCCACTTAAAAGACAGCAAAAATGAAGACAGATGTTGCCAAGAAATGCTGTCATCGAAAGAAATTTAACACAGCTTTATTACCTTCTAATAGTTTTATTGCCCATACGTAGTTAGGAGATTAAACTTCAAGAATTCTAAAGAGATATCAATGAATAGAGCTGTTTTATCTCACATTATCAATTATTATGAATTACTACTGATCAAAATGTTCTATTCTCCATTCCATGAGCATAGCACACTCTTGCAATAATGAAGTCGAAAATTTGTGACAAGTTAACCCAGTAGGACTTTCTATGTGCATTGAATTCATAAGTTGGTGGATTCCAAGTAGAAACTTGTAGAGCGACATTTTCTCACTGATTTAAGAGCACTGCCTTTGCTTAAATTAGACTCCTTCATATCGATCAAGTTTGAGGACAATGGGCACGCTTCATGGGATAACAAGAAAGCAGCAAGCATGAATCCAACCATGAACACCATCAGCATCACCACCGACAAGATCCAGGCCGCCGGGAAGGAGAGGAAGGGACCAAGGAGCATGGTGGAACATGCAAAGGCTCGTGGGATGCTGAGGTGGCGCAAGCGGATTGGCCACCTTCTCCAGCTGGCGCGATGGAAGAGGTCCAGCAAGGCAGGGACATGCCATGTGGCACTGGGGGGTAAGGTAGAGGGGGCGAAAGGGAGGAGAGGCTGGATCAGGAATCTAACAAGGAGGAGGACCGCCACCATAGGCTAAGTTGGGATAGTCCTCTCACCTACTTGCCTTCCACCCAACTGGTGTGCCTTGTCACAATTGGCACATAGATATGTAAATTTATGTGCTTGTCTGAAATAGAGTTTTATTGACACTATACTTCAAGAATATCAAGATAGCACATGGCAAGTTGTGAACTCCCATGATGATGAGCTGCTCTTCTGTCTTTTAGTTATTTGTTTGTTATTATTTTGCACTTAGAAGGGATTAGATATTTTGCCTTCTTCTGCTCTGATTTTCTTGGTGATATCTTTTGGCCCCTGAGTTCTGTGATTATTATTGGTATTATTATTGTTATTATTTTCTATTTCAGTGAGTCATGGGAGCTAAGAGACTAATAAGATGGTGGATGTTTAGGTGATTTTGTACTTATAAGGTTTTTGTTTAATTGATTCTAGTCAATTCAAAAAAAAAAAAGAGAATAAACATTATGTGCATTTTTTCATCACTACAATTGAGAGGGAGACATGACCCATTTTCAAACTGAATAATCCCCTGTGACTTCAAAAATAAAGTTTTACGACCTTGATTTGGGTGGAAAGAATTTTTATTTTTTTTAAAAAAAAGTGGGAGCGAATGACCTTGTATGGATGAGAGAATTGTCCCTATTTTTTCTGTTTGATGAAAATATAAAGAGCAGGCAGACAGGAGCTACAACCGTTACTGGATTGGTGCCTAATTTACATTACAATATTATCCACTCATATGTAAATGATGTAAATGATGGCGTTATAAATATATATACATATATATATATATATATGGATTATGACAGCAATGATAGAATTTTGTTTTAGGAAGCTATACATGCATAGATACGGAGCGGATTTTCATTCAAATCTAGTTAGATCTATATTGGATGATGAAAATTCCACATCGACAATTTGAACTATTAAATGAGATCTATTATTTCTAAATTACTTACATAAAAAAATATATTTGATTTTGAGACTCCTAGCCTATGCATCAAATGATCAAAAAAAAAATATAATTTAATTTTATATAGATTATATATTTTTGTGATCAATTAATGCATAGGCTAGAGATCTCTAAGTTACACAATTTTTAGTATATTAGTAATTTGAAGGCAGTAGTTTGCATCCAACTGCTCGGATCATCGATAGGGAACCCCTATCAACCAATATAGATCTGATCGAATTGAATGGAGATTCATTTGAGAGTAGCCAAGTTTGGTTTTTTTTCTCTCTTTCTATACATGTATATATGTATATATGTGTGTGTATATATATATGTATAACAACCACTTCAACTAATATGCATTAGGATCAAGAGTCCGTATTATGTCCAATTAAGCTGTCATATAATTGCTTAATTTATGACTATAACATTATGATTCATGTTCGAAATTAATAATATGAAAATAAGGAATATCCACAAATATTTTTTATTGTTATATGATGTCCAGTTAAAATGATCCTCTTGACATATTTGTCAATGAATTGCAAAAATTAGGTTTCTAAAATTTTGTAGGCTAATTAAGGTTTACTTAAAAAGTTAACCTTAACTATATGGCACCGATATATATAACATCCCATAATATTTGGCAAAAAGAATAAAAGGATCCGAAAACATTTTTAGGCATCATAGAGCAATGATGGCATTACCAAGACCACAGTTTTATGAGTCGGCACCAGAAAGCCAGCCACACCTTTTTCACATATAACAGTAAGAACTGGCATCTCTTGCTTAACTTTCTCAATTCTCATGCGTTCAGATGTATTATTATAATATATATCACACTTTACAAGTTTGAATCCATAAAAATATTCACTTCGATCTCTTAGCCTTTGTCGACACTGAATTTAAAATATAATTATGTGAACGGATTATATGGGCTCCCCATCATTTGCGCACGTGCGACCAATACATTTCTCTCTCACACGAGCCTTTCACAAGCCATTTCTTATCAAAGGACCTTATCTGTGGGGTCTATCAAAAGAACCATATATAATTTTTATCAGAAAAAAAGAACCATATATAATTAAGTAATACAAATCATATGAAACTTTTAGGAAACACTAAGAGGCTAGATGAGCCAAGTAACTCGCTAGCTACTTGAGCTTGATTTAGATCCAAATTCGACTTAATTTGATTATTATCGAACTCGAGTCAAGTTTGAGTAGTTTAAATAATTTTTCAAGTTGAGCTCGAACAATAATATACTCAACTCGAAAGCTCATAAATCTAATCATATATATATATATATAATAATTATAATAATATATTGTATTTATAATATATATTATTAATTTAATACTTTAAAATAAAATATTGTGTCGTATTTTATTTTAATCATATGTTTTAATATGACTAAGCTTCGAATTCGAATTGATCTTACATGGTTGTATATTGATCTTAATATGTTTTATATGTTTTAAATGAACCTATCGGTATGCGAACTCATACGTTTCATCATGGTTGTGGAGACGTGCCAATTGGTGGAAACCGCAGCTTGAATTCAAATTGGGATCCGGGAACTTGCTTACAATTTTTTTGGTAATTAAGTTAATGAATAACATGTAACATGTAATTTTCATTTACAAGTAAAAGTCTTTATTTATTATTTATTAGATATTCATGGTTATTATTTATTTTTTGGTAATTTTTATTTTCTTTCTTTCTTTCTTTTTAACATCCTTTGAGTATGGTCCTACAATTTCTTACTTTTCGTGGGTTGAGATCTAGACTTCATCAATTTGGTGGTGATAAATTACAATCATGCAAAATTGTGCAAGTATATTACGAGAAAACTTTTATAAAGAATGGCTGCTGGCCAATAAGGTTGTGGACTTGATAACTTCGTATGTGACCAACTACTTCAGAAATACCTTTTGGGTTGGAGAGAGAGAATTGCCTAGTGCGTTCCGAAATATTTTAGTTTTCGATTTTTTTTGGATGTATCTGTATCCAAACTATATGAATCATCCGGTTCAGCAGCGGACAAGCACCCGTGCAAGCTAGGTTAAATGGTAGTCCAAATTGCAACAAGGAGAAAGCCAATTATGCTTGAGTGGACTGCATAATTTGGTGGAGGATTGCTTGGCATCATATAACGAATTATAGAGCTCAATTATGCAAGCAAGAGAAGGCCGGGTCACGGGCCCTTTCATCTGTCAATGTCTTTGAATTTCTTTTCTTTTTTTTTTCTTCTAAGTGAAGCGAATAAACTATGGCAGTCTATAAGTTTTAAATGTAATACGGCTAACATCCATTCTGTTTTAAGTCTACTCACCCTTATACTTTGCAATCCCCTTCAGTGTATTAGTCATTATGCAAACTATGACCGTTGGTATGGAGGCGTATAACGGCTTAACGGTCATTGACATTATCAATGGCTATTGGTGATAAATGCTAGTTTTCATATTAATTAGTATTTAAGAGACTAGTTAAATACTAGATAACCAATAACAGACCTAACTCAAAAATTATTAGTTAACTTTTATCTTCACAACAAAAAAGACAAAAAAAAACCTATTTTAGATGAAGGATATTAGAGTTTTGGACCATGATCATTATGTAACAATATAATTAACTCCGTGGTCCAGTCTCCAAAATTTCCTCCGTGTATGCCAGATGAGCGTGGGTTCTCGCACATACTTAGGATGTGGCAAACCTATTTGGAAAATCAAGTAAGGTTGGGTTGGATTTCCTACTGGATTCATGGAGTAAGTAAATTATTTAAGTAGGCGCATACTAATTATAGAGTGGCAATCGGATTGGGTCGAGTCGGATATAGATCGGGTTGGATGCAAATCGGATCAAAAAATTCGTCAACCCAAATCTGACCTGTTTATTAAATAGGTTAAAATCCAGATCTGAATCCGACCTATTTATTAATCATATAACTCGATCCGACCGATATAATTCGTTTATTAAATAGGTCGAGTTAGGTTAAATGGAATAAGTAGATTAAGTCAATTTTTAACGGGTTAAATAGGTTAAGTGGGTCCATTAAACAAGATAAAAATAGGCTAAGCAAGTTTTAAACAGGTTAAAAAGATCGTCCGATTCAATCCGTCCGAATGTTAAATAGGTCTGATGTCTGAAACCCGAATCCAATCAGAATGTTAAATAAGTTACATAGGTCAACCTGGTTACGACCCGAACATATTTAGTCCAAATCTAAACTTACTTATTGCAGGTTGAACACGATTGGATTGATGGGTTGGGTCATATTTTGCCAGCCTTAATATCAATCCAATACCTTCTTAGTCCAAAAATTCTATAGAAGGAAAAAAATGATCTATGGAGATTTTCGTTTTCTTCATGCATGCCACATACTTATAGATAGAATTTAAGCTAAGGTTAGGACAGACCCTCAGAAGAATATGAGTAGGATAGGCAACAAACCCAATTTCTAAAAAAAATCTAACCCATTCTGCTGGATTTTTCGAACATACTTTTAACAATTACAAAAGTATTTTATCATGACCGAGCTTTAAAAATTAACAATCATATTTATTTAAATAAGTTATCCTTGTCACCTTTTAGAAATCAGGTCAAGCATATCAACATCACATTGGCTGTCCGCCTTGTGAGTGTGGTGGATGTCCACCTCATGACATGATTTAAGAAACTTGGACGGTGTGGGTAGGGCTCACATGGGAAAGCCTTTTTTTTCTGGTACCATAGCTTATCCTTAATGTCCAAGCTAATTCCCAACCATGTGGGATGGCTCCTGTTGGCCCATACATCATTGTATTGAACCTTCTCCACTATTGAAGCTTTCCTGCTAACCCTTGGTCATAGTTGTACATAGGAGAACAATAATGTTAATAGATTTCAAGCCATTGACATGAGAGGACCCATTGATCAATCAAGAAGATCATGAGGAAGCCTATTAACCTGAAATTGAAGTCAGTAGTAATAGTTGATTCGAGTTTGAGATATAGAAGTGCCAAAACTTCTTACAGTGGCTGGATTGCCGTCCTCTGATCATTGGCTAGCAAAATTGGTGTCCATCATACTGAAATATAACTAGATCTCAAGTTTCTATCTTCTGGATGGAAATATGATTCATATGACTTCAAAAGCAAGAGAAGATGCTTGAAATCAAGCCTTGATATCTTAGAGAGTATTTGAATGGAAGGATATTGTTGTGGCAGTGAATGACTGAGATGAAATGGCGTGACCAAATTTATCCAGCTCATGATCTATGTGGCGATCCAGGCGCCATTAGAGATTCCTCAGGCATTTTACTCAAGACCCTTTGAGTCAACATAGAAGCTAGGATGAGAAGATTAGAAGCAGCTAAACTCCAGAGTCGAACTCTCTCAGCCCAACCCAATGACCTAGGCAACTAGTTCAACCTGAGAACTTTCTCACGACGGAGGTATCTTGATCCTTTCACCTAAATGCGTATGAGGCTCTAGCAATTCCATCACATGCAAAATAGTTATGGCATATTCCTGGGTTATTATGCTACATCAACGAGTTGTTACATCACAACGTCGAGTTATTGTGATATGATTTGTTGAAGATGTGGGATGATAGTTATAAAAAGGCCAAAAACTCTTCTAAGAAAGGTAATTGAAAAAATCACCCTTTAATTAAGCAGCATTCTGCCTCTCTCTCTTTTTTTTTGGATAATACAAAAATTTTCATACCATTCTAGTATGAATACATTCAACCAAATCAGAAAAAAAAAAGAAGGCAAGAAGAAGGCGAAGAGGGGGAGGGGGGTTGTGAGGACTCCAAACAATCCTAAAGCGAATCTCTAGAATGTCGGGCGACGAACGATGCCACCCAATCGGCCGTTCTATTTGTCTCCTAGTACACATGAGTGACATGGACATCCAGACAATCTTACAGAAGACCATGGATATCATACAAAAGAGGGTGCTGAAGACTAGCCCTAACATGGCCCTGGATCCACCGGATGACCGTAACTGAAGCCCCTTCAAGCTAAATCCGATCGGCCTCTAGGACGAGGTGAGCATAAGAGATACTCTCCCTCTTCATTAGAAGAGAGCAGAAGCCCAATCCTCCACTACTGTGAGGCTAATAGAGGACCTCCCAAGCAAGGAGATGAATGTCTCTCCTATCATCCTGCATTCTCCAAAGGAAGTTTCTGAACATCCGCTTCAATCTCACCAGCAGCACCTTAGCAGCAGAGTGTTGGACAAGAGTTTAATCGGGACAGAGTTGAGGATTGATCTTACCAGCATCACCCTGCCCATTATGGAAAGGGCACTTGCCTACCACCCCTCCAGCCTCCTGCTGATGCTTTTCTCAACCTCACCACAATCAGCCCTCCGCAGAAGTTTTCCTATGATAGGAAGCTCCAGGTACCTACAACAGCCAGCTTGCTCTCCAACCCCCAAGATCTCCTTGATGCTGCCTCTTAAGTGATAGCTTGCTCTTCGGGCTGAAATAGAATGCAGACTCGGCAAGGTTGACTTGCTGACCTTAGGCAACACGATAGCCCTCCAATATGCCCCTGATCCTCACGGTACTCTGTCTTGTGGCTCGACCTAGGAGTATGCAATCATTCGCAAAAAGGAGGTGGGAGATCAGCTCAGTCTCTGTGTACTAGGCCTATAAGCCTCAATGACCTGCACTAGGAAAACTGCCCGAAGGGCTCTGGACAAGGCATCAATACAAATGATGAACAAATAGGAAGAGAAAGGACAACCTTGTGAAAGACCAATGGTGGAGTCAAAGAAAGAAGTGGGTGCGCCATTCACCAAAATGGCAAACGATGGGGACTAAACATATCCCATATCTTATCGGATCCAGTCCGTACCAAACTCAAAACTCTCCAAGGAGGAGAGGAAGGTCAGCACATCCGATCGTAGGCCCTCTTTATATCCATCTTGACGACCATGAGGCTTCATCTATAAGGGGATCTCCAAAGGTCATGCATGAACTCTTGGGCTATGAGGATGCTGTCAGAGATATCATGACTGCTAACAAAGGCACCTTGCTCAGGGTTGATGAGTCTAGAAAGGATCCTTCTGAGTATGGCAATCAAGATCTTCGCAATGGCCTTGTAAAGAGTAGAGTAGAGGCTGATAGGCTTATAATGATCAGGCTCGGTGGCATCCAGTCATTTGAGCATCAGGGTAATAAAAGTCTCCTTCCATTCCCTCAGCATCGATGTCATGTCAAATAAGTGCCAGATAGAAGCTACCACCTCATGACAAATAATAGGCTAGTACCTTCTGTAGAAGAAGAGGAAAAAATCATTGGGGCCCAGAGCTTTGTCTCCTACCAACAACCAAAAAGTTGCTTGAACCTCTATGGTTGTGACCGGCATAGATAAGGCCCTCTTCTTAGCCTTCGAAACTCTCGCCTCAAGAGTAGGATCAAAAGAAGAACTTCCATGCTCAGCCTGGGTCGACCACCTCTGACTAAAAAACTTCAAAAGCTCCCGACTAATGACCTCTACATCCTCTATCATCACTCCACTACTATCCTTGAGGCTCTGGATCTTATTCCTCTACATTCTAATCACTATCGATCAGTGAAAGAAACTAGTGTTCCGGTCGCCTTCCGTGATCTACTAGACTCTAGACTTCTATCTCCAGAAAGTCTCCTGCTGGCGTAGGAGCGAGTGATGCAAAGACAACATAGATCTCAACTCGGCCAAATCTTTTGGAGACAAACCCCCATCCCATCCTCCTTGGATTGGAGAGAGACAATCGAGCCTTCCACCCCTTCAATCTTCTAAAGATGTCACCCACCTCCTTTCTGTTCCACCTTCGGAGCCAGTGCCTGAGTAATTGGAGCTTACAGGTCACACAGTACATCACATCACCTCACACCGCTATACTCTGTACCTCTCTGACAATATCCCAAGATCTCGGGTACAACAGCCAGATCTTCTTAAACCAGAACAGGCACTGATACGGAATGGTGGACTACGTATAGATGAGGATCGGGCAATGGTTTGACCCAATCCATGGCAGATGATGCACATAGTGGTCCAAAAAGTTCTAGATCCATCTTGACATAGCAAAGGCTCTATCAATTCCCTCCCAGACCCTAGCTCTCCCTGGCGGTTGTTGCATCAAGTAAACCTTGGCCCCGTAAAACCAAGGCCCACCAAGCCATTAGTAGCAACAAACTCTTGTAACTCCCTAACCTCAGCCTTGCTAGAAAAAGCCCTACCCCCCTTTTCTCATGCAGTCCGTCAATGTGGTTGAAGTCACTTTCCACTATGGTGGGAATGCCCTATCGCACCATATAAGACACCTCACTCCATAAGCCCCCTCGCTTCCTGTAGTCAGTACTAGCATAGATCGCGGATAAAAACTAAGGGCTACTATTACTTTCAGAATTCACCATAATGGATTGTTGATTACATCTATGGAAGATATCAAAGTTGGCAAAGCCGATTTTTCACACCACCACAACACCCCCAGACAAGCTCTCGAGACTTAATTAAGTAGAATCCCCAGGATAGAGGGAAGCATCGTCTGGCCTGCTAAAGGCTTCGACCTGACAATCTTGTCCTAAGGAGGACACACACATCTGAATTATACAAGTCTACTAACCTCCTAAATATGGCCAGGAAGGAGGGCTTCCCGACCCTTTGCAATTCCATGTTGATGAGGAGGGATTCATGGGCTGACCGCCATCCACTATCTCCTTACTGGCTCCTGTACTTTTCAATTCACCCACTGCCCCACTCTGGGCCCCCTCACCATTGTTGAAGGTCTTCGTCCCGAGTGCTAGAGTTGCCTTGAGTTGCTGGATAGCTCGGGCATGTCCACCAGATTCCTTTTCCTGGAGTCCCAAGTTCAGCCCAGCCACACCTATGCACCCATCTTCTTATTTTTGCATCCTGATCTCCAAACCCTCTGGTGTAGCTGGTTGGTATAGCCCTGTCTGATGGCACCCTCCACCTGGACTGTCAATTTAAGCCCTGTTGACTCCATCCCCAGCACTTCACTAGTTGCCAACAACTTACCGGAGCCGGTCATTGCCCCAACAACCTCATTCATTCATTCATTCTTCTTCTTCTTTACATCCCCTAAGAAACTCTCTTGGAGTTAAGCATCGGAGGGTCCGACTGGAGCCAAACTGGCGAGCTCTCTAGACCTTGTTTGTTGCCTTGCAAATCCATGGAGACGGTCCACATCATCATGTCAAGATCAGCAACAGATTGGCATCATCTATAAAAAATGAAGGAAGAAATGCCCTGAGACTTAGGAGAAACGACCGTTGAGCATCCCTCCAGCTTACTTCAGATTGATCCTCATGCATCCCTCTAAGATCCTAGTCTTCTTAGCGAGTTATGGGAGCTATCAATGCTAGACAATTCGACTTGCTCACCCAGCAAGTGTAGGCCCTAAGCATTGTGGTGTAGAACATGCAATAACATGCCCATCGATCAAGTCGTTGGCGTGGAAGGAGCGCATGATGCTTTTGTCAGCACGTAGTTGAATAGCTCGGGCCACATCGTTGGCCACCCGAGAAATTATCAAGGCCGAATCATACCCTTAAACAAACCACCTCGAGATATAGACTGTGGAAGGGCGAGCCCGAGCTAAAAGGATTTCTTCCGCAAGAGCCAAAGAGCTCAGACCAGCCCGTGCTAAGGTACAAGCCTTGGATGATGATAGACAAAAAGAAGTAGCAATGACAGATGGTTAGGCAAGGACGATTCCTTCTAGTGGAGTCGACCTAATCGACGATACAATTTCGACCTCAGGGTCGAGATCCACATTCTCCGCCCGAGGTATTGGCACGTCGGAAGAAACCTCGAGAACCGAGGCCTTAGCAACTGCATCAGTAAAGGAGGATTTCCCTCTCAACTTCTTCCTCTAAGGGGTTTTATTTCCGGACGCTGCAACCGACCTCTTGCGCATTTTCTTCTAAATTAGTGCCAGATCGGTCTTCATAGCTATAACAACTGTAAGGCCAAGGACGAGGTTAGATAAGAATATGATGACGAGGAGAAAAGATAAAAATTTTGAAAAAAATTATCCTGAGGATCGGCTAGTTTTAGATTGACGTTAATCAGTGTCTCCTTGAACAATAATTCTTGCAAAGAAGGAATTTTAAATTTAAGAAGAATGTTTAAGGATCTTTGATCGTTGAAAGACAACCTTGGGGGCCGGTTTAAAAATCTACGAAGTGTCCTCCATAGGGTTTCTAATCGCCATGGTTGCTCGAAGGAAACAAAAAAAAAACTCTCTTTCCATCCATAAATGGAAGAGAAAGTACATCGGATCAATTGACGGCTTTTCTGAGGAGAGAAATACCACCAATTACTTTCCTAAGGATGCCCCTCTAAAGTAAAGCATCCTCAGAAAAGAAAAATAGACGCCCGGATGTTCAAAAGAAAATAAAGGAAAAAAACCTACAATGACTTGCCAGGAGTTCAGAACCAACTAGGTTGGGATGAGGTTGTAAACCCTCATAAACTAAATGAAAAATAGTGAAGAGGTAATCTCAGCCTGACCCTGAGAGTTTCCTCATATAGGCCGAGCCGAGCTGGATGAGGATTTGTTATCCGGTCTTCGAGACCGGCAAGCTCAAAAATAAACTCGAGGAGTATAAAGTGCTAAGCTCAGATAATCTCCTCTTGGGTAAGGACAGACACTTCATAGTCTGGGCTTGAGCGGACCTCAAGCTCAACCTCACTTGGAGGTGAGGACTCCCGAGCTCAAGAAAAATGGCCAGACGACCAACTCCCCACTGAGGCGTTGACCTCGGCATCACTCATGGTGGTAGAAAAAGTGAAGAAAAGAGTTGAAGGAGAACACAAGAAAAGAAATTCGAGCAGCGAGTAGACACCCACTAGAAATTAGAAGAAACACAAAGGACGCCAGAGCCAGAAGAGAAGAGTTTCGTCGAAACACCACCTGGGAGGGAGCTTGAGCACTTGGGGAGGTTTGCCGAAGAAGCAAGAGTGAGAAATGAGGGAGGGGGTTACCCTTATATAGGAGTACGAATGACCCTGATCAAAGCAACGGTTTGATTACCCGAGCTGATTCATCCATATGTTAGCTCGACATGAGCAATTCACCAGGATCATCGCACTAATGGCACCTCGAAAAAATCCCAAAATAATAGTGCCTCGGGATAGCCCTAATATGGTGACGCTTTGAGAAGATCAACCAACATATTAATACCCCCTTCCAGAAGCCTTGTCCTCGATTGAGATGATGATATGACTTTCGTCACACGAACTAAGATGCAGCTCAGCCTTGAAAGTGGAGGGCAAGTGATGGAAAAAATGTTGGACATCTCAACCTCAGATTAGACCGACCTCGTTGACCTTGGTATAAACCTAGATAAACAACTTCGACGAAGGCCAAGGAGCCAATCTGCATGTGCTAATAAAGATTAGGAGTCATAGCAATGCTGCAAGCAACATATGATCAGCATGATCACCATTGTATGCCGCTTACGCAGAATGTTTCTCACATTATAAACGTTTAGCTGACCGTTACCTGGCAATTAAAATACGCTGCACCAAATCAGGTAACGAATTGGTAGACTACCCTATAAAAAGAGGTAGCCCAGAGGTCCTCAGGTAAGTCCATTCAAAGACTACTTCGTAAAAATTCCTCCCTTCCACACTATTATCCCACCGTTCTTACTTAAGCATTAGAAAGTTCCCCACCGAAAATTTTTCAGCAAGCAGACTTTTTATAAGTTATCCCTGAAGG
The DNA here is from genome assembly GCA_025769935.1 of Phoenix roebelenii. NCBI lineage: Eukaryota > Viridiplantae > Streptophyta > Magnoliopsida > Arecales > Arecaceae > Phoenix > Phoenix roebelenii. The sequence goes on along the minus strand of JAOXJJ010000001.1, from coordinate 22,400,603 downwards.
AGACCAATTCTTCCACACCTCGATCGCTCCAATCAGTTCGGCTCTCACTAACCTCAGAGCAAGCCAAGCAATACTCCGACCTTGGTCTAGGATTCTGTGGCAACACCTCCTAACCAAATCCTTGCTAGGATTTAAGATTCACAAGGGAAATAACCTCATCAGGCAACTATATCCAGGGACGTGATTATGTCATGCTCATCAAAACATTTGCAACACTAAATGCACCATTACACATAACTGGTTCAAACGCACAATGCAATGCATTCAACACAACGCATAATTGACCATGGAATCAATGTAAAGCAAGTAATACAGAGAAGAAAGTCAAATGTGCAACATTTGTTGCATTTATGTCCTGGGATCATGCCCTTTCCAAGACAACGAATGCAGTCGGCTGCATCTCTGAAAATACATAGTCCAAGCTAGCAGCAATTTATTGATGCAAGTATGCGAACAAGGCAGATCAGGTTCGACAAAATCTTAGCTGGCTCATACAGGATTTATGCAGTCTTCCCATGCCAGGTCTTTTGGAAACACTTCGGATGCAAGTCAATCCAACAATTGGAGACCACAGCCACTTTCACAGACATGAGACCAGTTTCCCAGCAGCTACCTTCTATCAACTACTGTATCAGTTTCACCCCATATTAGAAGGAAAAAAAATTTCACAGCTGCAGAGCATCGCAAGGCAAGGCATTTATTTTCTTGTGAAGCTGAAGCTCCAAAGAAATATTCTACATGCTTGAGATATGATTAGATAAGGCAAGGCCTCACATTAACTGAATTCAGTAATATCACAACCCAAACCAGCACAACTTCAGAGAGGTAACGTCAGGGTACCTAACTGCAGTATGGATCACCCAGTTGCTAAAGTTTGCATCAAGACTCTAGCATCAGGAACTAGCGAGTCTAGGACAGCAGGAGAGATTAGCTCTAATGTTCTTGTTAATGCTGCAGATGAATGCAAATCCTTTACATATACATATATCATAAAGCTTCTCAAGTTGTGCAAGGAGTACGAGTACAGATACCAAACCATTCAAAGCTGGGTCGACCTTCATAATTTATATTTCCTCCCCTTTAATATAAATTTCTTTCCATCAGCATCACCGTTCTTTCCTCTGTGCTACCCACAAACCCTTGTTATTTTTTTCGCACCAGGCGTAACAGCGAAAAGCTTTAGGATCAATGTGAACAGAAAAGACCATCAAAAGAAGGATGATTTTGGATATCTTTGAAATAGCATCTCTTCTCATTCTTTTTTTTCCTTTTCTTCTTCCCGACTTGCCTGAGAAAAGGAGGAAATGGAAGGGACTAGTCCCACCCAATCACAGCATCTCTTCTCATTCTTACTGCCATCAGCGGATGCAATCATGTCAACGTAACCATAGAGCTATGTCTGTGGCAAATTGTATGGGTAGATTTCTAAAACAACTACCGATATTAACCGGTAAAGTAAGCTCAAAAGGAAAAAATGATGTACAAAAACAAGAGTAAGACATCAGTGACAGTATGAACTAGACTAGCTTTAAAATGTCAAACAGCTAATACCTCAACAACGACTCGGAAATTTCAGACAAGCGAGTTCAACAGTAACATGAAGAAGTCAACATAACAGTTGGAAACACACTAGGTTAACATACTGCTCAAGACAACGCATTAGGATGACTTAGTTGCAAGAGGCAACATTCATGTTGTCTTCAACAAGGACACCTGCAGTGGAAACAACAGCACAACATTCAGGTTGTAAACAAGCATATTATATCCTAATAAACAGCAGAAATGCTCACTTGAACTCATGCAAATTCTTATGTGAAGAAACAAAAAAGCCAGAAAGAATAAAACATCCCGCCATTTCTATCAGACTTATGATGGCACTTCGATTATTCATGCATACGAATTCATGCCATCCTTATACTAAATATTTTTTCTTAAAAAGAGAAAAAATTAAAAGAATTTTTTCTTTTAAGTAGAAAAATGGGCAGCACATATTTTGCCTTCTCAACACTAAGCACTGCTCATGTACTCAAATATTTCGAAAAAGTTCATGTTCTGGGGTGCATTGACTTGTAGTTTCAAAGGCACAGAAAGTTCTTTGGATATCAATCTTCTAACTCAAAATTTTGGTTAATAAATGCTTGCATTTATTTCATAGAACACATGGAAGACATTAGAAGCACTATCGATTGATAATTTTTCTGAAGGCTTCTACTATATTCTCAGATCAACTTTTCTCCACCACAGTTATGACATATATATAGCATGGGGTTGCCTATAAACAAGCTGAACTTATGATAGAGAACAAAATTGGTATAATACTAAGCAAACTTTGGCTATTACCCAATTCTAGTCCCAACAATATGCTGTCTTGGGAGGGGTTAACTAGGAACAAACCTAATCTCTCTCCCTCTCTTTCCCTCTCTCTATCTTTTCTTTTTGGCTTTTCTTTTTTTCTTTTTTTTTTTTGGCTCAAAGTGGTTGCTCTAAAATCAAGCCCATGCCATTGCACTTGTTAGCCAAGCCTTTTACTAAGTAGTTTTGGTATCCATACCGATACGATGTCGGTACAGTATCCTTATAAGTCGGATAGCTATACTGATGCTCGATACGTCCCCTGTACCAAGTATTGGTTCGGTATTAGTACAGTGCTTAGGGCAATACACCGGCATGGGGCACTTTGCCTTATATCATTGCACCAAGCAATGGCACCTAATTCAATATATCATAAAACCTCCAAAATATCAAATGGTTACTACCCTTAATCCATGAAAACAAATCCCAGCTCAAAATAACATACATCATAAGGGATATTGGATATACATATATAAAGAATCATTTATATTCCATATCAAACAACTATTTTCTTTTATTCTTCCCTCTCCAAAAGTAAGCTATACACTTCTGCTAATTCAACAGCAAGCATTGGAGATTATATAAAAAATTCTGCAGTTGAATCCATTACTTGGGCAAATGAGAATAATAACCTTCCTCGCAAGCTTCTTGGACATTATCTTGCTTATAATCCACCAACAGTTTTCCTACCACTCACACTTTGTAAGTGAACATTTATCTTATAAAATGCAAACCCTCAACGTAATTAAATGAAAGAACTTGGCCCAATTAGCAGCATCAATCATTTTAGGAAAGTGAAGCATGAAGCATCAAATTGAACACTAGAGTCGAAAAGATTCTGTTGAAGCAGATTATCAATCACCATTCACTACACATTTTGTATCATTATTTTCCTGATTTTGGATTATTTACCTGAATTTAGCTTGTAATGTTGCTTGTGTTTAACCATTAAAGTAACAAATCATAAGACATTATAATTATAACAGGCAAAGATGGAAAAGTTTCGAACTAACTGATAATAAAGCATTAAGATAAAAGGCAAGTTATTGGCCAAATTCATGCTGCAGACATCATAGACACAGATCCGGAAGAGTCCATATGAAAATCAATTTGGTTCAAGGATAAAACATACCTTCCACGAAACTTAAATAGCTTCATAAATTAAGTTTACATATATACTACAATTAAAAGACAGATTAACAGCATTCACCTTCTGGCATTTCTACTTTGCAGTCATAAAAGATACATCAGTAAGAAAATGAGTTCACTTCCTCAATAAGATCATCATGACCAACAAAGAACATGAGGACCAAAATATAGCAAAATGGACAAAAGAGGGTAGAATACAAGGTAGTAAGAAAAAATAGGTATTGCCATCCTTTAAATTTCACACTTCAATAATGGCTAGTCCCGTGTCTCATTAAATATTATCACATGCATCTTATTCTCAAACCGCAAACTATCTTAAAATTAAATCACATAAAAAAGATTTGCAACAATATTTTAGAGATGCAAATTTGAGAACTTTAGCTACAGAACAAGGAGAAGGGCCAGAGTGGTGGGCCTCCTAAAAAATGGAAAATAAGAACACTTAGGAAGCAGGTTTGCGAACAAATTTCCAAGGAGATTCCAGAGTGGGTATGCAATCCTAAATGGAAATTTCCTACTGCCAAGGGAGGAACATGTTCATGCCGAAACATAATAGAATCTCATGAAATCAAAATAAGGAAGAACTTGACTTTCATGACCATAACTAGAGGTGCAAATAAGCCGAGCAACTCATGAGATGCTTGAGCTCGACTTAACTCGCATGCTACCAATCTCCCGTCGAGCTAAGTAGTGAAGTACCCAGCTCGAAGGATCACAGGCCTAATCGAGTATATATATATTTAATAATATTATATTTTACTTATAATATATATTACTAATATAATATTTTAAAATATAATATTACATTATATTTTTTTAACCATATTTTTTTGATTATGACTAAGGCTTGAGTTCAAGCTCAAGTATGGCTTGGTTGATATTCGAGTTAATCTCGAGTATTTTTTTTTTTTTGATCGAGTCAAGCTCGAGCTTCGATATTAAGACTTGATCGATCTCAAGTCGAGTTTTGAGCCCAAGTATTTTGAATCGAGTTGAGCTCGAGCCTCTAACTACTCGACTCAACTTGGCTTGATTGCACCCCTAACCATATCTTCAACCCATCAATACTCTATCCAAACTAAATCGTCTCACAATTCATGCATCTTCTTCTTTTTCATTTTCCTTTTTCTTTTTTGGGAAGGAGGTTATGAGGGTCAGTATGGTCCCCATTTGCACCATAATGCTCGATCCTATTATCTCCCATTTTTCTATATCCATTTTACGGTTCCTCTTCATTCACTCCATGTATTCAAAATTTGTCTTGCACACATAGAAACACATCCCAAAAAGTAGAGGGCAGCAACCACTAAGCTATGCCGCCTCAATGCCATTCATTCACGACAAGGATAATATCAACATAGATACATTTCTTAAGGACATGTTCAGATGCGGGAATTACTTATCTGTATTATAAGTTGTTATTAGAGAAGAATTTCTCTTAAGAAAGGGGATGGAGAGGAAGAGTTGAAAGCAATTGGTGTGCAATTGGGAATGTACAATCTTGATTTTTCAAGATAATACAACCCACCCAAAATAATGGTTTATCCAGTCCCCAAGAAACTAGGATATATCTTTCCTGCTGTCTTCTCTTCTCCCCTATTTTCAAACTATAAATTCCATTTGCAATAGATTATCCATGGATCGTGCATTCGAGCATCCAAACAGCCCTTAAATCTATTTTTGTATCGTTCGATCAAATCATCTTTGGTTTTTTCCTCCACATTCCTAACCATCACGATAAATCCAAGCCCAATCTTACCAAGGCCACCTAGAATCTGTCTTAAACATCCATATCAATGCAATATAGGTCAAAATTCAGTCAACATTTAGCAATTTACTTTTGTGATTTTTTTATTTGATTTGCTACATTGAATCTCATTAGTCTTTTATAAAATTCTTTTAAGAGAAGTTTAGGATTTTCTAATCTCTAGAGATTTTCATACTTATTTTTGGGGCTATTTTTGTGGGGAGTTTTGAAAACTTATTCTGAGAAGGGATATTATCCAAATATCCTGCTTCATGGTATAGGATAGATTAGGAAAACTCAAAACTCATCAGGATTGTGACTCAAAAAGATTGCGATGGCCTTTCATGGGGAATCCTCTGGCATTACGATTTTTTCTATTTTAGTAAAGTATTTGGTTGTTCATTTTACCAGAAATGTGTAGGAAAATGTCTAGAAAAGTCCTACTCATTTAATGAGTCATACTTGTAAGGTCATATGACATCTTTAGCTATAAAAGGTACGGGGGTGCAACAAAGCTCAGGTTGGCTTCTGTTAGAACTACCTAGAAATGACCCAACCCTAGTGGTCATCAATTTTTGGAATTAGAATCAACCAATCAAGGTCAAAACTAACCAAACCCAATCCAAATAAGATTGTCCATGTCAATTTTGAGTCACCCAATTTTTTTTTAAAAAAAAAGATAGCAAAAAGAAACTATTGATTTTATTCAAGAAAACACATCAAGGATAAAAGTCATATAAGTCCTTTATCTTGATATTGGAAAATATTGAATAATAATCTTTTTATTTGTTTTTATTGTTCAAAAATTGTAAAATAAGGGAATATCAAGATTCTTCATTTTATAGGAAAAAAAGATAACATAAAGATTGAACCCTTTTTTTTGTAACTCCTCTTTCCAGAGGTGATGAGGTTGAAGAATTACATATAGATTGGGTGAAGATGATGATACTGGTCATTATGCAGTGTCATGAACTCACAACAAGATGAAAGCAACCCTGATGAACAACAAGTTAGGGATCTGGTACCTTGATGGCGAAGCATGGAGTTAAGGACCGATCACTATTTGTGATGCTTTAGGCCACAAGGAATACCATTAGTTTTGAGGAGAATCATTGATGATCAGGCAAGAATTTGTGGTAATATTGGGAGGACTGTAAAGTTTTGATGGAGGCTACGGTTTTTTTTTGAGAAAGGGGAGACAACTCAGGTGGACAATTGGTAGGACGTTTACTGTCTTGTTGTTTATGAAGACTATGTAGTTATATAAGAAACAAGTCCCCCCTTTTGTTTGGAGTGAAGTGAAGGAGAGTGCTCTAGCCTAAACTTGAAACAGATGTATCTAGCCAAGAAACAGATGTGTATCTCTTGGCTATCATTCCATATTTGTTTTATTTTCACTCAATCTGCATCCTAGTCCCTATTGATGGCCTCTCAAGTACATTTAATCATCTCCAAACAATATACTCCATACTATATGCTACTAATATATGGTCCAAAGTAATAATAGTTAAATTCTTACCAGAGGTTGATTTAGCACTCCTCCATTTATATATATATATATATATATATATGTGTGTGTGTGTGTGTGTGTGTGTGTGTGTTTATTTTTCCCCTTTTTTTGGAGGGGAGGGAGCAAACCAATGCCTACCTCCCAATTGCATTACACTACAACTCTACAAAAGCATCATGACCAAGTTGACTTAGTAAGAAGATAAAAAAGGTCTTGACATTGTATGTTCATTAAATCAGTATGAGAAAATTTTAGCAATCAATGGGTAGGAAATTGTAGAACATTCAGAATACAGTATAGAGATGTCAAGTGGAAGTTTCAAAGAGGAAATTCAAATAGCAATGAATACAAATCAAATTTAGAGACAGGCCTTGGGATGATCTTAGGTGACAGAGTATCCATTTAAGTTTTCATATCCCAGATCCATAAGATGATTACAGAAAAATGATGTTTGGTGAATAACGGTCATTAATATATGCAAGGTCATACATTGTCAAATTGTCATTTGAGCATGTTTGAAACGGAAAAAGTTACAAGGAATATCGAATAGAATCAGAAGGCACCTTTTGCTGCCGTAGCTTTATATTGAGATACAAAGCACTATCAAATCCTAATTTATATGGCCACATATTCCATGCAGAGCGTTAACCTTAAAACTAGAACCCAGATACATATATAGCCTGGATAAGTACATAAGCATAAATAAAATACCGAATCTTGAGTTAAATAGTAAGACCAGATATTTCACATATAGGAACACCACTTTGACATTAAATTCAATGTGAACTATTACACATTTGAGAAATTTGAAATAATTAAATTATATAAAAACAAACAAGAGCATGTTTCGCTGACTCATACCTGTAGAGGCTGCATGTGGCAAGATGCAGACATCATTTCTTTTACATAGAACATGCTTCCAAAGCAGAAACTCTTTGACGTTGCACATCAAGACCATCAAGCAACTGCTTATGTTGGTAGGAGAGAGAAAAATCATGCGGTAGGACTCCACTTGTGGTCTCTCTATACTCTTTATCTGCAGCAACATCAACAGGCTGCTCTGTTTGGATAATCTGACCAAACAACTGAAAAGATCCTCCCCTAGTCTTCCTAGTCGGCTTGCAAGCCACAGTTTTGAGGAGATCTGTGCCACGGTCCAGGATACTTCCATTGCTCAGTGGCGATGAGCCCTCTGAAATTAACGTACTTCCAACATTCGAATTAGTGGATACATTACTTAACTTCTGTTGCATCTTAGCGCCATACAGATTATCAGAGAGTGTTTGTTGGCCATTCAAGGGTATGAAATTGAACAAAGTGGGGACACAGATTTGATCATGCCTGGCTCCCTGCATGCCAGCAGGAAATGTATTGTTATTGATCAATGGGGATAGATTCCCCATGGATTTACTCTTAAAACCTGTTACTGGAAAGTGCATGCTGCCCTCTCCAACATCAGAAAAGTCTTGACTTTGTGGCCCCCTTAGTTTCTTCATTAGGGGATATGGAGTTTGTATCTGAGGAGGGGCAGAAACTAGCTCCACCTGCCAGGGATTTACACTTCTGACATTCTGCAAAACCTCTGGTTCATCCCAGGTAACCTAAGAGAAATATCAAGAATAAAGTTAGAATAAGCTTGAAGCCAAATTATACTGGCTTTTGGCTTGTATCTTTTGAATGTGCCAAGGAGAAGTTGCAAGAGAACAAAGAAAGAGATTTTCATGGAATGATTTGGCCGAAAAATAGCAGACTATTTCCTGACGTGCTTTCATATTTGACATGTAAAACGTGCAATCATTTTATTGATTTGATGTAATTAACTTTTGAGATGCCCATGTTGACAGACTAATAATGTATTACGGTAAGTTATGAACCTGGATCTGTCAAACTACTTCAAAGGTGCCACACATGGTTTGCTAGAAAAATTATAGATAAAATCAATTGATGTAGGAAGAAATACCTTAAATAACAAGATACAAAATTTAAAATAATTGTTTCCCAGCTTTCAATTTACCATCATATTACTGTTTAGGAATATAACCTCATAGAAGAAAGACTAAAAAGCATGTCAGAATCTTTTTAAATTACCACGATGGAACTGCACCACCATCCATTCATAACTAAGAAAAGCTTTGTGTGTCATAAAAAAGGTTCGGCTTTGAGAAAAAAGAAAGAAAGAAAAAAAGAAAGTAGAAAGAAAGATCAAATTACTTAGCAGTTTACACTGTTTCAGTTTTTTTTTACGATTTTGATTGAAATGAATCATTCAAAACTATTTATATCTATGATATAGTCATCTACTTAAATCATGTTCTGGACAGGAAAAAAACTGAAGTGATTCAATTTCTATATGACAAAGGCCCCAGATGACACATTCTCTATATTACGGGCAACTAAGGATTTATTCTTAGAGGGGTTCTAGTAATCTGACCAAACAGGTGTTGCACATCCAGTTCGCTGGCAACACTGTTACTGCAACAAAAATCTAGCCTGATGGTGTAATTAATGTTAATTTTGACTCTTGAAGGGGTATCAATTTAGAACTGTCAATGCCACCCATCCTTCCTACTACCAAAGAAGACTAAATTGCCAAAGACCAATCCAAACATGCCTGAACCCCTTTCCTAGGCCCCTTTTTTCAAACATCATCACCATCATCTCAGCTGCTTGGCACAAGTCCAGACATCACGATATTCAAAATTAGAAATATTTTCAATTAGCTTTCTACGTTATTCATATATAACACATTTCTTATAATTCTTACAAAATTTTTAGTATTTCAATCCAACAAGTTATATGAGTTGAAAGAAACTAAAAGATATCCCAAAGAATTTTTTTCTTGAAAAGTGATGATGACAAGTGAGGTAGATACTGTCTAGTTTACAGAAGATATAGATGTAAAGACTAAAGAGGCATGTAAATATGAAGCATTGCCATATGACAAAGAAGGTAGGCATTGAGGGACAATTTGACAATACAGAGAGTGTACAACAACCAACCAGTATATAATGAACAAGCAAAAAAGATAATTTCAATAAGATAAATAAAAAAAACAAAGTAAATGTATTTTGATATTTTTTAACTATATATTGCGGCTAACATGTCTAGCTTTATAAAATTCAGCAAAACCTATCTGTAACATGTTACTAAATATCAAATTGTAATGGCATGGTACAACAATTTCACACCTGTATCAACCCTCATTGAGATGCATAACGATGCAGGACTAGCTAAAGGTTTTGACAAGTTGCCAGTTGTATTTTCACAGATGCAACTAGCTCATATGACTATGGTTCCAAGCGTAAATATTGTGTTCCTAACACCTTTGACTCAAAGTTGTCAAAGGCTCAAGACACACTAAGGCACCCACATCTCTGAAGACTAGGCGTAAGGCCCAAAGGAAGGTGTAGAAGAAGCAAATGCACAGCAAAAGAAGCAGAGGCAGAAACAAGAAGAAGAAAGATAACTTCCAGTCCATCTCCCAAAAGAAAAAAGGAAAAAGGAGAAGAAAAAGACAGAGAGATGAAGAGGAGGAGAACCAGGGAGCTTACCGGATGGAAGAAGAAAAACGTCGCTGGTTTTTTCTTTTCCCTTATCTCTTTTGGCCATGTAAGCCCCAAGCTCTCGATCCAAATGATGGATGCTGGGACTAAACATAGAAAAGACAAACTTTTCACACCTGGTTGAGAGGCAAAGAAAAGGCGTGCATTTTGAGCACCTAAGTGTAGTTGAAATCACCTATTCAAGGTCTAAAAATTTCCTAATTTACTATTTGTTTTTTTATTTTCATTCTTAGCTAGCAATTCATGATTGAATTCACTAAATTCACTCAAATTCAGTTCACAGAGAACTAGCTGGAATAACTTCTAATAGTAGCAAGATACCATGTATCATGACTGACTAAAATAATGTGTGGCATCAACAGTTAAATCCTTTCTTTGTAATAACTACGTTTAGGGCCTGTTTGGCTAGATCCAGCTGGATAGGCGAGGATTGGACTGCTAGGGGAAAGGAGGGAGGGAGTGGGAGAGAAAGAGAGGCGGAACACAGGGTTGTGGGGCCTGATTTCTAGCCAATTCTGGCATGAAGTTCCCAAACAGACCTTTAATCATGCAAAGTTCCTAAAGATAAAATTTCAGAATTCTTTTTTCTTAATTCTACATATAAAAAACAAAGAAGCACCATCCTTTATTTGGTAAATAAAACAACTAAAATCCTTTAAAGTATCCACTATGTTTAATCTTGATCATTTACTCCAAAGAGATTTTGTTCTACAATACATCTTGCAAAGAGATCTCATGAGTGAAGAATTTGAAGAATATACTGCCTTATTTGTGACCTTACAAAGTTAAAACCGTCAAGACTTGGTAACAAGCGTGAGCTTAAAGATGCAATTAATTCTACATAATGTCTTTAATTCTACATAATGTCTTTCTATCCTAACAAATGGGGTCCATTTTTGCGGCTTACCAGACTAAAAAATATAGGTGCTTGGAGGAGATGAATGTTCATCAAGCTACCTATAATAAACTAATAATAAAAGGGGTGAAGGATGGAGGTTCACCAAGCTCTATGATAGATTTTATGAGAGCATTTCATTCTTATTTATTTCCCTTGTCATTTCCATATCTAAAGTTTCAGAAGGTTTTGCACTATCACATATACACGTTGGACAATCATTGACGTTGTGCCAATTACATGTGATATAGGATCAAACAAGAGTTGCTAGTCAGTTCAATTCAAATCTCATATGGCATGGTGGTAAGTGGTAACCACAGGGAGTGAACTGATATGCTAAGAGAGGCTAGAAGTTTGAGAAAAGGATTTAGTCACACGTATATACCAAGCCACATTGTACGATGTAAGCACAGTATACAAGAGGTCTAAAAATGTATATTACTTGCCAATGTTGCCAATTTGCAAAATATTATACTTTGCTAAATTGTGAGAGACACTGGTGTAGAATACCTTAGTTCATGTTCAAGAGAGTAAATGCATAAGATCAAGCTAAGTATCAATGCTTGGAGTGGATGACTGACGTTTGGCTTGATTCTTTTTAATATTGGTTTTTTTTCATAGTTTCTTTGTAGTAAAGAGGCAACAAGGAAACCCAAACACGCCCTATAAAATGCCCTTTTCCTACTCTATTTTTCATTACATCTCAAAAGTTATCAATATGAGGTTGTGCCTCAACTTTTAATAATATCACTCTGCTTTCGATATTCTTTTTAACCAATCAAATCAAAGATGAAAAAGGGTGGCATACTCAAAGAGCTCACATGAAATGGGGTATAGTTAAAGATGATCATTTGTCCAATCTTTCAATTTGAATCCGCACGTCAAATTGCGTAGTTGACTTACATGATCTACATCACATGATGTCACAATGTGTCCCAACCAGGGGATATGAACTCACAAGACATTAGATTATTCTCCAAATGTATAAATTTGATTACTTAATCATGTAATGCTGGGATAAGTTGAAAAACGATGCCATGACATGACTATAATACGACATCTCATTGATTTTATTATATCAGATTCAACAACTGAAGGTACGGCAAACGGTCTCTATCCTAGAACTCCAGGAATGAGTAAAACGAAAACAAAATGTGAGCACTTTAAAGTCTGATGCCAAGCAGCCATGCGTGGAACAACAAAATAAAAAATGCAATTATAATCTCCGAAAAAACATGCGGCAATCACCATACCTCAAGAAACAATACCCAGAAAGACAAATAAAAAAAGCAAAGTTATCAAACAGTTCTAGCGCAATTCTTTATAAGCTAAGAATGGGGCATAGCGGCAAACTAAATTTATTTTATAAATAATCAACCTCGTCAATGTCACCAAGCCAGATCAACAACAACAAGAGAACAAATAAAGCAAGACAAGCAAAAGACATGACAAGATAAGATGGAAATAAATAACTACCTGAAGCATACGCCATGGTGAACCGGGCCACGGGCCCACATCCTTGAGCGCAGCCGACGACACCGTCCCCTGAAACCAGGTCATCCTGGACATATCTTCCGTGTCCACGGACATCTTAACCCGCATTCCGGCAGTCCAATACACCCTCATCGCCGACTCTACAACCTCCTCGGCCACCACAAAATCCGGCGACCCGGACCTCGGGTAGTAAAGGACCTCAAACGGGCAGTTCATCTCCGCCAATCGGACCGCGTCCACCACCGACGAAGCCGGAACCCGGCCCCTCACATTCCTCGAGAACCCTTCACCGCTGCCAAGGCTCTCTTCGAGTTTAACCCCCGCTCCAGCCGGGGGGCTATAGGGCAGATAGTCCAACGAGCCACAGGACCGGCCACTGCGGCGTACACCGACGAAGAGCTCGCCGGCCTGGTTCTTGATAAACACGACCGAGTCCCCGGCGACGAGCTTCTTGCAGTTGACGAACTTGCTCCAGCCGGTAGTCAGCAGGTGCCGCCGCGGCGTGCCCCGGTAGATGTGCCGGAAATCCCACCGGGCCCCATGCACATCCCGAACCGAGATGGTCTGGACCGGCGGGTCCGCCTTGAAGTCCAGCCCTGGAAAAATCGAGTCCGCGCAGAACCTCGGCACCGAGAACCCCCCGCCGTTGTTCGCGTCGCTCGGAGTCAGGATCTTCGCGAACGACACCACTCCCCCACCCCCGCCGCCACCTTCGACGATGTCGGCCGGGGGCGGCGCAGCCGCCGGCGGGAGAAAGCGGGGGTCGAGGTCGATCTGGGCGAAGACCTCGTCGGAGTCGGGGTTGGCGAGGAAGCGGACGGCGGAGACCGAGCATAGGACGAAGGGGCGGCGGCAGGGGACAGCGGAGAAGTCCGGCGTGGAGGAGGACTGCTCGGCATGACCCTGTGGGAAATAGTACACGCGCGAACCAACGGAGGGGATTTTGGCAGCAGTTCCCGCGCAGGCCTTCCAGACATGTGGATCGACCAACCGGAGCTCCTTTGCAGCGGCCGCCTGCGCCATTAGGGCTAGGGTTCCTGCCGGGTTTCGGTGATCGCAGTGTTGCTAGGGTTTCCAATCGCGCGCCTCCGGCGGCGATCGGTAAGGGTATTTATAGTGCCAGGGAAGGGTTTTTTTTTTTTTTTTGGCTAGAGAGGGAAGCTTGGAAGAGTTCAGGGGAAGGGTGGGGAGGTGAGGGGAGAGTGGGACAGTGCCGTCTTGAGGTTGGGGGCCGGGCACGGAAAGAGGAGGGGTAAGCCGTAAGTGCCCCTGGGGAAATTACAATTACCGGAGGGGGAGTGACACTATGGGATAGGAGGGGATGAGTTGGTTACAGGTTGTCTTCTATGTGACCGTTTTGCCCTTTGGGCACCTCCCGTTCTGCCCGCCTACGTGGCGTTCCGTTTTAAGAAAAAAGAGAGAGAGAGAGAGAGAGAATATAACGGGACCCAGAAGGACTAAATTCCTAATTCCTCGGTCTCTGTTTCGGTCCAACCTGACCCAGGGATTCAAGTCACAAGTAACACATATCGTCAGGATGATTGGGACGGGCACGGCAACGAGACCACGTGTGTCCAAAATATTGGATGATGAGGGCATTTTTGTTATTTCAGTAAATATACACGGAACGATAGCTCTGCTCGGATGTATAAAAATTTCCACAGGAGCTAGATTGCTGCCATTGGATCAGTGAACTCATCACGAAACTATCCTGTCGGATGACCTGGTAGAATTAGTTATATAGTTTGTTTTGTAGTTATCTTAATTTTTTACCAAATTTTCAGAATTGAATTGATCTTAAAATTAATGGAAGAATTAGTTATATTGTTTGTTTTGATAAGGCTTTGAGACTCTAGAATTTAGATTGAATAGAAATTATTGGTGTTGTTACGTGCACTAATTTATTACATGATGTGCTGATTTTAAGTGTATTTTTTGTTGTACTATTTTATTCTTTTTTTATCTGTCTAATTTTGTTATAAATATTTTTGTTATGCTAAATTTCTATTTTTTGCTACTCAAAAAAAAGAATTTGTTTAGATATATACAATTCTGAAACCGATAAAACAAACTTTAACCACCACCGTGAAGCAAATAAATATATGTGCTTGACTGGTGATGGGATGTAAAATATGCATATCCGAATTAAAATTTATGATAGAATTTATGAACCGGGACATATTGGATACCTAAAAAATTCTAAAATGCTAAATGACCATCAAAAGATGATGGGAAACATTGAAAGCGAAATTTTATAATATTATCTACATGCAACTATTTAATTTCTTTGGTGATAAATTTTAGCCTACCACATAATTGTTTGCGGACCACCGTAAGAATAAAACCCTGAATAGAGATTCGACAACGAAAAAAGTCTTGAGAATACATGGCTTGGTTTGACATCGATGGGATGACAGCCTCCAAGATGCGGGCACAATAAACTCACATACTTATCTTTATGGATGTGAGAAGTAATTATACTTTACACCACATGCATTACGTCAGCGGTGCACCACAGAAACAATCCAAGTTCTATGATGAGGTGAGAGGCAACAATTTGTGACGAGCTATATGGAGCTGGCGTGGTGGGCTACTAACATGGAGCATATGGTATAGAGTATAATTTCTCGGATATGAGTGGAACAATATTTTTGCTCGACATCCCTAGGCAAAGCTTGCTTGGCTACCCTCAGGCATGGAGCATGGTAGTCATTGTAGAGAAATAACTCTTGTGAGAGTCAAATTAGCTCAATGTAGTTTTGCTTACGAGAGAGAATCTTGCTTTATTTTTCCATGTCTCTATGAATAAGGTTTTAAATATTAGGAATGGTGAGATACCAATACAATTATTGGTGTGTACCAGGATTCCTCGAATTAAAAATAAAAAACAATTTAGACAGTATTAGTATAGACTGCAGGTTACCGATCGATATACAGCTATCTTTTTTTCCATGCCAAAGATGGTATTAGCATGATAACGATAAAAAAGTGCTGGTATCATCCCGTTCGAATGATATTTGATTCCTTATTTACAAGCCTATTTAGATGACTACGTATTCTTCATATGATTGGCTCTCAAAAGACACGAGCTGCAAAGGAGAAAGAATTTTTCTAACAGCGAGGACTCTAGATCACAAAGTTTAGAGAGTTTCATGACAAGAAGTTTGCCATCGCAGACTGTGCTCTGGACTCCCGATACAATCCCATCTCTTCGGCCTCTCACGCCAGAGTTCGGGCTTGTGCAAGAAAGCCATTAATCATCCAAAGAGACTAGAGGTATGACCGTATGAGAGAGCGTCCGATACCGACAAATGATATCAAATTTTGATAAAGATGGTTTAAACTATAAATTTAAAAAGCTGTTTGGCAACTCTAAAATATAGATTTAATAGACATTATTGGTGTTGTTACGAGCACTGCACCTATTACGTCATCCTAGTTTTAAGTGTAATTTTTGTCGTACTATTTCATTCTCTTTTTTTCTGTTTTAGTTTGTTAGAATTTTTTATGTCAGGCTAAATTCACACACTGTGAGGGGATTTGTTTAGATGTGTACACTTCTAAAAACGATAAACATGCCTCAACCAATACAACTTTTATTGAAACGGTCACCGAAATTTATGAGAGAAGTTACAGGGAAATACTGGATACCAGAAAATTCTAAAATGCTAAACAACTATGAGGAAAATCCTTGAAAACGATGCTCCTGAGCCATACGCCAGAATAGCAAATTTAATATTATCTACATGGAACTATCTAATTTCTTTGATGGCAAATTTCAGAGTAAAAGTTCTAATTTCTTTGCGGACCCCAGGAACCCTCTAAACCTCCACATGCCCATCCATGCGAATGGAGAAATTATATGCTACACAAATAAACAATCCAAGTTCCGAGATGAGGCGAGAGGGTGACAATCCGAGACGAGCCATACGGAGCCCACAGAAATTCAATAATTGGCATAATGCACTACTAATATGGGGCACATGATGTTGGGTATAATTTTTCGAAGGTAAGTGAAGCAATATTTTTGCCAGACATTTTCCTACAGGTCCAATATAGATATGGCATAGAGCATGGTGGTCATTGTTGGAGAAATAACTCGGCATGAAGTTTGGCTTAGGTTGCAATTGTTGGATACAGTTCAGGTGCAATTTGGACAAGCACTACAATGCGATAATTCAATAGGCTACACTTGAGAACAAGCGGAGACTAATCATTGTACTAATTAAGTCGCATAGGTATCTCTTAACTACCACACGAGAGAACCTCGCTGTCTCTATGGAGATACCAACACAATTGGTGGATACCAGGATTCCTCGAATTAAAAATTAAAATCAATTGATACAGTATTAGTATAGACTGCAAAAAGTGCTGGTAACATCCCATTTGAATAATATTTGATTCTTTATTGACAAGACTATTTAGATGACTACTGAAATTATTCAAAAAGTATTCTTCATATGATTGGCTCTCAAGAGATACTAGCTGCGAGGAGGAAAAAAATTTTCTAACTGAAAGAACCCTAAATCACAAAGTTTATAGAGTTTCCAATGACAACAAGGAGTTTTCACGACAACAAGAAGGCCATAAATCACATTGCAGACGCAGCTCTGGACTCTTGACACAAACTCATCTCTTCTGCCTCTCAAAACCTAAATACCTTAATCAAGATATCCAAAGAGACTATGAGATAGTCCCGTGCCAACAAATGATATCAAATTCAGCAAAGCAATGCTTAAGATGTAAAACTCTTTAATCAGGCATCTGAAAAGACTGCAATCCAAATCTAACAAACCATATCAAATTCTATGTAACAACAGTAAAACCATCCCTTCCCCGCTTCCTTGAGAACCAGTACAACAAACAGCATATATATATATATATATATCCATCGGCGTATTGATAGAAAGATTCCAACTGTTGGGTAATTGGGCAATTTTGTCCCCATCTTGAATCAGACAAGCTGTTTTTCAAGTTACATATATATGGGACCATGCTTAGGGCAATCATACAATTAGGTTTAAATGATTTCACAGGCATAGCTCCATTCATGAACAATAATTATCTATGTACGGCAACAGTAGCTCCAGATATTTTTTTTAATAGCTCCATTTGCACATCTAATCCTATATCATCATTTGACTAAAGATTTTTTTTGCCATAGACGTCCTAGAATACTAAAAACTTTTTGATAGCCTCTTCACTTGCAAGAACATCAATCAGATGCAATCAAATTTATGAGTTCTCCTGCCACTCTGTCATGACAATCACACAATCCTGCATGCTACGATCAACCAGGGCCCGCTTCTCTGATAAATGCTTATTACATTGCACAGACTTTTGGATAATAACTAATTAAAGACAGTTGACAACCACCAACACTGAGACAGTAGGCTAGCCTGGAAGCAAAATGGAATAAGCAAGGCCACTCAGCATCTCTTCAGCTATCTGATTTAGCAGGGATTTTGTCTGCATCTCTTCAGCTATCTAATTTAGCTGAGACTTTCTAATAACAGCAGCAATCGAGACCCACTTCCTTCACACAGGGGAGCCACATGTATAGGTGTGGAAAAATGTCATTAGCTTGCATTACAAGCAGATAAAAAACGTCACCTTATAGAAAAGACTGCAGACAAGTCAAACAATGAGGCCCCAATCATAACAAAGTCCTTAAATAAATCACAGTATAATGACAAATAATTAGAAAGCTTTAATCATATCCTATATGAAAATAAGAAGAGCAGCGAGCACATGGCCAGCTGCACGTGTTCTTAGTCTGCACGGGATTGACCAGCCCGAGATGAAAGGATGATGCCGACAATGAGACCATAGAGGGCAAGAGCTTCTGCAAAAATGAGAATGAGAATCATGCCGACAAATAGCTTTGGCTGCTGTGCATTGGCCCTGCAATCACATATAAACCCAATTATTAAAATACAGTGCAAATAAGTATAAACTACATGTAAAATAACATGCATTAGAACAGGCCCATACAACATAAACCATTGTATGCAAGTTAGGCCATACATATTTGATACTAATATACAGATCAGATCTTTTGGCATACCAATAAAAACTACAGTTGCGAAAGCCTGCTTTTTTGCGGAAAATGCAAAATAATATGACCTCCCACAGCCAATTTTCTCTTTCCCTCAATTTCAGCAGCCAAACATAGACAACATTCGAATCATAAGAGAAAGATATAGGCGGAGCAAAAATATGTCAAACACCCCTGAAAAATTCCCATGTCTGCGGCCAAGTAATTGATCACAAATCTAGGAGAGGAGAGCGCCAAGTCTATCTCCGGCTTCATCAACCATGCTAACATCATCAGCCACAAAGGATGATTGGAAAATCAAGACAGTGACTCATTTCGCAAGGCGCAAACATGCATAGCAATAGCATCAGCCTTCATCACAGGAATAATATATGAAAGGTAAAGTATTGTCATATATGACTGATTAAATGAACCAGTGATAGGTCCCACTGAGACTCAATGTCGACATCAACATGATCAAAAATCTTAAATACAATTACTGACTAGGCCACAACTCCCACCTACCATACAACTACAAATCCCACCTCAACATTTAGCCCAACTCCTTCAGGCTACAATAACTAGGTCTAAATCATGGCATGTAATCATGTGTTTCTACCGATAACACTACAGTAGCCAGTAACATTCAAGGTGCCAGTGGTGAATCATTACAATACTATGAAACAGACTTTGCAAAGTTTAGCAGAAGATTAATATGATACCTTAATGGGTAGAAGGATATGCAAATTAAACATAACAATAAAAATTATGCTGATGTCAAGCCAATGAGGTTTGTTTAGGTTCAACAAGTATAATCAAATATCCAAAACAATTTGACAGGGAAATTGTTCATATAGACCACAAGGACAGATCATTAGTTTTCTTTTTTTAAAATTTAAAAAAATGTGTATCCCTATTGCACAACACTTCCAGACCATGAGATCTTAGTTGAAAAATCATATGTTTGGTGCTTCTAATACTTTCAAGAGATGTCATGTCGAAGTGTCTCTTGTACACCCAACTTCAAGAGGATTGTATCTCGTAAAATTTTTATCATACCAGATGGCATTTTCAAGGGCCATCCTATAAACATCAAATACTTTTTCAACTTGTATGTGATAACAATGATACAATTGCATGAAACTGCGCCTTTGTTTTTTAGATGAGTAATCTGTAGGACAGTATATCAATTTGACAAACTCTGGTGTTGTTATTCTAACCAGAAGATTTGTTGATGAATTCTTACATCATAAGCTTCGTCGGTCATGCATTTACTTGATGGTCTCAAAACACTCGGTGATGCTTATATTGTCTATTTCACCTGTTACCAATGTTCCTTCTACCTAATCTAGAGCCCCATCCACTAAATTTCCAACTTGTCCAAAATGAAATGGACTATCCTGGATGCACCTAGTAATACAATCAAGAAAATGATACTGAAACTAAATCAGCATCATAATCAATATTTTAACCCTGCAGTTATCTTGGATAAGCCAACAAAATGCATCCCAATAAAATTCCACCTATAATGAAGTATGACATAAAAGGATACAATGTTGATGCAATGATCGCACCATTTGGGATCAATCGAGACCCTTTATTTCCATTTTTTATAACATGATGTCAAGTTTAATGTCAATATTTTAATATTTTTTGGCAATAGAAGGGCCACCTTTGATAAATCAGAAAAATGGCATCATTGTTGTGAAGACATATGAACTTTTTGAATGACTTTCCAAAATAACATGTCTTGGAATTTCATTAAGGTATACCACATGCTATAAGCAGTGACCTCACATTGCTGCAACATCAAATATATGATGTTCAATATCAGATCTGAAATAATGCATTTAAAGATATTAATAAAAGCAAAAATGAAGGAAACTTTTTGATCAATCAGGTATACTAGTTGCATTAATTACAGGTATAATCTAAACAAACAAAGAATAAAGAATACATAAAATTCAAGATAACATGGACATCAAACCAGGAGAACATAAAACCAGGGTAAAAGGAGAATCCAACTGTGCTAAGCAAAATAATCAAAATTTCAGATAGTAACAACAAATGTTCATTTCCTTCATGATAAAACATTCATGTTTAAAGACCAAAGAACAACACAAACAAAATATTATGGCGGTATCTTCAATATTTTACAACACAAACATATGCAAATACTTTCACCTTAAATCTCCCCCGACAACACCCCAAAAAATGAAGAACAACAGAAAAAAAGAAAAGCAACAACGTACTCCTTGCTTTGCATTCATCCATGATCATAAATGCAAAACAATTTATCAGCAAAATAGACCTCCAATTACCATGAGCCACCCAAATAAGACTTGAAAAATTGCAAGTGCGGAATGTTGTTTCCTTTGCTCTAGCACAAAGTGCAACTCTATACCCTGCCCAGCATCCTCTAAGGAGACTTCAATATGTTAAGAACTAACATAAGACTATATCTAAAACAGAACCTGGATCATGTTAATGTAGTCAGGCCTCTAGATCTCCTAAAAATAAAAGTATTCCCCTGTCCATGATGCAAGGGCCGATAAATCTCATCAAATGTCCTAACAGGTTACCCATTTCCCTAAGCTAAAATCTTTCACCTACAAATATAACAGGTGTTTGATGAGGATTGCAACAGTTTTCAAGACTAAAAAAGGCATTCGAGATCAAAGTTTGTGGAACAACATTAACAACCTAGTGGCTTAATTAAAGACCGTTAGAGCACTCAATCATAACCCAAGTCACAAAGGAGTTCTTTTAGAGTCTATTTTTGTGGGTGCGGGGAATAGAGGAGAGGACCTCGTAGAAAAGTTCGCTGTCTCAGTACCGGATCCCATACCAGTGTCACACTAGCATAGTGCCAGTACGGTATGGTACGAAATTTTTTTGGCATACCGAATGTTGGTATGCTACCCATACCGGATACCGGTACGTTATGCCTGTACCATCCGGTTCGGCCCGGTATTGCGTACCTTGCCTCGTAGGGCATGAGGGGAGGAGGCTCGAAAGGCTTTAAAGGGGCTGAACGGACCGAACTATTCGAACCGATCCGGTTCTTGATCGAGTCAGTTCGGTACAGCCGGAATCATCTGGTTCGGGCTGGTTCAACCTTCCTTGACAAAAAAGTTGTCTATTTCATGCTTAGAACTAAATAGAACAGAAAATATACAAACCTCCCTCCCCCCCTTTTCCTCTCCCCTCCCTTTCCTTTTTTCTATACTTCCCGAAACAACATGGTACGGATCCGTACTGCACCATGTTGGTTGTCAACCATTGTAAGCCCCAATACCAGTTTAGTGAACCTTATTTTTCGTAAATTACACCTTTAGGTATTAAATTATAGATGCAAAGAAATATTACGATCAAAACGGATGGACTGGCTTTTCTTATAGGTGTTGGCTGGCCATCAGAGTTGTCAAAGCAACAAGGCTAGCAGCAGCAATAGCAATAGAAGGTGTTCTTTGTTGTGACTGAGCTTTTCTATGAGGCGCAAAAATGGCACATGGGTCTAAGCAAAGTTGCCTCTCGTACCGTGTACCAGTATCGAACCAGTTTAGTATAGTACGCCCTGTACTGCCCGGTTCGGCCCGATACAGCAAACGTTGGCCTAAGCAAAGTTACCTCGCCTAGGGTAGGTGAGGTGTGAAGGTGGTAGCACGGTGTGCCTTGCACCTTAGGTCCAACTTTAACAACATTGATAGCCACATGGCCCCTTAAGATTTTCATTATGCATGAATTTGCTACTTAACAACAAGAATCACTGTTTTTCCCCTCTAACTATGGTGCATGGGTGTAAGGTCCATAGAGCGATTCTCTAGTTTATCAATGTAAGATTGATAGGTTGTTATCCCCTCTCTCCCTTCTTTGCTATTTTCCATGTTACCTTCGATTCCTTCTCTGTTTTCCCATTATCTCACAACGTTAAACAGTCCCTCTCACAATCATTACAGCATCCAGCTGCTGTCTCAACAAAGTAATAGCCAACAACTGCTAAACCACCCCATTACAAGAAAAGAACCAGCTAAGAGTCCCTACAGGTCCTGACCAAATAGCAGCCTGTAGTGGACTATTTTGACAGTCCAACCAATCCCCAACAGCTCCCAATTTTATTTCCTATATAACATCATAGCACCGAATATTCAACTCTAATTCATCGTTGCCTGAGCACAAAGCTTTCCTTGTTTGCAAAAAGTTCAGATTTGAAATTTCACTTTCAATCACTACATAGATATAAGCCAAATCTGAGTCATAGGGCTTTGGAGAATGATCCTCATACATCATTTGAAAAATTAGTTCGCAGGTCATTAATGAAGTATATGATCTAAAAGCATGGAAGGAAATGTGATTTATTTTTGAAAAGCAGCTGCAAAATCCTGAAAGAACACAGATCCTTTCTTTTGATTCATTTGATTCCCTTCAGCAACCCTTTAATTGATGCTTTAACTTGCTGGACTTTAGGTTATTTGCATATACTCTATCAGCTGATGCTAAATTATAGAAACAAGCATGCGTACAATATCTCTTCGCATCAATCCTCCTATCAAGATTACTTTCTAGTTAATTTTCTGCATATTAGTAGCATTGTATTTTAATTTCAGGTAACTTTATACACTTTCATGTTGTTTCATGATTAAAACCTGCAGAGTTTCTTCACATGTGCTATCCTACTGCTCATATCCAGAGTTTGTGTTAACTATAGAGTAGAACTTCATCATAATGACATTGCATATTTGGGTTCCACGCAGCTGTCTTGAATCAATAAACTTAGAAGAAATTTATGAACCAAAACTCCTTAACCACCCTCCTAAGAATTTCTTTAAAAGATAGACCTTGATAATTCATTACATCTCAGCTATGGAAATATCTTGAACTAGAAACACCTTAAATGCCCAATATAAAATGTTCAAGAGTGCAACCTCAATAAATTGATTTAATCACAAGAACATTCATAAATCACATTACAGTTATCGTATGCAACTTCATGTGGTAACCCAAATTGCCACGGCTCTCTTCCAGAGAGTAGAGAGAAACTCTAAGTGTTGGATTTAATTCCATGCTGCAATATTAGAACCAAAATCAATCACAACCTCCACCATCATCCCCGCCCCTCACTGCTGACTAAAGCTACCTAATTAATTAGCTGTTTCTGTTGGCATGTCTTTCCATTTGCTTATCAGGTAAGAGCTTCTGTAGAAGTGCCCCTCGCTAATGCACTTCCACATCAAAATTTTCCTTGCGTGTTTAGTGACTGATGAGAACATATTACAAGAAAATTACTTTAATGAGTTTCAAGTTAGTTTGTGTTGGTGCTGAAAAATCAGCTAGTAAACACTGGCTTCGACAAGTTCAAGGTTTACCAAACCCATCCAGAGCTATATTTGTACTACCATACATAAAAGCAGCCACATACACAAACCTAATACAATTTATTTTAAATCTTGCACAAATCACTAGGAACAAAGTTTTAGCCCTTCCATTTGACATTGCAGGAACAATTAAAAGAATATATATATATTCATTTTAAATTTTGTCCAAGGACTTTACAAGGAATATTGAACACACTCTAATGCTAGGCCACTCACTCTAGGTTTCTGCCAAGCAAGACCCCTTTTACCATGCAAAATCTACATCCCTATTCAATGACAACAAAATATTGCTCCTCTCCCTCAGATTAATTATATTTGCACACAAAACAGCCTCTGCACTCCTTTGAGCCTATACGTTATAAGCTACCACCCCAAGCATCCTAGATATATATAAAGGTGAATTTAAAAGGATGGATGAATAAGAGTCAACACAAGAGAGAAGTTTCCCTTTCCAACCATGTAGCCACCAGTTAAATTCCATAGATAGAACTAAACCATGGCGTTATTGTAAAACCTATCAAACTTTCTTATGGCATGAGGCTACCTAGAATATATGGTATTTGATGCCTATTCAGGGTTCCTACACAAGATGAATGAAATTTCAGAAGTTTCCATGTTAATCATTGCAGCTTGAGACTCACGTCCTCTATATGCCCATTCTCTTTAGGACAATGATATAGAAATATTCAATATGGAATTTTAACTAACTGTGATCCTATTATTCAAGTATATGACTCCATGGACTAAAAATTTTAGATTGCACAGATGATCCAACAACAAAAGGTACTTGCATGATGCCAAAAGAAACTTCTCATTTTAGTTTCTTTATATTCTAGAAATGGAAGATCAAATTTAATTCTCAGAATTTATTCTATAGAAAAGTAATTAATCATTTTTTCAGATAAATGAAATAGCTTTCTTATACATGATAATTTAAAATTTTCTTATATAGGAAAATGAGTCAACTCCTCCAAGCATTTCTATATATTTTTTCCTAGCGCATCTGTTAGGCCATGGAAAGGGGAAAAGTTAGCATTTCTCTTTTAATTAAAAATCTTTGAACTCATGCCTAACCTAAAGTGCATTTGATAAAAATGGACAAAAGCATTTTAAATCTATATTTAGAAAATTTATTTACTGTCATTGACATCTCAAAAAAGGGGCTAAAAATGATACTAAAATGCATGGTAAAAGATTTCCCATAAGATTACAGTTAAATCTTGCTATTCTAGAACTTAAAATAATAAAGTGGAACAAACTGCAAAAAAATTCAACCACAATTCAAGCTACCAAAGGAGGGATCTTGCACCACAAGGGTACTATACAAAACCACAAGAGACAAAAGCCCACATCATTTGGAGTCAACAGAATAAAAATAACAAATAAGAATATGGCTGGGATCTTAAAGCCTCAGAGCTTAATTTGAATCTCATCAAATTTCTTTCCCTCAATAGACAGTCTTGACTAAGCAGCAACTGCAAGGTTCCAGATTCAAATCTGTAGTTTAAAACTTCATTCACTATGTTATAGAAAATGTCTTGGTGCATTTTCATATCCAGATTAAGTTTACAAAACTTAAGCATTCTTCCATCTTGCACTATATAGATTTTATTCATCTTGCATAAGAAGAGATGTTTCTTCGGCCCATGCCAGGGTGACCGTTGTCTTATAATTTGTTTCTGTAATACCTCAACTTGGAGATTGTTTCTTAGACACATGCCACCTATATCAGTTGTCTGTTATCTGCAGTAATTTAACTTGCAGATGTATTTTCTGGACGAAATCCATCATAATAACAAACACAATCAAAAGATCAGTTAAAGATGAAATTTGGAATTAGCACCAATGACAAAGCATTCATAGGCAGTCCATAAAATAGATATCCCTCACTGCCTTCCAAGATGTGTTACCCAAACACTTTAACTTTTGAAAATAAGGGTTTACCCTTCTAGACATTTAAATATGACACAACATAGCAGAACACCCTATGACACTCCAAAAGCGAAGAGTCCTGCTTACATCAGCCAGAAGTGCTAGCACTTGGCACTTTTGGAGTAACCTGTCAAAACTAATTCATTGCAATAACTGACATTTGAACTTCTTTACTATGTTACCACTAGGCAAATATTAGTGGAAACTGTCCAGAGACTTCTAGTAAAGTATCATACATTGCTGTTTTTCTTTAACATCATGATGGCAAGAATGTAAGTTTTCTCCATATCAGAAGTACAATTCATTAGTAAACCTGCATTTTCATCTCTATATTTCAACATATTTATTTTTTATTTTTATAAATTGTGTTATACAGAAGTAACCCCATGCTATGATTTTCATAGGTTAAAGTGTCAGACACCTCCACACCTGGGACAGATTCTTCCAAAACATTTGCACTCGGACGTAGTCATGGTTCACCTATATGCTTAACATAGCAAAACTCGTCTATCTCACATTTATCATAAAATACATACATTATCCCAGAATATTTTCATATCTTTGTTCCCTTATATTTTCATAAAAATATGCATAAAAGACTTTAAGTGAAATCTTCATTAAGTTCCTGAACGAGCAAGCAAGCATATAATGGGACATACTACAGGATCTTTTGTTAAGTAGCAGAATTACGGACAGAGGTATCAGGCTCGACTACACCATGAAAAGAAAATATAGAAAAAAAAAAAAACTAAAAAGCAAATATTCTAAACCATCAAAACAATCTCATTTAACCCCACTATGACAACAGAATAGAAGAATACTTAATCAGGAGGCCTTTGTCCAAATAAAAGAGACATTCAGCCAACCAAAAAACAAAAAAACTCAGATAGATCTCTCAACTGATAATTAGTAACCATAATAATAAGCATCAAGCTAGATCCGATCCAATCATCCCTCTTTTGATAATAAATTTGCATCAAATAAACCCTTGGCTGAACTATCGCTAAGAACCAATAAAGCCAGAGCTATAATCTTTCAACTGGCTTGCAAAACAATAAATTAAGCATTCAATCACATAGAAAAAGATCTATTATGGCAGATCAGGTCAAAAAATATATTAAGACATCAAAACAGAGCCACTTATTGAAATCAATGAAAAATCTAAAATTCGCAGACCATCTAGACAGAGAGAGAATCAGGCTTAGAGATTTTAAACAAAGAAAAAAAAAGAATTACCTGACTCCTGCATCACCGACAATCCCGATCGCCATGCCTGCAGAGAGGCCAGCCAGGCCACAAGCGAGCCCGGACGAGAGGTGTGCATATCCATCGAATAAGTAGTAAGACTTGGCCTTGGGGTTAATCCCCGTGCTTATGATCACAGCTATGATCAACCCGTAGATCCCGAGCACTCCAGCCATGACCACGGGCACGATCGACTTCATCACGAGCTCCGGCCGCATCACGCCCATCGACGCCACCCCGACTCCACTCTTCGCCGTCCCGTACGCCGCTCCCATGCCTTCAGATAATAATAAAAAAAAGCCATCAAAATTCAAAAAATAAGAACCTTGGAATGGGAGAAGCCCAACAATTCGACTAAACCCAACAAAGGGGATAGAGATCGAGGGATTACAGGAGAAGACGAGCGCTGCCGCGGCTCCAAGGAAGCCAAAGAAGGGGGCGGTCTCGTCGCCGCTGAAGTTCGACATGGTTGGAGAGATTGGAGAAACCCTAGATCTTGGAAACCCTAATTTCTATCCCTTCGAAGGGGAGGAATAGGGGATGAAGAGGAGGAGACGACTGGCTTATCGGCAGCAGATGGAGAGTTCTGGTCCGAATAATCATTGTTGCAATAGTAATGCCCCTATCTTTGATTTCATTTACGTAATTTACCGACATTGGCATGGAATGAGACGTATGCCGTTTCCAAAAATGAAATTCCTTTTGTACATGCACCAAGGGGGATCGCGTAGAGCCATCTTCCTTTTTTTACCATGTACCTTGTCACATACATCTTAAAATAGAAACCAAAAAGTTAAATCGAGATGGGCTCTGAATCTATCCATCTTATGATATTTTAAAAAATAAAAATAAAAAAAAGGTAAAGCATCCTCTATAATGCTGTCCATCCATATATCTCACTTCCTTATTGTCAAGCCAGCGCTCCTTCTCCATCGGTCTGTATTGCCTTTCTCTTCCTCCCCAATTTTCTTTCTCCTCCATTTTTTTTTCCTTGTAAAGGTATTCGTTCCAAATATGTATATTAGTTTACCCGAAAATATTTATTAGGTCGCTGCTGGATATGTATCAAAGAAACTTAAATTATGGATTAGAAACTCATGAGCATGTATCACCTATATATACACACACATAATATATACTGGTAAACACTATATCTTAGAAACTATGTATCACTTTGTCTAAATATGTATTAATTTGCTTAAAAAAGTGTATTAGATCGTTGCTAGGTATATATCAAAGAAGCTTAAAATATATATCAAAAATACATCGAGTATGTATCACCTGAATATATACTATATACTGGTGAACACAATTTCTGAAAATTGTTTATCAATTTATCTAGAGATGTGTATAGATCGTTGGATGAGTAATTTACTAGGTGTGTATCATCTGACCAAGTCCCGTGTATTGCCATATTGGTAAACACAATCCATGGCTATGCAAAGATAGGGACTCCGTATTTTGGAGGAAAAAAAGACTCGGAGAGGAAAAGGATAGCCTCACCAACAAGGCTTCACAAATATTTGTTTTTAATTAAGTCACAGGATGGATGAACTTCATTAGTAAGAGAAGTTTCGTCCTACTTTTAACTCTTGAGTTTCTACTTTAAGATAGATGTTATAAGATACATGGTAAAAAGGGAAGATGGCTCCATACGACCTTCTCTACTGTGTGCGCTAAAAAAAATTTATTCTATCTTTCTGATGAGGAATTTTTTTTATTTTTTTTCGATTTATAACTAATTAGCATGCAATAGCATGTTCATTTTGTCTTTTTGGCCATTTTAGGTGCTTGATACCGATTACATTCTACTAGAAAGTCAAGGAAGGTAAGTTTCAATTTCTAACTTTCTCGCTTCCCATGTTTTAATTTTATTTTTCTTATGAAGAAAGTGATTTATTTATTTATTTATTTATGGGGTTAAGATGGGAGAGGATATGAACTTACGAAGCAAGTGATTTTTTTTATATAAAAATACTTCTTAGCCCTCCATGTTTTGACAATAAGCATATTGAACTTGAAAATTTAAAAATTTTCAATTAATTTTAAAATTTATTTTTTTAATATTACTGTGGTCCAATAGTTTATTTGGCGGTTAATAAAGTGACTAAAATGACTAAAATATCTTTGATCATCCACAGAGGTTATTGATTCCACCAACTATTTTTGGAGAGAAATTTGGCTAGGCTCCCATCATAATTCTTCTCATCCATCACCATCTCCTCCCCCTTTCCGCCTTAATCTAAACCTTAGTAAACTAACCCACTAAAGCAATTCAATCATCTTTTGCCTGACCAAAATTAGTAATTTTCTGATTTAAAATAGAATGAAAATTTAACAACATGGAACTATTAATTTTAAGATAATCCACCCATGAATCGCACCTCAATTCTTATAAAAAAGATAAAATTTACACATTGCACTGATTTAAATCACTTATATCCTCAAACTGATAAAAAGAACCCTAAATCTAGAGAAAATCTGACCAAAATTTCATTTTGCATGAAAACCATTCCACTACACCCACTCAAAACCTTGAAAAACAATTTAGGAACTCGGAGAATTGAGCTAACATGGAAGATGCTAACGGGCTCGGAGATCAAGGAGGTGGCTGAGGTGAAGAGCACTAGGAGCATGAAATCAATGACAGACTAGCAAGCTATGTGACTGCACTATTGGTCGATACATTTGCAGACCCCCTTGGAAGCGAGCCCACAAGGCCAGGGTGTACATGTAGTCGAGCCCTGCATTCGGGGCCTTGAACCCCACCTCGAAACCCTTCACAACATCCCTGAGCTCATGTGGCGTCGCCCCTACACGAATTGCTCCCGAAAGAAAGGGCTCTATTATTGCCAAAACCCGACCTAATGGAGATGGAGATCTGACAGTCGATGGTGGCTTTGCTTGGAAGGAGAGCTCGACCTACGAGCAAAGGGAAGATGAGATATTGTTGGAGCTAATCCAACAGTGGACTCTCCAATACCTAAGACAGTCAGAGCTTTAGTAGAACAGGAGATAAAAGAAAAAAGATCCGAAAGACAAAATGACAGTATAAGCTAATAGATGAGCTATATGTTCGATGCATACTTGGGTCCCCTGGCCCTATTTCTATAGAGGCGAGAGCGTAGATTGTTATGCTTGGGCTCCGAGATCAGAGGATGAGCTGTAACCGTCCTTTCTTATTTCGATCCCCATAATCATGTGGAGCAGTAATTGGTCCTCTTGATCCGGCTAGAATTTAAATCCACATGCTACATGTCAAAATATCACTGGACACCTAATCTAGGCTGTAATTGTCTCTAGGCATCTAATTCGGGCTACAGCAGGCTCTGCATGGTGAGCATGCACTAGTGGATGTGGACTTCGGCGGGGGGGTCGCCGGTGATGACGGATCCAACAGTGATGCAAGGGTCAAGGCAAAACACTAGGTCCAGCTAGTGGAGGAGGGCCTTGATGTGCTCCAAGAGGTGGCGAAGGGCCACGACTTCGGCTGGGCACCGGTTTGCTGCCGGTGCCAGGGTCACAGACATTACTCCTAAGATCTGGATCCGCGTAGAGGTGGCTCGTCTCCATTTCTAACAAGATCCGTGTCCGATAAACCGCAAGGAAAGGGAGCCTACAGAGAGACAAAAGACTATTATCTTATCTAAAACAGTAGATTTAAACCCTTCCCTCTAAGGTAGAAAAAGGATAATCGTATGACTGCTTGGTGACTCCTCTTTTCTTGGTGCCAAAATGTAAGCCTGATGGTAATTAAAAAGCAAGATTTTTTCTAGAATAACATAAGTATTAACTTGTAGCCAGATGATTAATAGAGATAGACAGCTGTGCCTTTTTGACACAAAAGAAAGGTTTCAGAGGTTAATTGAAAATTTTTAATTTTTGGACCGACATATTTCTCACCAAAACTTGAAAGGATGTTATTGTATTTTTATCTAACATAAAATCTATTCTGGTTAGCAGCCACTTCCTAATGCATATGTGCGAAATATAACAGTTCTCATTGTATTTTTATAAAGAAGTTTGGCTCTTGTCCACTATTTCCTTCTAGAAGACATCTAATTTTCTACATCAAATCCTATTTGTGAATGCATTTTAGGCTAATCATCAGCCAAATAATGATGGCTCGATGCTAGAGTTGATAGACTAATAAGTGTTATGGGGTCCAATGATAGCAAGAAGGACGGCAAGAAAAAAAGTGAGAGTGATAAACAAGCATTACAGTTAAGTTCAGATGCATGAAGATACACCATGCAAGAGTCCAAGCTAAAACCTTTATTTGCTTGCCCTTATTGCATATTAGAGTATTTGCATTCAGTATTAGAGACAACCAAAGATCATAAAGATTTTGCTAGATCCTGTCAGATCTCACTCCAATCAAAGTGATGGCAAGATCATGTATAGATTTCTCCAAATCAATCTAACATGATCCAATCACGAAATTATGAACATCTTGATTGCTTTCAAGCAAATGTAGAAATCAATTGTACAAGTAAATAGTGTAGTTTTATTGATTTTGTAAACTAACAGCCCTATGATCAAGGGAGGACATGCATACACACCGATAAATAACCCTTTTGTGTTTGGAATTCTAGCTCACAAACTTTGTCCAATTTATTTATGAGATCCTTCACCTTTTGCTGCATGGGATGGGATTGTACCTTCCGCATACCTTTCGCACGCAAGAAGGATTCACCCTCCTTCACGCAAATCTACCATTGAATAACCTGCTGTATAGATCTCAAAGCACTCTAAATTCTATCATCCATCCATCTGCATAAATCCCAAAGCAACCAATGGGTGATCCAATGATGGATTCACAAGAAAGGTGAACCCTTTTTTTGCACCAAATATACAACCCTTATCCTTGTCGTGCACCAATCTGTGCTAATTCAACCAGGACTTGGTAAGTTCTAGTTCTTATACATGACAGCTTGGAATGAAACCGTCTTGATAGCCATAACCAAGAAAATCCTTTCTTCGATATCTTGATCTATAGTCAGCAGTAATACATAGAGAATCCACAACTTATAACTTTCTGCACCTCTACAACCGGCATTGACAGCTAAACAATTAACAGACAAACAAACAGGGTTCAGGGACAAAAGATAGAGTTGGAACAAAATGGCTCATAGTTCAAACAACAAAATTCATATGAACTGCACAACCCAACAGCTCACAATCAATATACCGCAACCCACTCTAACATGAATCTTCAAAGGTCTGAAAAAAGGAAAATCAAACATAATACAACCAAAAGCATGCTGTAACTTATCAAACAGGGACCCCATCACGTATTTACAGCAGTTCTGAAACAATTAAAAACATTTCAACTTGCCCGAGTAGAATGTCACACAGGCTTCCAAACAGTTAGGACCTCTTGGAACATTTCCAACATCAGCTCCCTATCTGCATGGCGGAAGAAGCTATTTATCTCATCTCTCACATCATATATCTTTCCGAAATCAAACAAGTACATCATGCACCCCTTCTTTAGCTTGCTAAGCTGATAAAGCCATGCCTCATGAAACCGCTCAAGGACGTTACTGGAGTTGATATCCTCCAAGAGGCTCTCCTCGCAGCACTCTTTAAGGTCAGCAATATCGTACTTGTTTGCTGCACCAAGCAACGAGAGGCGGTGCTTCCAGAACTCATCCTGCTTAATGGTTCCATAAATATAGTTGAGAAGAGCCGAGCAGGATTCAAGCGACATGTCCTCTATATCTATTATGGAGGATTCTTTCTCTTTGAGATCGTGCAAGAACATGCTCTCAAATACAGGAGAGCTTGCAGAAAGTACAGCCTTGTGGGCCTTCAACACACCATTGGAAGTGTTGATCGTGACATCAGAATGGATGCCTTCTTCTAGCATGCGAGAGAGGCATCGGAGAGTGCTTTTGCTTGCAAGAGATTGCATCATGCTTTCGTTAGGCCATATAGAGTATGGGTCACCTCCCTGCATTTCCATATGAAATACGAAATTACACTTATTTGAAAGTCTGAACTCACTTCAGAATTCTTGCTCAACATATTTCTTTACTCCGGTCTTCTACTAAAAACTAACAATAAAAAGTAAAAAATCTCCAGGGAATAAAATACTTCATAACCCTCCTCCCCCCTCAAAAAAAAAGAAGAAAAACTAGACCAGAAAAATTTTAAAAAAAATGAAAGCAAGAAAAAGGATACGAATTAAGAAAAAGATTAAATTTTTTTTTCTTTTGCAAACCTACCACCAATTTGTCACAAATATCATGTGACCACCACTGCAGCTATTATCCTCATTTCGCATTTACTATATCACTTAGAAAAGATTGGTCAATTTTCTTCTTATATTAGGAATGACAAGAACACAACAGCTACATGTTAAAAGGCCTAAAACATTAACATGAAGAAATCCTTACATTTAATGGGGATATCTTCAGGTCCAGAAACTCTACATCGATTATGAAACGCCCATGAAAAGTAGAATCAATGGGCCAAACAAAGTCATCACTGGTCCGGAGAAGTTTTTCATGAACTGCAATTAACCAGACAACCAGAGCATTGTTGTTGAAATAGATCTTCATGCAAAAAATCTATATTTATATTTATATTTTTTCTATTTTTAATGTTGCATACAAAGCAGAAGGAATCCAGTCAAGAACAATAATAAGTACAAACAGACTTAGTAGATTTAGCACATATTGCTGCAAGGTCAACTATAAGAGTGTGCAATGTACAACATCTTAGCATACAGTCAGCTGAAAAGCAAGTACAACACAATTCTTTTTCCTTTTGCTCGTTCATTCATTTGTTCATTTGTGAGAGTAAGAGATAGATGAGAGAGAGAGAGAGAGAGAGAGAACAAAAGGTCCTTTATCATATCTTGTCAAACTACAGGGATCAAGTGGCATAAATTGGCTTTTCAAAGGTTTCTGACATCTGGGCTTGAACATTAAGGATTTAGTATCACCAGTTGAGATTTCAAAATATTTCAAAACCTAGTTACCAGATTCTGGAACAAGTTAAGTGCAGGTGCAGAGAAGTGAATATTTTAGAAACACTTTCAAGTACGATGGCTCTCAAGAAGTGGATAGTAGTTCGAGATTCCAGGAAAATTCTGAAAGACTACCATACTCTAGGTAGAAGGTTAAAAGGTGTTACCTAACAAATTTCCTTGTTCTTCTCTTTCCACTGTGTTTGGGAGGGGGACCTTTGTTTGCTCCCTGAGCTCACAGGAGAAAGCACAATATAGAATAGAGAGAAGTATTTTTACTTAGTCTCACATGGATCACTATTCACTAGCCGATTGACCCAATCAAATTTGAAAGTTACTCTTCTACCCTTTAGCAAATCAAAGGCTACAGTTAAACCTCAAAACAATTGAAAAAATGAGAAAATCATCAAAGCAAAACTCTATAATGTAATAGCATACTATGTTATGTTGTAGGTAATTTAAGCTTAGAACGGGGACCAAGGTTGGTGCATGGTTGGCCAAGCTCAAACCTCAAATTTGTTGAGCCCAAACCCGTTCATTGAATGTCACAATGGCTAGAACCAAGCTGGCTAGCTCTATTACCAACCTTAACTGTAACTTTCCATAACACCATAACAATAGCCGGTAAGTAACCTTACTCTAATTGGACCATTCTCTATATAGTTTTCCTATTTCTTACTATGTACAGTGTCTACATATGCCTAAGGTGCGTGACTATATGGTGCCTAAAATGCACTGCAATGTGATAATATACAACTTCAATGACCACATTGCTTAATTATGTATTGCAAGTAGTTTGAGCTTACCTATATGAAACATGGTTGTTGACATGTCAACTGATGGACATCCTGAAGTTTAGAACAAATCACCATTGTTTTCATCAATATATGCATCCATTGCAATCTCCATAATCCATAATATATCCAGCAAACCATTAGTTGCCAACATGTAAATTTCATTGTTGCTAACATCAGCACTCCATAAAGTCAAATCAACTTCAATGAATAACAGCATGACCTTTACTCTCTTGAAGCTCTCCAGATGGTTCCCATCAGTACTTTCTAATTTCCAAAGTTGCCATTGGAGCCCAATGAATCATGGTATTTTTTATCAAGCCGTAGATAACACCCACAAACACTTTTTTCCCATAAAACAGTATCAATTATTGATGTATGAATTAGAAATTAACAAGAGCCTCATTCCTCCAAACTATGCAATCCACGCAAGAGATGCCATCTGCAAGCATAAGTTTCCTTTGAGTCTTGCCCACTGTCAACCCACGAGTCGGACTTCTTTAAAAGATTCTTATTAACCAAGCTTCGATAGAACACGCAGACACACACACACACACACACACACACACACACACATATATATATATATAGAGAGAGAGAGAGAGGGAGAGCCCATATATCTCTTACACATTTTCTAATGACGTTTTCTTGTCCCATAAAACCAAAACCGCTATGACATGGAAAATTCATCGACATGAATCCTTAAAACACTAAAAAATCCCATATTTAACAAGCAATTACAATAAAAAAGCAGGAATTCAAATAAAAATTTACTAATGTTAACAAAACAATATTGTTGACCAAAAATCAAATCAAGTTAAGGCAGCAGCGAGAGTACCAGGTGAGATATAGGGCCGGCGGCCAGGCCCGGGGTTGGAGACCCGAAGCACGAACCGAGCCATGGGGGGCTGCTCCTTTGAGATCCGGCATGGCTCCGGGAAGAGCCGGATGTACATGTATCGGTTCTTCTCGACCGATAAAAACCTGTAACCCAGAAATATTTATCAAAAAAAACAAAATTTTCCCAAAAAAACATCAAGGATTAAGCATTAAAAATCGATTTTTTGACCCAAAAATTCCCAAAAAAATGCAAAAAAAAAAAGGAGTCACCAGTTCCAGATGCCGAGCTTGAAGGCATCGGAGCGGCGGTAGGAGCAGGGACCGAAGCTCTCGATCTTCCACTGCGCCAACCTCGAGATGGTTTCCACCTTCGAGTCGCTCCCGTTTGCCCCTCCTCCACTCATCTCTTTCCCACCGAGCTTTCCCCCTCTCCATCTGGAAAGAGTAGGAAGAAAGGAGCCCAGCAATGCAAAGTAGCAGTGGTTGTACCGAAAACGACGCGTGCAATAGCGGCGTGCACTGCGTCGCCAGGCACGCTGATAATCACAGCCGCTCGTTCACATGGGGTTCACAGGAACGACCGGCTGCAATTGGCCGCGTGCACGGCACGTGATGCACGCAGTGTAGGATATAATTTCTTCCCCTACCGTCGGCTTGGTTTGCGTTCAAGCTAATGACACGTGTTCTGTGCACGCCCGGTATATGGAGGACAGGCTTTCTAGCAAACGAACAGCTGACACGTACGTGATAATCTTCAATGAAATTTCTCTTGTCGACCCTACTCGAGATCGTCGGGTCTTGGGACACTGGGACTCTGGGAGGTCGCGTGTTGACCCGGTCAGAGAAGACTTCTTTCTACAGGAGACAACCAAACTGATATAGAATTTGGCACCGTCGGATTTGAGTACTGATGCTGATGATGAAGATCCATGTTTCATGGCCAATTAGGATGATTGGCCAGTGGAATAATCAGCACTTTTCTTTTCTTTTAGTTTCTGAAAAGAATGAACAGGCTTTATTTCATTTCTGCTTTTAGTGAATTATAGGTATTACTAGTAAAATTGTACTTGTACATTATGTCTATAGAGATACAAGTCCTTAGCATGACTGCATATTGTAAACAATTACTGTGCTTACTTGTTAGTTGACAGCACTTGTGCTTGAGATAAAATGCTATTCAATATTCATGTGGAACGTAGGCCTTTCCTGCCTCTTCCAAATATTGCATGCATAAAATTAAAAAAAAAACAAAAAAGTAGTCCTTCTCTTGAATTTCATGCTAAACTTGCTAAGAGGCAACTAAGTGTTCGTTTGGCGCTCCCTGTTTGACTAACCAAAAAAAAAAACCTAATTGTAATCTAATTTGATTCGGCAATTAATCTCGCAAACAAACTTGCACCAGATCAAATCAAGAATATTAATTGGATATCATTCAGGTCAAGTTTCCCTAAGCTGGATTGTCCAAAAAAAAAAAAAACTAACTAGGTTGGGTTGGATTGGAAGTTTATGCTTGAGTTATATTTTTGGTTTGGGTCTAGTCACTAAGCAGATCCATTGAGCTATTGCAGCTTTTGTTGTTTTTTTGTTGGTCTTGGAAAAATCAGTACTCTTATCATTTCTCTGACGTAAGGGAGCCTTCACACCAAATTATAAAGTAAGCTATTAATCGTTCTCATGAATACTTGATTTCTACATGATAGAGCATATGGTCATGAATACCATCGATCGTAGCTCTGCTAGAAGAGAAGGCTTCCAAGTCTTTCAAATCCAACAAAACACAATTCAAGCTGTTACTTGGATATATCCTGTTGATGGATTT
The DNA here is from genome assembly GCA_025769935.1 of Phoenix roebelenii. Taxonomy (NCBI): domain Eukaryota; kingdom Viridiplantae; phylum Streptophyta; class Magnoliopsida; order Arecales; family Arecaceae; genus Phoenix; species Phoenix roebelenii. The sequence continues at coordinate 22,362,875 of JAOXJJ010000001.1, read as the reverse complement.
GTTAAATTGATTTACGATGGCTCTCAGCCCATCATCTTTACAAGCTAATATTGCAAAATTAGCTCAATTTGGGAAGGGAAAAAGTCTTCTTTCCTAGATTTTGGCCAACTCTGGAAGTTGGGTACCAAAGAGTTTAAAACCTTACAGATGGATTTTAAAATCTCACGGATGCAGGACATGTCCTCTTTACATATCACGATGATTTTACCCTAGGTCCATCTTATAAGTTTTTCCTTTGTGTGAATGCTTGATAGTACTAGCTATCAGATCAATGGCGCGACGGGGTTGTATCTTTCATGCAAAACCACCATTGGATCACTCACTACACAGATCTCCAAATTGGAACTTGTTTGTTCATCCATTGGCATAGATCTAGCAGGAGATGATCCAATAATAGATTCATGCGAAGAGAGATGAATCCTTTTAGAGAACAACAGTATTAACTTTTTGGGAAAAAAAATGGTGCCATTTTTTTTTTTAAATTCGATATATCCCACTCGAGGTGGGAATGCATTATGGGATAACATGAGGAGGGAGCATGAATCTTCGCTTCACGAGGGACCTCAGCTGCACCCTAGCACCCTAGTCTCGACTGACTTTCTAAACCAAAACAAAACTATATACAAAATCTTATGGACAATATTAATTCATCACATTCAAAGGTATCCAACAATACTTGCAAACTGACTTCCCAATGCAACTAGAACGCATAACAGATGTTGTGTATGGTCTACTTTTCTTTTGATGAACTCACCATCATCTTAAAGTCTCTAGTGATAAGAACGTGTTGTGTTGTCTTGGTTTATGCTAAAAAAAAGAACATAGAAAAAAAAAAGACATCAAGTTTCTTTCCATATATTATAATTGATGTAAAGAAAACAAAAATCAATAATTATTCTATAGATTTGAGTGCATCCAAATTACAAATTATACAAAACATTGTGTCAAGAAGATCTGTTCACGGGCTGGATGGAACGCTCAGCCCACTCAAGTTCAAAACCAGTCAAACGGCCATGGGCTTGGATTTTAAGCCCAACGGGCCGGCCGATCCAAGCCTGAAATATTACCCACGCAATGCGGCGCAAGTTGAATAACAGAAAAATTAGCGATAAGCAAAAGTTATAGTTGAATTAAACATTAGATGCTGTATAAAATTCTGGGATGACTGTTTTATGAAAAATTGCTATTATATCAGGTTTGGGGGTTAGGATGTTTTGCAATTGTAGCATTCATACTTTTAAAATATGGAGTGGAATTAGCTCGACATAAATTCAGCATGACAATGGTGAGATCCTAATGATAATTGGAGCTTTTATTATTTAGATCACAACTAGTTGAAGATATTATCAATGAGCAAATTGATCATGGGAACCTACATCTTTTTGAATGGTGTGGGAGGTAGGGAATCTCAATTTGTAGGCTCCATCTCATTATTTCTTGCCTAATTGGATGATGATTAATGAGGTGATTGTGGTCTCAATTTTCTTGAAAAGGAGAAGGCCGGATATAGATGTTAGATTGGTCCATGCAACATGATTCACAATAAACTTTGCAATTAAAATTTCTTATGGATGCCCCAATTTAGTTAATTGGTTACTGAGAAAAAGTTAAATACCAAATTTAATTTGGTGATGCAACTTAATTTCTTTTTTTATCTCTGGAATTTTAATAGATGTCCATTGAAAGATATGCACACACTACTAACATTCATACTTTTTAAATATAGAGTGGAATTAGCTCGACATAAATATAGCATCGCAATGGTGAGATTCTAATAATAATTGGAGCTGATTTAGATCACAACTAGTTGAAG